>BLBF01016363.1:0-11773 GCA_015471245.1 Laticauda colubrina
CTTGGGACTTCTGGGAACGGAAGTCCGCCAGTCTCGAAGTTGCCAAGGTTGGACACCTCTCATCGAAACCTTCCCCAATTGGGATAGGGACATGTCTCCTTTTGTGGGGGGCGGGGGGAGAGAGGGGGGGAGGCAGTGTCCTAGATGGGGAGGGCCCCATATTTGCATCTGGGTATAAAAATGGGGTGGGGGAGAGAGTGTTTCAGAAATTCTGCAGAATTTCTCTTTCATTGGGACTTGGGTGTTCCATCAAGACAGTCAAGAAGGGCACTAGGTCCCCTGCTGGAGCAGGAGGTTGGACTAGAAGATCTCCGAGGACCCTTCCCCCTCCATTTTTCTGGAAGAAAGACCCTTCAAAATAAGCCATGTGTTCTGTTGCATGCTTGCCATGTTTGCATTTCTTTTTAAAAAACATCTATGGGGCTGTCAGCCTCCAATTAGGACCGCTGCGATCCAGCACCTGCCACAATGGCCGGCTGAAAGATTCCCGGATTGGCGACGTGAGCGGGTGCTCAGGACGGGCCGGCACCCAGGAGCTTACCATTATCAACCCCACGGTGTGGCAAAGAAAGAAAGCCACACACAGTAGTAGGTAGCTCACCTTGGCATCCTTGCCACTTCGGACTGAGGCTGCCAGCCGGTGGCCCACTAAGCAGGCTAACTGCCCCAGGCCCCAGCTGTGCCTGGCAGTGCCTCTGGGCATGCGCAGAAGGCCTTCGCTCTAGAATTCCCAGGTTCAGCTGGTGGTGGTGGGGATTCAAGAGACACGAATTGTTTGATGCCGGCTTCCAACACCGGTTTGGCCGTGCCGTTCTCCCCCTATTAGATTGGCATGGCCGCCCCAGCCCAAATCAAACCCAACCCAATTTTTCTTTCCCCCTTTTCCTCTTTCATTTTGAAGACGGCAAGCCCGCCTCACAGGGAGGAATTCAATATCGCAAGGAGCAAAGGAAGGAGAGGCGTTCTGCCATAGCAGCAAGTCCTTGTCATAACAACGGTTTGTTTAGTGACCATTCCCAGTCCCTGTGAAAAAATGGGACTCGTGACCGTTTGACACTTTCAACAACTGTTGGCAGCGGTCCATGGTCACCTGATCCAAATTCAGACAGATGGAAAGACTTGTATTTATGACATCCCAGAATCCCTTTCCCCCCCCCCCAGTTTTGTGACCTTTTCCGCCAGGTGACATCAATGGGGAAGCCGGATTCGCTTAATGACCCAGGCTACTAAACTTATCCACTGCTGCAATTCGCTTTTAACGACGGTGGCAAGAAAGGGGCGGGGGTGTCCAAGGGACAGGCAACTGAACAAACATCTCACTTAACAACAGAAATGTTGGGGCTCCATTGTGGTCGTAAGCCGAGGACTATCTCCACCTTCCCCCCTGGGATGGAGAAGGGGACCCTCCCCTCTAAATCAGGGAGAGGGCCATGCTACCCTGGGGCCAATTGAAGCCCCCCACCCACTCACACACCCTCCCGCAGGCAGCGAGTTCGAATTCTCCCACACCAATCTGGGCCATTACTGGGACATAGAACATAGGAGAGTCGAAGGGACCTTGGAGGTCTTCTAGTCCAGCTTCCAGCTTCAGCAGGATGGAGGTGCGTATCTGGATGGGCAAATCAAAAAACCAAGCCCCCTCCGAACTTTTGGAGTGGGGGGGGGCAGGAAACTGCCTCCCCCCCCCCCGAATCTGGGACTCGCCTTGTGGCTAAAAAGGGGAAGGTCCACGCACACAAACCCCAGAATAAGCAGAATTGGGTCTGATGGAGAGTTGCAGGGGAGGGGAGGAGGTTGTGCGTGCGCAGTGAGTCCAGCAGCCCCCCCCCCACCCCCCCCCCCCCCCCCCCCCCCCCCCCTCGTTCCAGAGCACCAATCCTGGAGCAGGGTGGGTGGGGAAGAAGGGGGCTTCCCCGTCAGCTGGCAAGCAGAAGGAGCCCACTCCCACTTCCAGGGTGGGGAACCCAATCCTGCAACACCCCCCCCTTACACCCCACCACTAGGAAACCGAGTCCTGGGGGGACAGGGGGAGTCCCGGGAGGGGCACCCAAAGAATATTTATAGCTGGGGCTTGAAGGGAGCTGGGGCTCCATTTGAGAGAGAGAGAGAGAGAGAGAGAGCAGGGGAGGAGCGGGGACACACACACATACACAGAGGTTACCCAGCAACTGAGCACGTGCGGAGGCCACATAATCCCCCCCTCCCCATGACCTTTCACCCCACTCCTGACCACACTGCACCGGGAGAGGAACAGATGCGGCCAAGAGTTGGGGGCAAAATGGAGACTCCAGCCACTCCTCCTCTCTCTTTCTCTGTCTCCTTCCTTTCTCTCTCACTCTCTCTCTCTCTCTCCTCCCATCTTTCTCTACCCCATTTCTCTTTTCTCTCCTCTTTATTTCTCTCCTCTCTTCTTCCCTTCTTTCTCTTTCTTTCTCTTCTTTCTCTTCTTTCTCTCCTTTTTTCACTTTTTCTTTCCTTCTTCCTTCCTTCCTTTCTTTCTCATTCTCCCCCATTTCTTTCTTTCTCCTCTCCTTCTGTCCCTCTATTTCTTTCTTTCTTTCTTTCCCTCCCCCTCCTCTTTCTTCCTCTCTTCTTTCTTTCACTCTTTCTCTCTCTCCCACCACATCTTTCTCCTTTCCCTCTGTTCCTCTATTTTTCTCTTTCTTTCCCTCCCCACTCTTCTCTCTTTAACTCACACACACACACACCCTTTGTCCCCCTCCTATTTTCTGCCTCCTATACCAGGGCTCATGTTTCTGCAAAAGTCCTGCCTCCCCGCCCCCCCAAATAAAGATTCCTGACCCTGCCCTGATTGATTAGCATTAGATCCTCAGGCCCCCCTCCCCTCGCCTTACCCATTGATTTATTATTTGGGGTGGGGGCAGGAGGTCCAAGGGAAATCTCCGGCCTGGTCTACCATAAATTGACTTATTTATTACTTTGAAATTTTTCTTGCCAATCACCAGTCGTCCTTGACTTATAACAGTTGCTTAGCAACCAGCACAAGTCACAAAGGCACTGAGAAAAAGAGATTTATGGTCGTTTTTTTCACAGTTAATGACCTTTGCAGCATTCTCCCCATAGTCACATAATCACAATTCAGATGACTCGTGTTTACGACGGTCACAAAGTTGATGGTGTGTGTGTGTGTGTGTGTGTGTGTGTGTGTGTGTGTATGAGGCGATCCCCTTTTGCAACCTTCCAACCAGCTATGGGAGAAAGCCAGCGACTCACTTAACAACCAGGTGACCAACTGCACTGCTCCACTTAACAGCGAGCAAGCTCGCAAAAGGCAGCCAAACCCACCAAATCGGCTTTTGGCTTAGCAGCCGAAATGTTGCGCTAAGTTGAGGACTGCCTGTATGCCATGGGGGGCAAAAGGGGGGGAGAAATGGGGCAAAAGACCCTCTTCAAGAGGAGATTTGGAGATCTCCTGCCCCCCTCCTCTATTTCCCCCTCCCTCCCCTTGGAGATAAGAGACAGAGGTCAAAGCAGATTTAAAGGAGGGGGGAGCTTCCCAAACCCCCCTGCCCCCCAAGAAAGGACATGCATTGTGCAAACAACCCCAGAGCTGTCTCTTGTTACCGTCAAATCTGACCCACATACCCACATTCCTGGCCTCCAACCGGATATTCTCCTTCTTCACCTCCTCCTCCTCCTCCTCCTCCTCTTCGTCTCTCTGATGGGGGTAGGGGGGCGGTGGGGGGGGCAGATCCCAATCCGCAGCAACCTTGCTGCCCCACTTGATTCACCCTTCTTTTCTTCCTCCCCTCCCTTCTTCCCCTCTTTCTGGTTCTGCTTTGCCAATGCAAGAGCGCCCCGAAAAGTTCAAATCAGGACAGCCGAAAGCGCGGCCATTATGTAAGCTGCCTTGCCAAGTGAAGGTAGGGAAGAGGGGAGGAGGGGGGAAGAGGAGGAGGGGGGATGGTAAGAGGCCTTGGGGACTCCTGCGCCACGGACTCAGCGCCCCACCCACCCAGCGCGTCCCCTGGCCCAAGCTCCCACTAACTCTGCCCTTCAATGCTCACCTTAAAAATCATCCTTTTTTTAATTTGCAAAATCTGCTAATGGGTGGGGGTCTCACCTTCCTCCTCCCCCTCCCAGCCGGACCCTTTGCACCCCACGGAGGTAAAGGGGTGGAAGGAGAGAGGGTGGAGAAACCCCCCTTCCCCTTTATTCAGCCCTCTCCGTTCACCTACCGGAAGTCCTCAACTTTTTTCAACAACACCAGAGGTGGGCAGGGGGGAAAGAGACCCCTTTAACAGATAATCAGAGTTGGAAGGGACCTTTTGGTCATCTAGTCCAACCCCCTGCCCAAGCAGGAGACCCTACACATTTCCAACAGATGGGAGTCCAATCTCTCCTTTCTCAGACTTACGACCATCGTAGCAATCCCCAGCGGTCAAACATCAGACGCTCAGTAACTGGCTCGAATTTACAACGGTTGTGGTATCCCTAGGAGGGAGGGAGCATCATGCCATCCACTTTTGTGACCTTCTAACGAATCGAGCCAGATTCGCTTCACCGCCAGGTAACTGACATAACAACTGCCATGATTCATTTAACAACCGTGGCCAAAAAAGCTGTAAAATGGGGCAAAGCTCACTTAAGAAACGTTTCACTGAGCAACGTACATTTTGGGTTCAACCACGGCCATCACTTGAAGACGACCAATGTTTCACTTAGCGACGTAAATTTTGGGCTCAGTTGGGCTTGTAAGTCAAGGACTGCCTGTAGAAGCCATGAACCCTCAGACCCCACCCACTCTCTCCCTCAGCATCGAGAGATTAAAAACCAGGCCTATTTATGTGGTGCCTCAATTTATGATCACAGTGACGTATAACTGGAATTACCCGTCCCAATTGTGATCATTAGTTGAGGACTCCAGGGTAAAACAATATTTTTTAAATGGGCAAATTAGCCTTCTTCCTAAACTCAAGGCCCCCCCCATAAGTACCTAGTCACCTGGAGGCTGATGGGAATTGTAGTCTTCCACCTCCACCACCCACCCCAGAGAGATGGAGGCAGGGAGGGGGAGAGAGAGAAAGCGAGAGGAAAAGGAGGTTTCTGGGAAATGAGGCCTTGCTCGGTGCTTTGACGGAAAATGAGGACACTTTAGTGAGGAAGAGGAGGGACACAGCTGCACTCACCTTGGCTCCTTGACCGACGAGGAATGAATCCCTGGCCTGGGAGGAAAGTGGGGAGCCCTAAAAGGGAAAACAAAAGGGAGGGGGGCAGTTACTCATACAGAGACCCTCTTGGGTTTCTGCCTGGGGAATTCTGGGAATTGAAGTCCATCTGTTTTTCTTGAGGCAAGGAAAACAAGTACCAGCCTGGGCAAGAAAAAGAGCAGCGGGCCACCTTAATCGAGACTGACCCCTGCCCCGTTTTGGTGGGAGGCGAAATTAGTGGGAAAGCCTAGAGATCAGGGGGGCAACTGGAGGAGAATTTGGGGGGTTCTGGGAGATGACAGGAGGGGGGAGAGGTTGGGGGAAGCTGGGGAAATCAATGGGGCACCCCTGCAGGGCAATTTAGGGCAGGAGAAGGGAGGGGGTGAGAGGAGGGGGCATCCGGCACCCTCTGGCAGCACTAGGCACCAGCCAGATGGGAAGGATGGGCCCTGTAGTCCATATATCTTAGAAAAGGGCCCCCAGGTTAGGTCGGGACCCCACAGGACAGCAGTTAAAGCTTCTAACTTTCCACTAACCCCAACTCAGTGGCTGAGGAGGATTGGCCCTGTAATCAACCCCCCCCCCCATAATATCTTGGGGAGGCTTGGGGAAAGGGGTGGGGTGGGGGCAGGTGAGGCCACAACTGCACAGGTAGAGCAGCCCAAAGCCTGCCCCTCACTCCCCACCCCACCCCACCCTACCCCCGCCTAGCATGTGCAGGCGTGTTCCATGTGTGCGGGAGCGTGTCCGGGCGTGCCCTGTGGATGTGCGTGCCTGCACGTGCTGGCCTTAGCAGCTGTTGCCAAGCCCCCCCACCCCCACCCCCACAATCCGTCCCATCGCCCCAGCAACAAAGCCGTCGCTGTGAGGCCATTGGCTGCCCAGCCTGTGACGTCATCTTGCCTGAAAAGTTAATAGGGCTGACGGGGATGAGGGCAAATCGGGCCTGCCTGTTGTTGCCATGGCAACAAGGCAAGCACAGCAGCAGCAGCAGCAGCAGTAGCTGAGCAGGCCCGGCCTCCCTCTCCCCTCTTCCTCCTTTCCCCCCCCCCCCCCCTGCGAGTGTACCCCCCCCCCCCCCCCCCACGGGCGTGCAAAAGCCAGAATGTGCCAAGGAGGAAGCACAAGTGCCGCTTCCTCTCCAAGGCCTGGAGCTGCCAGAACCTGCCAGAAGCCTGGCACAGCCCCCCTTCTGCCCCCACTATCCAGAAAGGAAACGCATTCTGCACGAGCTCAGAGGCTCGTGCTTCAAGCTGGCAGAGAAATGCAATTGTGCAGCGTTTGTTAAGAAATAAGGAAATTCAAAAATAAAATAGTATATAAGGCTTAAAAGGTTTCACAAATGGGGGGGTTGGACTGGATGACCTGCAGGTTCCCTTCCAATTCTGTTAATCAAATGAAATATATCTCCCTGTATATACATGCCTTGCTTTTATACTTTTGACGTGCTCCCATTGTTCAGCCTTTTTATATTTTTATCTTATGTGTAATATATCTTTTTATTTCTAACACGTTAGTGTGTGTGTGTCTTTGTGTGTATGTGTTTTTTGTATGTGTGTATATGTGCGTGGGCATCTCCAGACCAGGCTTCCATTGCACAGTTTGGAAAGGCCACCAGTTTTCCGCTTCTTCCACTACGGCACAACTGGAAGTCAGCCTGGGGATCCCCCCCACCCCACCCCCCAATTCTTGGCCCCGTTCACTTCTCCCCTTTCGGCAACCCCGGCCAGTTGCCAAAAGCAGCCTGTCACACACACACCCCCTTAAGCCTGGCAGGAGGCCTGGCACACCACTTTGCCCTGCGTAACTCCCTGCCACTGGAATTTGCAACGCCTGGGCTGGAAATACAGGTTGCTGCAACCTTCTTCTCACCTGGCAGTTGTGCCCCCGCCAGCCAAACTGGGAGAGTGACTGCCCCGACTTGTCTGGTGTGGGGTGGGTGGCGGGGTGGCAAATCAGTGCCAGCCCCCCCTCTCCCAGAGTTGCCAGGTGCAAGCGGGGCGTGGGCGGTTGGGTGGGTGAGCGGGTTCATGTGGGCCTACTGTGTGGCTGCCTCTCCCTCTTTCCCTGTGGAGGGATGGGCAGGGCAGACAGATGGAGAGCAAAGGAGGGAGGGGGGAGGGGAGGAGGAGGGGCACACCTGTCTCCAGGTGAGAGCAAAGGTGTGCACAGGTTAATCATTCACCCACCGCAACAGAGCACAAACAGACCTCCCCTCCAAGCAACCTCCCAGCACGCCTGGGGTGTGTTCCGTATTACACACACACACACACACACACACACATACACAAAGGCCCTCAGCCAAACTTGCAAAGCCTATCCCTTCCCCAACCCGGTGCCCTCCAGGCCACGCCAGACTCCGACTCCCATCATCCCAGCCGGTCTGGAAAGAAACCAGAGAGCAGTGCTGAGACTGCAAGGTGCCTCTGGGGTATCATTTTTAGGCATAGACATCAAATGTTTTCCAGGGGTGGGGTGGGGGGGAATAAATAACAGATAAACAGAGTTGGAAGGGACTTTATAGGTCATTTAGTCCAACCCCACACCATTTCTGACAGATGGGAGTCCAATCTCTTCTTGAAAGTCAAGTGTGTTTGTGTGTTTGTATGTATGGTGCACCAAAACGTGCAAATGATTTGCATTTGACTCCCCGATTCAGGTAATATACCTGGGGTGGGGGGTTGGATTTGAACTGGGCACCCAGAGGGATTGCAGCACCCGGGTTTTCATTCTCAAGGAGATAGAATGTAGGTAGCAGGTCGACCAAGCGGGGAAGGGGGGCCTGCCTGATTTTACGGCTGTTTTGGGGGGATGAGGTTGTTATGCGAATCACTGCCATTGTTAAGCAAATCACATTGCCTTTAAGCAAATCACATTTTCCCCTATTGATTTTGCTTGCCAGCTGGAAGGTAGCAAACTGCACACCGGTTGCCAAGCCCTTGAATTTTGGTCAGGTGGCGGGGATACTGCAGTGGTCGTAAGGGTGAGGAGTGGCTGTAAGTCACATTTTTCACTGCCGTTGTAAAGGCGTCCTCAGCTTATGACCAGAATTTGGGGACCAGAATGGCTGTTGCTAAGCAAGGGGAGAGTTAAGTGAGTCACACCCGATTTTCCGACAGTTTTGTCACGAACATTAAACGAATCATGCTGTTGTTAAGCAAACCATGTGGTTGTTAAATGAATTGGCACCCCCCCCTCCCCTAATAGACTTTGATTGTTGGAAGCCAGTTGGGAAGGCCATAAAAGGCAAACATTTGATCCCAGGACCCGGTCCTAAATACAGGTAATCCTCAACTTATGTTCATTTAGTGACCATTCAAAGTTACAATGGCAACAGAAAAAAAGGGACTTATAAACATTGTTTTCACACTTATAATTGCTATGTGGTTCCCATTTATGATGGTCGCAGTGTCTTGGATCATGTTTCACCAAGCGAAGTCAACAGAGAATCCAGATTCGCTTAACGTTACTAATTGAAGAAAACAATTCACTTAGTAATGAACCTTCATAAAATTGGGCCAAAACTCACTTAGAAACCTACATTTGGGGGACTTGGTTGTGGTCGTAAGTTGAGAACTACCTGCACAAGCACCTGGAATTTTGATTCCAAGGATCATGAGGATTTTGCTGCACTCCTAAATGCAAGAACACAAGCCACCTTTTCCAGGGTCGAACAGTCACTAAGCAGATCATTTCACTACTTATGGCACACGAGATTAACCACAGCATCGATTATGGGCAATGAAACCTGCCTCAACCACCCAGTAAGATTGGAGGGGGTGGGGCCCTTCAAACTCTCTCTGCTTAGACCCCTAACGTTGCACCCCCAAAAGTGGAAATGCCCCCCTCACACCTCTTTTCAAGGGTGTGTGTGTGTGTGTGTGTGTGTGTGAACAGCTTCCCATTTTGCATACCTGCAAGATAAGAAAAGGGAGTGCAGAACCAAACTACCTTCACTTCAAACATGGTGGGCGGGGGGTTAGGAACAGGGATGGGATTCAAATTTTTTTACAACCGGTTCTGTGGCCGTGGCTTAGTTGGTGGTCATGTGACTCACCGGGCGTGGCCAACTCAACATCACTCATGTCGAGGCACGCATCTCCTCGCCTGGCCTCTCATGACTGTGGGGATGCTGCAACAGTCGTAAGTGTGAAAAAAGGCCATAAGTCACTTTTTTCAGTACCATTGTAACTTTGAATGGTCACCCCACACATGCAAAGTACCAGCAAAGGAGGGGGAAAAAAACTCCAGAGAACTTCCTGAGACAGGAAATTTAGTCCTGCCAAGAATGTAATCAGGGTTAACGGAGAGGTAGTTTCTGTAAGCAACACCAGAATGTTTCCTTCCTGCCTTCCTTACAGGATTAGCCCAGTGATTTCTTCTAACAACCGGTTCTCCGAACTGCTCAGAATGTTAACAACCGGTTCTAGCAAATAGGTGCGAACTGGTAGAATCCCACCCCTGGTTAGGAACATTCCCTGCAACTTAGGGTGGGGTGCGGTGGTGTCATTTGTGCCCGGGCTGGGATTTGACACTGTCCGGCATGGCTATCTGGCAGTGTTTCCCAATCGTGACATCTTTAAGACAGGTGGACTTCAACTCCCGGCATTCCCTGATGCTAATGCATTCCTTTTGATATGGACGCTCATTGTGGACTGCATGCTCTCTTCTAATCCCTTCCTCTGCAATCTCTCCGCTCCAGGACGTAAAGGAGGAAAAAAAAAAAAACACAGGGATGGCTGGAAGGGGAATTCTGGGAGTTAAAGTCCACCCATCTTAAAGGGGGCTGAGGTTGAGAAACACTGCCTGTAGGGACAATGAGACTCCCCCTATCCTCACTTCCACTCCCCTCCACCTCCCCCAAATCACCATAAAAGAGTTTTGGGTAAAATGTCTTCGGAATCCTACTTACAAATATCCAGAATTGATCTGGGAAACCTGGCTTGATTTAATTCAAGGCTCAAAGGGCAGGTAAAACCACACACTTGGTCTCTGCCAATCAATCGGGGCAGAGTCCATGAATCCAGTTTAACACACCTGATCTGACAGCTAAGGTTCAACTCCTTCCTGGTTTCTAAAATAAACAGAGATGTTTCACTGTGGACAAACCTGGATCGGTTGCTGTTTTATGAGCCCTGATGGGAAACTGAGGCTGGCTGCCCTTGAGTCAAGAGGACGAGCCTCCGTACCTGAAGTCCACTTTCTAAGTCTCAGCTCTATGGGAAGGTCCTCGAACATACGACCAGAACTGTTGCGAAGGGAGCTGCACCTGACCTTGGGAAATTCCTACTGCTCAGCCAGACCGTCGTTAAGCGAGCCGCGGCCTTGTGAAGTTAGTGGTGCGGTGGTTAAGCAAATCGGCCTTTCCTGTCAACATTGCTTGTCAGTAAGCCCCCAAATTTGGATCATGTGACCACAATGCTTTCCACCATCACTAAGCAAATACTTGTAAATCGAGGACTATCTGCATTAAATGTTGGCTCCCTTCTCCGAAGGGGATGGTTTCAGACCCAGATGCCACAGCGGTTTCAGACAATGGTCTATGGAGTCACGAGGCTCTTCTGCCATTGTATGATCCCACCTGCTCACCTGACACAGGTGTGACATATGGCTGCTCAGGTAACAGCAAAGAACTAAGAAGGTTTCACTTCCATCTCACATGATTCTGGGTTTGTTTTTAAATATATTTTAATTGAAGATCTGTTTGTTTTAATCTAGGCATTTCTCATCTTACAACTGTCTGTTTACTGACTGCTCAAACTTACAATGACACCGAAAGAACCCTGAGTTACACTTATGACCACACTTACAATGCTCTCGACTCACACTTACAACACAGTATGCCCCACAGTCACACAATCAAAATTCAAAGGCTCGGCAGCTGACTCATGCTTATGACAAACGCAGTGGGGGGGGAGGGTTTATAAATGGGATCCCATTTTGCAACCTTCTGTCAAGCAAAGTCGTGGGGGGGAGCTGGTTTCACTTAACAACCATATCCCTAAGATTAACACTGGCAGTGATTCACTTAACAACTGGGGGATGACAAAGCTCGTAAAATCCAGGGAAAGCTCACTCAACGCTGGTTCTTGATGAACAACAAGGCAGTTCAGGCTCGGTCAAGGCCAGTCGGTTCAACTATCAATTCAGCAAAGCAAATGTAAATTTAACAACCGGACCAACCAAGGAGTGCAAACCGGCTGAATCCCACTCCTTGGTCTCTGAGGGTATGCAGGGTTTCCCCTTCCCAAATGAAAAGTCATTGGGAAGGGGAGAGAAGACTCGAAAACAGTGCTGCCTAGCGGTTAGACCCGGGCCAGGGACGATGGTGGGCGAGATTGGAAAGCCCTAACCGATTCAGCGCACAGACATGGCCTTCTCAACGTGGCCTTCTCAAGTTTCCAACCGGCTCCAATGAACCAGGCACCGCGGGAATTGGAGCACCCTTTCCAGAATTATAGGATGGCGAGTGGGACCTCGTTGAAACGTTGCCAAGATGCTCTCAACCTTGTACGGGAAAAGACCTGAACATGCCAACACCTGCATATATATACATATACATATACATATACATATACATATACATATACATATACATATAC
>BLBF01016365.1:0-10923 GCA_015471245.1 Laticauda colubrina
TTTCCTAATATTCTTTTTTCTTGTATAGTCTATTATCAAACCTCTTACATATGCCTTCATTGTATCCCAAACATTCTGTATTGAGGTATCTTCTTTTTTATTTTCTTTTAAAAAAAAGACCAATTCCTTCTCCATCCATTGTATAAAATCTTTCTCCTTTAAAATGGTATTGTTTAATGTCCATCTCGATCTTTTTTTTTGTCCCTTCCATTTAATTGTCATTGGACTATGATCTGCCCAAGTACTTATTTCTATATTTGTTTCTTGAATAGTAGATATTAATTCTGTTGAGATCCAAATCATATCTAACCTGGACCATGATAAATGTCTATTAGAATAAAAAGTATATTGTTTAGTTTTAACATTTCTTTCTCTCCAAATATCTTTTAAGGTTAATTCATCTGTCATTTTAAAAGAAGATTTAGGGAGAATCTTTCTATTTTGTTTTGTTGTTGTTGTTATATAGTCCAATTTATTGTCCACAATTCCATTAAAGTCTCCCATCATGATTATGTTAACATAGTCCAGTCTAATTATTTCCATATGTAGATTTTTATAAAACTCTTCTTGTTTATCATTCGGAGCATAAATTGCAATCAAGAGTATTTTTTTATTATTATCCATTATTTCCACCATTAATACTCTTCCATCTTCATCCGTGTAGATCAGTTTTGCTAGAATATCTTCTTTAATGTAGAGAACCACACCTCTTTTCTTACATTGAATCAAAGAAGTAAATATTTTCCCTAATTTTGGCTGTACTAACAAATGCTCATGTTGCTTTTTAATATGAACTTCTTGTAAGCAAATTATATCAAATTTTAATTTCTCTAATTTGTGAAAAGTTTTCCTTCTTTTAACAGCTGAGTTAAGTCCATTTATATTCATTGTAATCAATTTTTTTTCTTCCATGATTATGCTTTATATTTAGGTCTAACAGCTCTCGTAGCTCTCACTTCACGTTGTTCTTTACTGTCTACCTGTCCACCTACAACTCCTTTCTCTTTTTCAATCTCCAGTTGTTCCTCCAGAAGCTCAATTAATGAGATCTCTTTCTCTGCCTCCTCTTTTTTTCTTCCAAAAAATTCTGCATAAAAAAGTTCTGCTTTTTCAATCGAGTCAATTCTATGTCTCTGCTCTTGCCACGTAAAAATTAGTCCTTCTGGTATCAGCCATGTGTAGTTCACTTCATTTTCCAGTAGCATTTTGGTCAAAAATCGATATTCTCTTCTCATCTCTCTCACTCTTCTAGGTATTTGTTTTAAAACTACAATCTCTTTGTTTTTATATTTCAATGCTTTTTCTCTTGCCACTTGTAATATTTGTGTTCTGATGGATTTTTTAGTAAATCTAATATGTACTTCCTTTGGTAGTTTATTTCTCATCGCATATCTTGTATAAACTCGGTATATCTCATCTACTCCGTCCATCATTTTTTCCTCAGTAATTTCCAGAAGATCTGCCAATATTTCTATCATTATCACAGCCAAGTTTTCTCCTTTTTCCTCTTCTATATTTTGAAATCTGAGATAAAATTCTGATCTTTCCATCTCCCACCTCAACATCCCATTTTTTTCTTGTTCTATCACTGTTAATCTAGTGTCAATATTTCCAATCTTCTCCTCTCTTTGTTTTCCTTCTTCCTCAATTTTTTGGAATCTCTCCTCATACTTTCCCATCATTTGTTTAAAATTTTCATCAGATTTCTCTAATTTTTTGTCCATGGTATCTATTTTTATCTTAATATTTTGAATTCCTTGCATAATCATCTGTAAATTTACTTTTTCTTGTTCCTTATCTTGCTTCAACATTGTCTGAATTGAAAGTTGTCCTTCAAGTGGTGGGGAAGCAGAGGTAGAAGCAAAAACGCCGAATGGTTTTGGCTTCCTGCTCATTTTAATATTTCCAAGTCTTCAAGCTCTCTTTGACTTTAAATCCAGCTGGTATAGTAACCAAATATAGTCCAAAAAAATGAAAAAGAAAAAGAAAAAAAATCCAATAGTAAAAAGCCCAAAACCAAAAAAGAAAAAAGGAAAAAGGAAAAAGAAAGGTCTTCAGGTTCTTCTAGACCCTAATCCAATTAAAATAAATGGAAGAAGCAAAGAAGCAAGAGAAAAAAAAAAGAAAGAGAAGAAAGAAGAAAAAACTCTGAGGCTTTCCCTTTAAAATAAAAAGCAAGAATACTAGGGTTAAAATTAACCAAAAAGGCTGGCGAGTAGGAGTTTCAAAGGTATATATATATATATATATATATATATGCACTGTACACTGCACTTTATTTCTTTATCCAAGGCTCTTATTATGACTGTCTTCTCCAGCAGCTTCAAAGCCAAACCTCAAATGTTGAAATATTGATAAGAGTCCAAGAGAGCATCTGTAATAATATTTTACTGTATTCTCCCTCTATCTTATCACATTAAAATGTCCTTGAAAAGAAGTGCTTTTCTCCCCAATTCAAATAAAATATTTTCAAGCCTCTAGTTGGCAGTGTTACAGCATCTCTAAATACTCTTTCCCCCCCCAGCCAAAAGAAAAAATATTTATAAAGAACTCAAACAAAAAAAAAGATAGTCAAAGGGAGCCTCTATCCTAAAAAGAAAGTTAAAAAGATAAAAAATAAAAATCAAGTGAAAAATAAAAATATATATAAGAGAAAATTCAGTCCGGTTACCTACAAAGTCACCTTAAAGTCCTCAAAGAAAATAAGAAAAAAAAAATCCAAGTCTCAATTTGACATCACTTAAATGCCGCTCAACCAAGGTTCAGTCAAAAGTAAAATAAAGCCACAGATTTCTTCTTTGTTCAGGATGTCCTTTCAAGTCTTAATCAATTTATAATGCAAAAGAATTTCTCACCCAACCGATACACGCTCATTTAAATCCCTTTCTTTCCGGAGTTGTCCCGACTTCAGCAGCTTTGGAGGCTGCCTTTCTGCTTCCAGCAAAAGGGCTTCTCCCGGATCAAACCAGAGATTTTGCGATATCTCTGGGATCCTGGGACTGTGCCCTTCACGATCCCCGTCTCTACGGGACGGTTTAGGTCCGTTAGAACCGACCAGAGGCAAAAATATCAGCTGAGATCTCAGAGCCCCGAGATCGCAGCTGTAACACCGAGATGTAGCTCCGCCTTCTCCTAAATGGCTTGTTGATTTTTATGCATAAATTCTTCTATCTTTAGTCTGTCTTCCTCATCCCCTGGATCCCATTCTTCTACGTTTGGTGGATTTTCAATTATGTTCCACAGACCTTCTCTTCGTAGAAGTAGACTACATTTTGTAGACCATGATACATAGTTTGTTCCATCCAGCTTGGATATAAGGAACAAACTTTGTATATTGACTTGTGCCATGTTTTCTTTTATGGATATAAAAATATAATTAATAAAACACAGCTGTCTGTTTACTGTAATGTATAACAACACAAACTCTCACTTTTTACATAAATCTGTTATAGCCTAGTTAAACTGACTTTGCAGCCTCTGGGCCCATAACCAGTGTTAAGCCTGGGTTCCCCAACCAGGGTAGGTAGACAAGCTAAACAGGCAGACAAGCTTGTTAGGTAGACAAGCTAAACAGAATGTGCAGCGTTAGTCAGATAGGCACACAGATAAATGAGTGAGCTAAGCTTGTATGTTTATTAACATACAGTAAAAATAACAGATACGCTTGTGCTATCAAGAATATAGTTTATTCCAGTATAAGTTTATGGCATAGTCAAATAACAGTCCAATAGTCATTTATCATGTAGTCAGTCCATTCAGGGATATTCAGTTAGCAAAGTCCATGTAGAATATCCTATATCAGTTCACTTACAAATCAGTCCTTTGTTGTCTCTCCCGTTCGAGCAATGCAGTCTTGATTCCAAGCAGTAATCAGGGATCATCAAAGCCAGAGCAAGCAAGCTGTAGACTTGCTACTTTTATATTGTTTTCATAACCACTCCCTTAATTGCTATTTCACAGTTAAAGCTGCAGACACTTTAACATACACTAACTATGATTCATAGTTATTATTTCACCTAAACCAGTTAGGGTAAACAATGTTATCCCTAACATTCTCCCCTTTTAGGTTAAATAATAACTATGAATCATTTACATCTTTAAATTATATTTTTCACAACTTTCTTTAAACTTAATTGCTCCTTGAGCTTTTGTAAATTGGTCTGCAATGTTTTCTTCTGACATGCAGTATTCCAATTTTATTATTCCATATTTCACTGATTCTCTTACATTTAAATATCTTAAGTCAGTATGTTTTGATCTAGTTTTTACAGCAATACTAGTAGCTAACTTTATAGCTGCTTGGTTATCCTCGTACACAATAATGGAATCTTTTAAAGTTATACCCATGTCTAATAATAACTGTTTGTAGAAAATCAAGTCAGTGCATAATAATGACAGACATGAAAATTCAGCTTCCATCGTGGATAAACTAATATGCTGTTGTCTGATTGACCTCCACCCTATTAGTGTCTTACCAAATAATATAGCCATCCCAGATGTTGATTTTCTAGTGTTTATATCAGTTGCAAAACTTGCATCTGCATAGGCACTAAGACTCAAATCACCCTTTGGTTCTATATACAATGCATGGTTCATTGTTCCCTTAAGATATCTTAAAATTCTTTTTAAGGATTGCCAATGACATTGTTTTGGATCTGAATTAAAACGTGCCAGCTGATTTACACTATAAGCTATATCTGGCCTTGACCAATTGCTTATATATGATAAGCTACCAATCAAAGATTGATATATGGACTTATCAAATTTGGGACTTTGATCATTAGTTTGGCAAACTTCCTGACTCATTGGAGTCTTTGCCAGTTTACAAAGTTCCATTTTATACGTTTTAATTAATTGGCAAATTTTATCTTCTTGAGATATCTTAAAACCATTATTTGTTTTATTAATTGTCAATCCTAGATACCTTTTAATTTCACCTAAATGCTTTAATTTTATCTTTTTGGCTAATAATGATATAATCTCATTAGCTTCATTATTAGTCTTAGTTATTAAAGCAATATCATCTGTAAATAATAACAATAATGACACCGTTCCATTATTTTCTCTTTTAAACACACACAGATCTGCTAAACCAGATTTAAAACCTATATTGTTTAACTCTTTCACAATATATTGGTTCCACTCAAACCCAGATTGTTTCAACCCGTAAAGACTCTTTTTGAGTTTCCAACAATCATTACTATTTACTTTATTGTCCTTTATACCAATTGGTTTTCTTAAATATATAGTGTGCTGCAACGGTGCATGCAGATAAGCAGTTTCTACATCTAAATGGTTAATGACATAGTTTTTCTTAGCTGCCCACACTAATGCTGCTCTTAAAGATGTAGCTTTAAGGCTTGGTGCAAAAACTTCATCGTAATCAGATGCAGTTTGATTAAATCCTTGAGCTACTAACCTAGCTTTATGGGTAACAGTCCCATCATTTCCAGTTTTTACTTTAATTATCCATTTGCACCCAATGGATTTTTCTCCTGGAGGTAATTTGGCATCTTCATAAACTTTCATTACCTTTAATGAATTTAGTTCTTTTTCCATTGCGTTTTGCCAATTCTCCTGATCCTTAGCAGGATACATCCTAAGTTCATCTACACTAGTTGGAACTTTAGTTACTTGGCAAACTATACTTGCTTGATACCTATCAGGTGGTCTCGTTACACGTGTAGTACGTCTAGGTATTATAGGACTTACAGGTGGACTTTCATTTATTAATTGTTCTTGATTATGTAACTCTTCCTGATCAACTATTTCCTCTTGTTCTGGTCCTATTTGCTCTTTGTGGACTTCTTCTTTAATTGGACTCTTCTTATAGCTAATCTGATCTTTCTGCCTTTTGTAGGGTTCAATAATTACTTCATTATTTAAATCTTGCTCTAATCTATTCCATCCTACATGTTCTAGGGATTTTGCACTAGCACTGGTGTAAACTCTAGATGTACCTGGTTCCCAGAATCTATAAGATCTATGATTAGATGTATATCCTACAAAAAATAATCTTTTAGCTCTATGCTGTCCTTTGTGTCTAAGTTGTATAGGGATATGCACCCATGCTGGTGCTCCAAATGTGTGCATGTAACTTAAATCAGGTTTTGTACCATGCCACAGTGTGAATGGTAATTCACCTGTTGTTGAATTAACAACATTATTTAATATATGATTACCACACATTATTGCTTCTCCCCATAAATTGTCAGGTAATCCTGAATCAGACATCATAGTTCGTGCCATTGATTGTAATGTTTGGCCTCTTCTCTCTATAAAGGCATTATGTTGTGGCCTATATGGTGCAGACATTTTATGTTGAATACCTAACATTCTTAGTCTGTTCTGGAATTTATTACTTGTAAATTCTGTACCATTATCTGTGATGAGAGTTACTAATTTCCTTTTAGTTTTTCTTTGTGCAAATTTTATCCAATTAAATAGTTTTTGATATGTTTCAGTTTTGCTCTTCATTAAATAGCAAAACCCATATCTAGAATAGTGGTCCATTATACTTAGTATGTAGCGAGATCCTCCTACACTTGGTTTTTTCGGACCTATTAAATCAGCAAATATGACTTCTAAAGGCTCTTTGGTAGTAAATCCATCAACTCTATTAGCCGGTATAACCCTGCTCTTACTTTGATTACAGGCATTACATTGCAAATACTTATTACAAGATTTCAAACTTATTCCCTTAGACAATTCAACAGTTTTCTTAAGAATTTTAAAATTTAAATGCCCTAGCCTTCGATGTAACAAGTGAATACATTCGTCATGAGGTTTCTTATTGTCATAAATTGTGTTAGCCACCTTTAAACCATCATCATTTAGCACATATAATCCACCTCTTAAAGATGCAGTAATTCTCTTATCTTCTTTTTTAATTATGCAGTTATCTCCCCTAAATGTAACTACATATCCTAGTTTAACCAAAATTCTAACTGAAATTAAATTAAACTTAAGTTGTGGTACATATAACATTTTTACATTCTCTTTTATAAAAGAACCATATGCTATACCTTGATCTTTAGTTTTCAGTTTCCAGCCATTGGCTAACGATATCTGCTGTGTACTCTGGGACATTTTAATAAAATTTTTGTTATCATTTGTTATACAATGGGATGCCCCACTGTCAACCACCCATAAATTATTTTTTACAGCTCCGTTAGTATACATGGCTAACTCTAAATTTTTATTTAGTTTTTGATGATTTTTAGTATTCTGGTCAGCGTTCTGGTGCTTTGCCTTTTTACAAAATCTTGCCAAATGTCCTCTTCCTCCACAATTAAAACACTTTTTAATTGCGTATGCAGCAGGAGATTCATTATCTTCTTTTTGAGGTTGCTCCCTCCTTAATTCATCTCTTTCATGCCTTCTTCTGGCCTCTTCAATCAATCTGGCAGTTATATCAGTTAAAGTTAAACTTTCCTTTGGCAAAATTTCAAGTGAAGTTATGTAGTTATCATAACTTTCATCAAGGGAAGATAGAATTATGTAAACTTGGTGTAGTTCAGAGAATATAAGCTCTTTCTCGTGCAGTTCCTTAAAAATGCTTTGCATAGTTTTTAAATGACTCAGCATATCATCATTTGTTTGGACATGCGTCCTGAAAAGCTTCCGTGTTAGATTTATGTGAGCACCAACATTATCTCGAACATAAATCCTCTTCAGCTTCTGCCAACACCCAAAAGCCGTTTTCTCTCCGTGGATATAAACAAGCTGTTGATCAGTTAAGATTAACCCAATTATGCAAATGGCTTGTTGATTTTTTTTTTTTTATAAAGTTTTTATTAATTTTCTACAAACAGACAAACATACAAAACATTAAAAACATCTACTCTCATATATACTTCCGGTGTATCGGTTGGTTCATCAGTTTTGTGCATTCATTTTATAGTGTCAATTACAATTATATTGCATAACCACTCATATTGTCAATCCATATTCTAATATTACTAAAAAAAATAAAAAAAATAAATCTTTTTCTGACTATACTTTTAATCATTCATGCTTTGCGAGATAACAATACTTCAAACAGTTTATTCTATAATTTATCGTATAATCATAACAAATCAATCCTAAAAACTCTTCATATATATAATATTAATGCTCTATTATTGTATTTTATCATCTAACCATTGATAAAAAAACCCCAAATTGCATAAAATTGTTTATCTTCTTGTTCTCTAATTTCAAATGTCAATCTACTCATCTCAGCACATTCCAATATTTTCTCAATAATTTCTTCCTGCAATGGCATTTTCTCATTCTTCCGGTTTTTAGCAAATACAATCCTAGCCGCTGTTAATACATTTACAATCAAATATTTCAAGTCTTTATTATATATATCAGGTAAAATTCCCAATAGAAAGATCTCTGGTTTCAAGTCTATGTGTTTCTTTGTCATTTTTTCCAACCACATGTGAATTTTAGTCCAATATTTTCTAGCATTCTCACAAGTCCACCACATATGATAGTATGAGCCAGGTATCTGATGACATTTCCAACATTTTTCAGATTTATTCTTGAACATTCTTGCTATTCTTGTCGGGGGAAGGTGCCACCTGTAAAACATCTTAAACAAGTTTTCTTTATATGCTATTGACATTGTCATTTTATAATTTTGAGACCACAATTTTTGCCATTGCTCTAAATCAATTCCATATCCAAAATTCTTCCCCCATGCAATCATAGTTTCTTTAACTTGTTCTTCCTCTAGCTTAATTCCCAATAAATAACCATATAACTTTTTAATCACTTTCTCATCAGTACCCATCAATATCTTATCTAAATCAGTCTGTTTATCATAGAATCCTTCCGTTTTAAAATCTTCAAGATATCTTGAGTGTATTTGCGCATATGAAAACCAATTCATCCTTATACCTTGTTCCTCTAAATTTTGGATCGTTTTAAGTCCACCCTTTTCATCCAACAATTCCCCATATCTAACTGTTTGTTCCTTTTTATAGATCATAGGATAAGAAAATGCTTCAATAGTCGATAACCAAATTGGAATTTTCAAATAACATTGTTTTTTTATCTTCTCCCAATTTAACCACAAAGACTCCCGTATATAATGTCTTCTGAAATACCCCTGTGTTTTAGTTCCCTTGTACCATAAAAAAGCATGCCAGCCCAACAGTAAGTCATGTCCTTCTAAAGTCAACAATCTATGTTTTCTTAATGTTATCCATTCTTTGACCCACATCAAACTTGCAGCTTGATAATACAATTCCCAATTAGGCAGACCAAAACCTCCTCTATTTCTAGCATCTTGCAAAAGTTTTAGCTTTATTCTCGCTTTTTTACCTTGCCATATAAACTTCAACATAGTTTTATTTAAATCTTCAAAATAGTCTTTTCCAAGTCTAATTGGTATTGTTTGAAAGAGAAATAAAATTCTAGGTAAAATATTCGTCTTAATTGTTGAAATTCTCCCTATTAATGACAATTGTAAATTTTCCCATTTCTTCAAATCTGTAATTATCTGTTGTTTAAGTTTAATATAATTATTCTCTTTTAATGTGCTACATCTTGCTGTCAAATATATCCCCAGATACTTAACCTTGTTTGTAATTTGAATTTTCAAAAGATCTGTCAGTTCTTCTCTTTGTCTCAATAACATGTTTTTTGTCAAAATCTTTGTTTTATCTTTATTTATTTTCAAGCCAGCCATCTCACCATATGTCTCTACCTTTTCCAATAACTTTGGAGCGGTTTCTAACGGGTCTTCCAGAATAAAAGCTAAATCGTCAGCAAAAGCTTGTAGTTTAAATTCTTCCTTTTTAATTTTCATTCCTTTTATATTTTTGTCATCTCTAATATTTCTATTCAACACTTCCAAAGTTAATACGAATAACAAAGGAGATAGGGGACATTCTTGTCTTGTACCTCTTCTTATATTAATAAGATCTGTAAATTCTCCCTCCATCATTACCTTTGCTGTCTGTTTATTATATATGGCTTCTATTGCTTGAATAAATTTTCTGGCAAAGCCCATCTGTTCCAATAGTAATAACATAAATCTCCAGTTCACGTTGTCAAATGCTTTTTGAGCATCTAGGAATATCAAAGCCATTTGTTTTTCAGGATGAGCCTCATAATATTCCAAGGTATCCAAAATTACTCTCATGTTGTCTCTAATTTGTCTCTTTGGTAGAAATCCATTTTGATCTGGATGGATAACATTATTTAAATATTTTTTCAGTCTTTCTGCTAAGATTGAAGCAAAGATTTTATAATCTGCATTCAATAAGGAAATAGGTCTATAGTTCTTAATTTGCAACGGGTCAGCCTCTTCCTTAAAAATAAGTGTAATATAAGCCTCTGACCATGTTTTGGGTGTCATCTTTTTTAACATAACTTCATTCATAATTTCTAACAATGGAGTGTTCAATGATTCTTGAAATTTTTTATAGAATTCTGCCGGAAGCCCATCTGGACCTGGTGCTTTCCCATTATTTTGTCTTTTAAATGCTTCATTTAGTTCCATCATTGTTATATTGCTTTCTAGCATTTCTTCAGTCTCTTTAGGTATCTTCGGTAAGTTAACATTCTGTAAATACTGTTTAATTTTTTTCTCATCAATATTCTCTTGTTTATATAGTTGTCCATAATAATCTCGAATAATTTCCTTTTTCTCCTTATTACCACAACAAACTTGACCTTGATCATCTATTAGTTTCAATATTTTTCTTGATTCCTTCTCCTTTCTCAGTTTATATGCTAGCCATCTACCTGGTTTATTTGCATCTTCAAAATAATTCTGTTTAGAATTTCTAATTTTCTGTGCCAGTTCTTCTTTCTCTATTAATTCCATTTTATGCTTAATTACATCCAGTTTCAATTTAATATCTTTTTTCTGTGGTATTTTCTGTAATTCTTTTTCAAGTCTTATATATTCATCTTCCAAGGCCT
>BLBF01016367.1:0-14609 GCA_015471245.1 Laticauda colubrina
TATGTGCCTTGGTTTGAAACGTTGCTACAACTTTAAAAGCACTACAATGACGTGGGATAATACCCGAAGGAAGCTGAACAGCACACATGTAAGTACCCGCGAAAGCTTAAAAAAACATATGTATGTATGTATGTATGTATGTATGTATGTATGTATGTAACAACAATATTTTGTTTTCTGTGGTTTTTGCGGGTATTTGTATGTGGATCTTTGGTTATTTGGGGGTTTTCGCAGGAACTTACATAGTTTTCGCGGGTACTAACATGAATGGAGTTCAGCTTCCTTCGGGTATTATCCCACGTCATTGTAGTGCTTTTAAAGTTGTAGCAACGTTTCGGCAGAATCTCATCTGCCATCATCAGGCTTCTGTATTTAAAAGCACAACTATAATGACGTGGGATAATACCCGAACGAAGCTGAACAGCATACATGAAAGTACCCGCGAAAACTTAAGGAAACACACACACACACACACACACACACATATATATATATATATATATATGTGTGTGTGTGTGTGTGTTTATGTGTGTGTGTGTGTGTGTGTGCGTGCGCTGTTTAGCTTCCTTCGGGTATTATCCCACGTCATTGTAGTGCTGTTAAAGTTGTAGCAATGTTTCAGCAGAATCTTATCTGCCATCATCAGGCTTCTGTATGGATGTGGGTCTCACAGCTCCTGGTTTCAAATTCGAGGCTGGTCCATTCTGATTGGCTAGGAGCCTGGGTCTGTGTTCATTGGACTTGGAGTTTGATTGATTGGTGTTTCTGGTTTCTTCTGTCTGTTTTGTGGCTTTGATTGGCTGGCAACACTCTGTTCCTGTGTTGGAGGCTTTCAGTGCAGCTTGGCTTCGTGTGAAAGGACGGCTGCTATTCATTAGCAAGCTAGGTTTCACCTGGGTGCCTGGTGGGGGGGTGTTTGGGTTGGAGCTATCAGAGGAAGTCTGTTTGTGCTCAGGTGTTTGTCTGTTTTGTGTTGTGGAGATCTTTCTATTTGAGAGTGCAGGTTTCCAAATGATTGACAGTCTGCTGGAATCATCTCTTCTATTCATGCTTTCAGATCTTTTTTCAATCTCTATGGCTTCTCTGATGATTCTGTGGTTGGGGTTTTCTATAGTGGCTAGGGTTTTAGTGCCATTGAAGTTGATGTTGTGACCTGTGGTTTTCATGTGTTGGACTAGTGAGGAGGTGTGTTCCAGCTTTTTTAGTGTATTTACTGAAAGCATGAATAGAAGAGATGATTCCAGCAGACTGTCAATCATTTGGAAACCTGCACTCTCAAATAGAAAGATCTCCACAACACAAAACAGACAAACACCTGAGCACAAACAGACTCCCTCTGATGCCTCCAACTCAAACACCCCCCCACCAGGCACCCAGGTGAAACCTAGCTTGCTAATGAATAGCAGCCATCCTTTCACACGAAGCCAAGCTGCACTGAAAGCCTCCAACACAGGAATACAGTGTTGCCAGCCAATCAAAGCCACAAAACAGACAGAAGAAACCAGAAACACCAATCAATCAAACTCCAAGTCCAGTGAACACAGACCCAGGCTCCTAGCTAATCAGAATGGACCAGCCTCGAATTTGAAACCTGGAGCTGTGAGACCCACATCCATACAGAAGCCTGATGATGGCAGATGAAACGTTGCTACAACTTTAACAGAACTACAATGATGTGGGATAATACCTGAAGGAAGCTAAACAGCACACATATAAGTACCCGCGAAAGCTTAAAAAAACAAATATTTGACCTCTATGGGGAGGAAATAAACAGCCAGATCAAAAGCTATGAGAAGCTGGAAGTTAAAAGAGCAGGAATACTATGTGACCTAAAATTCCTATGCAGCTGCAGAGACAACAATGTAACACCAACCTGCTTCAAATTAACATTTCATAAGAACACAGCAGCCACCAAACGTATCCTGAAAAGGACAGAGATATCTCTACTCAGAAATGAAGTTCACAGTAAAAGATTCCAATTAGATCAGTTAAACAAAGATTTGCTAGCACTACACCTGGAATTGAGCAGCAATATCCACCCTCTACTTTGGGATAAGATAAAACAACTTACAACTTGGAGAGCTGAAACTGAAACCACTTAGAAAAACGAAAAACTCTCAAAGAAACTAAAAAAAATAGAAAATAACAAGAAAACCCCCAACAACCCACCACAACACCTGAAACAATTAGTATACAATGTTTGCAACAGAGAACTCAACAGAACAGAAACAGATGTCCTATCCAAAGGATTCAATTATGCCATAGCACCCCCCAAAAAATCCCAACAGAATCCATCATATGTGCAGTAGAATCCAGCCTAACCAAATTAAATACAGATGAAGCTGACAGAATAAGACACCAGGTTACTCACATCTTATGCACAACGAAACCACCAAAAAATAATTTGCAAAAAGATGAATTCAGAGCGTTACAAACCCTGAAAAATGATAACAGCATAATAATACTCCCAGCAGACAAAGGAAATGCCACAGTAGTAATGGACAGAAAAGACTATGAAACAAAATTGACAGACCTACTCCAAGACTCCACATACAAACCTATAAACATAGACCTTTGAGCTTCCTGTTCCTGTGGCAAGGGCAGGTATCCTACTGGCTGCTGTCATACTCCCATGGGGTTATGCAGTCATAGCTGAGGTTGTCTGGGTGATGCAATGAAGGGCAATTTCCTATTGTGGTTGAATGGCTTTGCCCTGAAGGATTATCCCATCATCCTGGAGCTGAGGTCTTTTGTTTTGTAGATAAGCTGGCACCAAAATATCTCCTGGGGACAGGGACCTGGGGTTCTGTGTCTGTCTTTAGAAACATGTTTCTCCTTTAGGGAAAATATAATATCCTGCCTTTTTAATATTCCCTAAAAAAAATTCATTCTTCTAGGGAGGGGATGGGTGCTAACTTTCTTCACATCTATTACTTGTCCTGCCCTCTGGAGCTTTGGAGAATAAGTCAATTTCCTCTCCTCTATGACAGTCTCTCAAGTACTAGAACACAATTTTCGTGCCACCCCCCCCCCCCCTCCTCCAATAGGTCAGATATAGCTAATTCCCTCAGCCATCCCCCACCTTTTAATAATATTTATTGTATTTGTTGCTCTGATATCAAAAAACCACACCTTCTGCTCTTCTCAGACCCAGGGAAGGACTGGATAGGTGCTCAAAAATGCTAATGCAGTCTAAGTATCTAGCTCACTTGGTGACCAGCCATAATATTTTTTTCCTTCTCTTTTACCAGTCCTAAATACCACTGGATGCTACAGCTATGTGGATCCAATACAGGCAAGGCAGTCACTGGATATGAGAAGGGCAGCAAATAAAAGTATAAATAAACAACTAATCAATAATAAATAAAGAAGGGAAATAAATAAGTAAAGAAATAAAAAATTCCACCCGTCCCTGATCGGTCCTCTGATCCAAGTCCCCGAAAATTCCCACTAAGAAGCAACGTTTTCCGTGTACAGGAACCAGATTTTGCAACTTGGGACATCTTTCTCTCGGTCCAGGCCTTAGCTTTGCTCCGCAAGCCGTTCCTTTGCTCCTGCCTTTTCAGCTCGCCCTTCTCCCGACTCGCTGAAGAAACTTCTCACCGCCCTTCGGCCGCTCCCCGTGGCCGGACCACATCTGCCCGTTCGACCCTTTTGTAAGCATAAGCACAGATCAGCCACAGAGCGGGGTGGGGCGCGGCGGGAGGGTGAGCAAGGGGGAAAAAAAAACCCGCTTCTCCCTTCCTCCCTCCCGCTTTACGGCTGCTGAAACCCCTTTCCTCTCCTTCCCCCCCCCCCCCTCTTCTCCTCCGGAGAGCCCAGTGTCGTCGTACAGCGTCCGGCCTCCTTCCTTTTTAAGGTAATAGCAGCCGACCCCGAGGGGATGGGAGAGGAGATGGGGAGGAGGAGGGGTGCTGAGGGAAGAGCCGAAGACCGTAGTTGGTGGGCGGAAAGTTGGAAGAAGTCCAGGCTAGGCGCGCACTTGCTCGCTCGCAAGGGCGACGACGCAGTGGCGGCGCGCAACGTTCCGGGACCCGGTCGGCAGGAGGGCGCGCGCGTCCCTGCCGCCGCTCTTGCAGCCGCCGCTCTCGCGAGGCAGTCGCCACTTTTGTACGTGCAGCGGCGTTTCCAGAGCCGGGAGTGGCGAGAGGTTCGCACGGTTGGGCTTGGGTCGTCTTTCCCCTCTTTTTCTGGAGAGGTTAGAATAAGCCGACCCGGTTGTGAGAAGGAAAAGGGGAAAAGGTGGCGGGGAGAAGGTGGGGGATCTCTTAGAGTCTCTCCACAAAACACACACACACACACACACACACACACACACACACCCCAATACAAGCGGAGGAGCTCTTTTTGCACAGAGGGAGGTCTGAGGATTTTTTTTTTTTTTTTTCCTTGCGAAGAGTTTGAAGAGAGTAGAGCCGGGTTGTCTTTGTGTAGACCTCTCACGTAACCCTCGACCCGCGACTTTTTAGCAAACTGCTTCTGGTTTTCAAAAAAACAAAAACACCGCGTCCCTTGTAGCCTTCAACGACCTGGCGCTCTTGTGAAGCCGGGCAGCGGGATGGGAATTGTCCAGCACGAACGTGGAAGGTTAAAATAAAAGCAAAGGCCACGAAAAAATGCCCGTGCCACCACTTCTGGCTTAACTTGGATCAACTCTGGGGCGAACCGAGGAGCGGTTGTGCAAAACAACTCGGGGAAGGAAAGGATCCCTTCAGGCTTATCTGTGGTTGGTTTTGCGGAGGTTGGGTTCCGATTTTCCTACGCGATCTCTCCGAGGTAGGGCTCGGCTGAGGGTAGGCTTGCAAATCTATCTCTCTAAATATTTTTTTATATAGCCAGGTTGCGAGGTTTAACCAGGGTAAGTCCTTGCTTAGCAAGAATTCAGAAGTAACTGGCCGCTGTCCTCCAGGATTTCTTTCAACGAATTTCTATCCTGGGGTTTCTTAGGGGTCTTCCATCAAACTTAATCAAGGCTGGCGCTGCGCAGCTTTCTTGAGAGCGGCCAAGGTTGGGTAGGTGCTGCCACCTACTGTAGTATAGGCCAATGATTTAGATGTTATAAAAGGGGGGAAACGTTACTCAAATCTGATACTCGAAGCAAAACCAACTCCAAATAGTATACTGTTGCCATCATAATCATTGTGCTAAAACAAACAAGTAATGGGACCACATCCTCTTTGTGGGCTTGGTTTGTTTAACCAACCTTTAACTGGTCTGTGCCAATTTCCAGGTTCATCTTTATTTTTTATTTAAATACATTTTCATTAAAATACATTTTCATTAAAATACAAATGAAAAATAAACATAAATGGGAAAAGAAAAGTACAGGATAAAAGAAAAAGAAAAGCACAGGCTTCCAATGTTTTCAGCATAATAGGATAAAAAAAGAAAATTACAGTCTCAACTTTTTACTTGTTACATACTAGCCATTTCTGTAACAACAAATCAATGGGCAAATCCCAAAGTCAATATTTCTCCCCCTGTAGTTTAGAAGCAATTTTCAAGTAGAAACAAAACTACATATATTCTTTAATTAAAACAGTTAATTTTGCCATCTTTGCTTGCTCCATTACTTTTCCCATCTATTTTTTCGCTGTGAGGATTGATAAAAATCTTTCCATTTTTGCAGATAAATAATTCCTGCTGCAGTAAAGGTGATTTTTTTTTTTCACCTTTACAGGAGCTGCAGGAGCTCTGGTTATAATTGTCCCAAAGGTGCTTTTTTAAGAGGCAACTGGACTTTCTGGTTTTTCTTTGAAGATGTTTTGCTTCTCATCCAAGGAGCTTCTTGAAGGAGAAGCGAAATACCTTCAAAGAAAAACCAGAAAGTCCAGTTGCCTCTTGAAAAAGCACCTTTGGGACAATCATGACCTGGATGATTGAGAATCTCCATAGACTCTGTTTATAGATTTAGTTTGGCAAGTTTGTGCCATATGCTCTGATCCTGGCCATTTTTTTTTTTTAATTGGCATTCTGATTGCAGAAGACTACTCTCGGGTTGGGTTCACTCAGTGTGCCAAACCACAGTGGCATTAAATTTTCTTTGGGTTTGATGCATTTTGAGAATCTATCAATGGTGGTTTGCTAGCCGTATTTATGATTTAGTGGGTTATGGAAACCAAAACATTTGTGGTTTATTGAATCCCCAGGGGAACCATGTTTTGCCATGCTTTTTGTCAAACACAATTACTCTTTGCATAATACATGAAACTAAAGTAGCCAACAAAAATTTAGCATTTGGTGTTGTACAAATCGATGGCTAGTTTATTATTGAATGTGTCAGTATAAAACACGGTTTTATCTAGCATAGATGGGATTAATATCACATGAACATATTTAATTTATGTGAAAGTAATATAAGTATAATTCTAGCTTGACTTTATGACTGCACAGAAATAAACCCAACACTGGATTTAATGGTTCAGTGGCAGCTTTATTGAGCCATAAGCCCAACTAACCTCAGCAATACCTTTTTAGGAGTATATATAGCAATAAAGCTACACTCTTAAGGAAATTTATTTTGGAGTAACTTGATGTCAATTAGAATATAATGAATTAGTAGCTAATTTCGAAGAAAATTAACACATCTCCAAAGGAACATGCTTTGGGATTGTGTAGAGAGTAAAGCTCATAGAAACAAGAAGAGTTGCATTGTTGATCCTGTTTTCTGACTAAGATATGAAATAGGATCAGCTGGTACACATAGTCTTCGAATTACGACCACCATTGGGTCCAAAATTTCTGCTACTAAGTAAGACAGTTGTTAATTTTGTGGATTTTGCTCCACTTTGATGTTTCTCACCCCAGTTCAGTTGGTAACATGGTTAAGTGAATCTGGCTTCCCGTTAGCCGGTCTTCTGGACGTTAGTAGACCCGAGATACAAATCCACAAACCAACATACAGAGATATAGGCAGTTGTTTATTCTGTATATGTAACTCACATCCCATCCGGCAGTAACGGTTTGAAATCCAAACTAGGTTAGGGCTGGAAGCATTTGCTTTCCAGAGCAAATATAGCATTACCCCACCCTCCTAATCACAGCTACCTCCTGCGGACCGCCCCATCTTGAATCCCCATGTAACAAATGTTCCCTAATATGGCTAATTAGGCTTTTATTCCCATATCCTGCCTCTGCAGCCTATAACGCTCTGCACCATCCTGTGAGAATCTTGCCATAACAAAAATCTATTCCCCCCTCCACAAAGCATCCAGCGACATCCTTGGGGAATCCCTTGTGCAGCTTCCGCATCCCAGGTACCAACGTGAGGCAGCATTGCGAGGTCACGTGTGGGAGCCCCCATTCAGCCATCATTCCCACTGATCGGGTTCAATGTCGCATGTTGGAGGGATCCAGGTGTAGAGCTCTACTGCTGATGGGCAACTGCATTTGGAGCCCGACGCTTCCCCATTGACTTTGCTTGTCAGAAGGTCACAAAAGGTGATCCCATGACCCCAGGACTCTGCAACCATCACAAATATGAGTCATTTGCCAAGTGTCTCAATTTGCATCATGTGTCCATGGGGACGCTGCAATGGTTGTGTGAAAAATGGTCATACATCACTTTTTCAGTGCTGTTTTAATTCAAATGGTCGCTAAATGAACTATTATAAGTTGATGACTACCTGTACAGGTGGATAACCTGTTTGCATCTACTTGTAATGTGTTTAGAATCTGCATTTCCTTGTGATTGAAATAGTCTCATTAAATGTGCTTCATAAGCTCTGGTTGATTAAATTTCTGCCCATAGAATGTTTTAATGTTATCTATTAGAATAGCAAAACTTCTAGTTTTCAGTGGAAGTTTATTCTGAAAGTAAATACCAATCTGAGTTTAGTTAAAACTAGTTCTTAATAAGAACACTTAAGCCTGCAAGATTCTGCTCTTAAATGCTTACAGCATTCAGAACATGATTTACTACCACGTTTTATTTGCCACTGATACCATCTTACTATGTAACTTGCTTGGTTCTGTTTCATGCTCTATTAAATTCTGAAAAAACTGAAAAATAATTGGTCTGACGTATTAATCTGTGTAATGCAAATAAATGTGATTCATCCTGCACAAAGGCACATTGTATTTCTTTTTTTAATGTGCAGGATTTTAATACTGTCCTGCATTCATTAAAATGGGATCAGATAATCTGCAAATAGGCTTCATGATAATATGATTGGTGGGTTTGTCATAATAATTTTAACTTTATTGCTTAACATCATTGCCTTCATTTAGTCATCCAGAGGAGTACTTTAATTATTTGTTTTTAATATGGTTGGGTTATGGTTTTGAAATCTGTGTGCAATTAATAATTAATTGATAAACGTAGCCTTTTACATTAAATATTTTGCAGATATAGATGAACTGAACTGTATTCTACTTGTTCTCATCTAAGAATATGAATAACCTACCCTATGGAACATAGGGTAGAATAATAGTTGCATAGAATAATGCAACTTTAAAATATCATCAGAATTGCACGGCAAAAGTTATTGACAGCATAGAAGAACATTTATGTTTCATCAGGTTGCAACTTTTTAGACAAGATATAATTAGTTTATCAACTGAAATAAAGGTCTAGGAAATGCAAATGCAAAGGTTTAGGATGTATTTTTTGGAGGAGGAGGAGGGGACTATTGCTTTATAGGACTGAATGTGCTGGAAGTTTTGCAGAGAAAATAAATACTTATTCCAAATCTTCTCAGCATTCACCTCCTCTTCCCATTTAAAATTCCCATAGCTTGGACCTACGGTATACTACTTGAATGAACAAGATTGAATCTTTGTTTTGGTGAGGAAGGAAATTAGACTCTGCATTGTTCAGCTCCTTTTACATATAATAGGTATGGATTACAGGTCTCCAGAGTTGAAAAATAATTCTGATTCTTTTCAGCTAAAGTTGCAGAGATGAACAAACAATGCCTAGAATCACCAGTTATTTTTCTTCCATTTTGTGCATATCCAAAGCTCCAATCAACCATTCCTTCACTGTTCGCATGGATGTATGGCACAGTTTTGTGCGCCTAGATGATCTTTGTCCATAACCAAAGTGTTTTATAGGAACAAATTCATACTTTTCATTGTGATTGTCATCAAAAGCATTCAAAAACCAATGTGAAGTATTTTACCATCAACTCTGTTTTTAAGTAACTACTATGGATCCCAATATTATGATTGCAACAGTGTGTTTATGAGAAAAAGCATAGTTACAAAATTTAGGCATGTTTTTTCTTCAGAAATTTTAGTTTTATAGAGATAACATATCAAAGATGCCTGCTCATATTAAGGCTTTCAGAAAGTGTGCCCTTTATTCAGTATGCTTTTGATGCCTTATTATTCTGTAATATGCTAGTACATCCCCAGTGCACTGATGATGTTACCTAATTTGAGTACTGAAATGTCTGCAAGAAAACAAGCAAACTTACCTCAACCCTGAGCTGCAAATATTCTCCTTTTATCAATTTTTTTTTTCAGAATAGGGGTAGGAAAATGGTCTTCCTACTCTCTATGGCAGGGATGTCAAACTCGATTTCATTGAGGGCCACATCTGGGTGGTGTTTGACCTCAGGGGGCTGGGTCGGCATGGCCAGCTCAATGTTCCTCATGTCAGGGATGCCAGTGGTAGCCTGAGGGCTCTGCCAGCAAAAACGGAGCTTGGGAGGGTCACACACGGCCCTCCCAAGCTCTGTTTTGAGTGACAGAGACATTATGGGCTGGTCCTTTGCTGTTTCCAGGGTAGCCCCAGTGGCAGTGAGTTTGATAGCCCTGCTTTATAGTCTTCCTGGAGGGTTGCAGCCAAAAACAGAACATGTGGTCCTCCCAAGCTCTGTTTTCGCCAACAGAGGCACCGTGGGCTGGTCCTTTGCTGTTTCCAGGGTGGGCCCACCAGCCGTGAGTTCGACAGCCCTGCTTTATGGTCTTCCTACAGACCACCTATTCATTATTCTTTCCTGGGTCACCACACCGTACCTGAGTTCATTACTTCTCATAATGGCTGAGTTTATACAATAGGCTAGGCTAGATTAAAATAGGATTATGCTCTTACCATGTTATGGAACAAGCCATTGTCTGAGAATATTTCATCAAACAAACAACCCTGTTAAGTTATAATACAGGTATTCCTCCAGATACTATCCTAATTGAGCCTGGCAATTCTAGTTGTATGTTGAAAAGATTGTAAAGAAGCTGATCAGATGAGCAATCTGATTTTATGATTAATTTATTTTTTTTGCAGTGGCTATTAAGTGAATGTGATGGTTATAATGTGAACACCATGGCAGTTAGGCCAATGCTGCAGTTGTTAAGGAAACCTATTGTTCTCTATGGGTCAAGTTTTGCCAGAAGTAAACCTTGGAAAACAGTGACTGCGGCACACTGTAAATGACCATAAATGCAGACCAGTTGCCAAGCATTCTTAAGTCCCATTATCCGATATGCCATTAGAACTTCCAAATGAGATTGCAATAGCTTTTTTTTTTTTTTTTTGGGGGGGGGGGAGGCTGTTATAACATTGAATGGTCATAAATTGAGGACTACTTGTATTTTTTTGGGGTGGACAGGGTATATTTTTTGAGCAGCCAATTGTGTTTTTTTAACCTGGATTTCCTATGTTGTTTGAATCTAGCCTTGGGTTTTTATACTCCCCTTTATATATCAATCATCCTGTGTATAATACTGAAGAACAATCTAGAGGCAACCGTGTTTGTGTGGATCCACTCTTGGCTACATTTTGATTCATTGCTTTCAAGAACTCTTTGGTTTTCATATATGTTAGATTTATCCTGTTGCCTCATGCTATGGCCTAAATGAAAGGAATGAAAAAAGTAAGCTTAACTTTATTTATTTATTTATTTATTTGATAAAGTAATGGGGTTTTTTGCTTGTAAATGTCAGATTCTTTGTGCTATTCATGCTATTCATTGGTTCCCTCTGTATGTCAGACAGTATTCCTGTTATTTATATAACTTGAGTCTGTTACATCCAAAATCCTTTTATCTTCTGCAGAATAGCTCTTACATATTCTATTTTGTTGCAGTTTGGAGGATTCTAAATTGATAGGCAAAGGTATGTGTGAAAATATAGGTTCCTCAAATTATATGAAGAGAAACATTTTCTACTGCAGTGAAGAACACTATTGGATATGGCCTCAATTCTTACAGCTAGACTGTAGGCATCTTTTTCCTAATTAGGGTAATGCCAAAGTGACAAAATGTAGGTCATGACATCATTGCCCTATTCCAAGCCAACTACACAAACATGCACACAGATAAGGCTTAAAACAAGTTCAGGCAATGGCAGGCAGAGTGTACCATTCAAGCTAACTGCTTTATTACATTCTATCTATAATACATGGATGCCCCTCTATACTCTGGGAAAAGCTGGATCAAGCTTCATGGAGATTGGGGTAGTGGGATATGTTTATATGTGGATCTCTGGCAACTATGCCATGATTCAAGGCTGATTCCCTACTTGAAACCTCTTCCCTTCCTGGTTGGGTTTTTCCCAACACGAACATATAGATTTTTTCTATGATGCTTTGTCCCTAATCTGATCTTTCAGATCTTCCAACAGTGCACTAATTTCCACTGTCTCTAAATCTATTCACCTTGCAGCTGGTTGTTCTCTTTTCTTTGCTTCTACCTCCCCTGTATTAGGTCTTTTATTGAAAATGATTGTAGTAGCCGAACCTTGCCAGTCAGAATATTCTTCTTATACCCAGGTGAGTTAGGAAGGTTTTTGTGTGAGTTGCTTATGCATACAGTGGTACCAGTTGGTATTCAACTGCTTTGAAACTCATCAAATTTGGCATTCAACACATTTTGATGCAAAAATGTTATCCTGGTACTCATAGTTCATTTGATACTCAATGCACAAGCTAGTTTGTTGATGCTGGTTGCTTTGTGACTCACTACATTATTCCTTATAGGAAAAAAATGTTTGGTACTCATTGTTTTTGGTACTCATTGTGCCTCCAGGAACCAATTAACAATGAATACTGTGCTTTCTAATTGTGCTAGACTTAAGCCATGTTTTTCTTCTTGTTGGTTTGATTTTGGATCCAGGGCTTTGTGTGTGCAGAGTTCAGGAGGCATGGTTGTTCCCAAAAGGAGTTATGCTGATCTACAGTGGCTATTAAGTGGAGCCTCTTCCAGGTAGGAGCCAATCAAGGTGAGGAATGACTTTGCTGAGCAAGGAAATGCATAGAGTGCCTTTGTTTTACTTGACAAAGCATGGCATGTTCAAGGGCTGTGTGGTCACTTGAAGTCCTGCCATCTGACCATAAATGCAGTTACTTTTCAAAATTGTTGATGGAGTCAGTCTTGTGTGCTAGATTGCTTATTGCTTCTTGAGGCTGACTTCCAGGACATTCAGAGCAAACTTCTTGATGTCAGTCTTCTGAGTCTGAGCTGGTCATGGCAATCATAGTGTAAACTATGCCCTTTTGAATTTGTGATTTTGCCCAAAGCATGATGTTGTACATAATACATAAGGGGAAGACTTTGTATTTCAATGTATTTGTCATGAGTGGATTCTTCTCACTCTTCCTATGGATGCCTCCTGATGCTTTCATATGATACTTAAGTCCATAGCTACTTACTTACTAGGTGCATTGTTAAATTCCATCTTCTCCACAAATAAGCCTTGCAGATGCAGCAGTGACCATAGTGACAATGAGTCAGGGTTTTCCATGGGCTGCTTGCAGTTGTTGTGCACGTGCAAAGCTGCCTTACTCATATGACAAAGTAACAGTGACTGAAGCACAAGATCCAGCTACCAGCACCTGTCAGTAGTCCTCTCACCATGGCTCAACAGATAGCTCTACGTTCAATCCATGGAGAACTATTGCCATTTGGAGCATACATTATTGGATAGATGGATGGGAAGATGCCTTATTTTAGTGTAAATCACTTTCCTGATTTCTTAGAGGTTTGTATTCAGTCCCATAAATCTAGGAACCAGATTGTTAAGAATTCAAATACCGAATTGAGCTAAGGGCTCTCAAAATTCTAGCAAAGAAGTTATTGGAAAAAACATTTCTGTTTTGAGCTACATCCATTTGTACATACCTTTAGCACACTCCTAGGAGAACCTTTCACTTGGTAAAAAGTATGAATGAATTGGGAAGACTCTGACTAAGACTCACTAACCCACTTCTTGACATTTAAAGTTTGACAACCAGAACAGAAATCAAGTTGAAAGGTGAAGTCAGATAAGCTGTTAGGTGTCTTGTATGAATTCTTCACTTTTCTCCAGAGAGGATTTTTAGCAGCCATAATAAAAAGCAGAATAGAAGGTCATTGAGATAAATGAAATGTGCCTGGGTCATTCCAGATTGCTAAGTGATGCTGACATTTTTTGCGTTCTGAGCTCTTATGATCACAAGACATTGATTGGAGAAGGCTGATTGCACAGAAATGATATGCAGGAATTGGTCAAAAGAGCAAAGAATAACTTTTCAGATGTGTTTGACAAGGGCTAACTGTAGCTCCCTTTCAAAGTAATGTTAAAGAAGGTATGTTAAAAAAAAAAAAGCAACGGTTCTCCTTGTGTTAGGAAAATATATTCAGTATCCAGATTTGTAGTAATTTCCTGGATGAAGATAATCTTAAAGGCTTTGCTTTCATTCACTGTCTAATCTTTATCTAACAAATAGGAAAAAGTTCTGTTTCATTTGCAACATTTTAAAAATCAATGCAGAATTCAAATCAAATTATTTTTCACACCTCTTTATCAACATTTATATTTTTAAAGACAGTTTTCCCTAACTTGCACAGTTGGTAAGAGTGTGCTTGCACTAACATACCATATTCATTTGGGATATTAAAAAAAAAAAACATAATGAATTGTAAAACATATCACAAATTTCTGAAAAGAATGGATTTCAGGATTTCTGCTGAAACGTTGCTACAACTTTAAAAGCACAACTACAATGGCGTGGGATAATACCCGAATGAAGCTGAACAGCACACATATAAGTACCCGCGAAAACTTAAAAAAACATATATATATTTATGAACTTGATTTTGGGGTGTGTGCTTCGAATGGATTCGAATCCAGAGCCCTGGCTAAACTTACTTACACATGGAACAAGAAGATCTGCTTGTAAGTTTCGACGTGGTTCCACTATTCACTCAAATCCCGATAAAAGAAACTCTTGAAATCATCAAAAATAAATACCAACCAGCCAAAGACCTCATGGAACTAACAGAACACTGCCTAACTAACACATATTTCATATACAAAGGACAAAGATACAAGCAAATTGAAGGAGCCCCTATGGGATCACCACTGTCACCCATCATTGCAAACCTGTTCATGGAAGAATTCGAATCCAGAGCCCTGGCTAATGCCACCCACAAACCCAAACTATGGCTAAGATACATCGATGACACATTTGTGATTTGGCCCCATGGAAAAGAAAACCTAAACAATTTCCTAACACACCTAAACAACACACACCCCAAAATCAAGTTCACCATGGAAACGGAAATAAACAAACAACTACCATTCCTAGATGTACTAATCTACAAAAGAACAGATGGCACACTGGGACACACCACATACCAAAAGAAAACACACACCAACCGCTACCTCAACGCCCAATCCCACCACCA
>BLBF01016372.1:0-16113 GCA_015471245.1 Laticauda colubrina
TCTTCAAAATAATTCTGTTTAGAATTTCTAATTTTCTGTGCCAGTTCTTCTTTCTCTATTAATTCCATTTTATGCTTAATTACATCCAGTTTCAATTTAATATCTTTTTTCTGTGGTATATTCTGTAATTCTTTTTCAAGTCTTATATATTCATCTTCCAAGGCCTTAGAGGTTTGTCTTTTCCTAATATTCTTTTTTCTTGTATAGTCTATTATCAAACCTCTTACATATGCCTTCATTGTATCCCAAACATTCTGTATTGAGGTATCTTCTTTTTTATTTTCTTTAAAAAAAAAGACCAATTCCTTCTCCATCCATTGTATAAAATCTTTCTCCTTTAAAATGGTATTGTTTAATGTCCATCTCGATCTTTTTCTTTGTCCCTTCCATTTAATTGTCATTGGACTATGATCTGCCCAAGTACTTATTTCAATATTTGTTTCTTGAATAGTAGATATTAATTCTGTTGAGATCCAAATCATATCTAACCTGGACCATGATAAATGTCTATTAGAATAAAAAGTATATTGTTTAGTTTTAACATTTCTTTCTCTCCAAATATCTTTTAAGGTTAATTCATCTGTCATTTTAAAAAAAGATTTAGGGAGAACCTTTCTATTTTGTTTTGTTGTTGTTGTTATATAGTCCAGTTTATTGTCCACAATTCCATTAAAGTCTCCCATCATAATTATGTTAACATAGTCCAGTCTAATTATTTCCATATGTAGTTTTTTATAAAACTCTTCTTGTTTATCATTCGGAGCATAAATTGCAATCAAGAGTATTTTTTTATTATTATCCTTTATTTCCACCATTAATACTCTTCCATCTTCATCCGTGTAGATCAGTTTTGCTGGAATATCTTCTTTAATGTAGAGAACCACTCCTCTTTTCTTACATTGAATCAAAGAAGTAAATATTTTCCCTAATTTTGGCTGTACTAACAAATGCTCATGTTGCTTTTTAATATGAACTTCTTGTAAGCAAATTATATCAAATTTTAATTTCTCTAATTTGTGAAAGGTTTTCCTTCTTTTAACAGCTGAGTTAAGTCCATTTATATTCATTGTAATCAGTTTTTTTTCTTCCATGATTATGCTTTATATTTAGGTCTAACAGCTCTCGTAGCTCTCACTTCACATTGTTCTTTACTGTCTACCTGTCCACCTACAACTCCTTTCTCTTTTTCAATCTCCAGTTGTTCCTCCAGAAGCTCAATTAATGAGGTCTCTTTCTCTGCCTCCTCTTTTTTTCTTCCAAAAAATTCTGCATAAAAAAGTTCTGCTTTTTCAATCGAGTCAATTCTATGTCTCTGCTCTTGCCACGTAAAAATTAGTCCTTCTGGTATCAGCCATCTGTAGTTTACTTCATTTTCCAGTAGCATTTTGGTCAAAAATCGATATTCTCTTCTCATCTCTCTCACTCTTCTAGGTATTTGTTTTAAAACTACAATCTCTTTGCTTTTATATTTCAATGCTTTTTCTCTTGCCACTTGTAATATTTGTGTTCTGATGGATTTTTTAGTAAATCTAATATGTACTTCCTTTGGTAGTTTATTTCTCATCGCATATCTTGTACAAACTCGGTATATCTCATCTACTCCGTCCATCATCTTTTCCTCAGTAATTTCCAGAAGATCTGCCAATATGTCTATCATTATCACAGCCAAGTTTTCTCCTTTTTCCTCTTCTATATTTTGGAATCTAAGATAAAATTCTGATCTTTCCATCTCCCACCTCAACATCCCATTTTTTTCTTGTTCTATCACTGTTAATCTAGTGTCAATATTTCCAATCTTCTCCTCTCTTTGTTTTCCTTCTTCCTCAATTTTTTGGAATCTCTCCTCATACTTTCCCATCATTTGTTTAAAATTTTCATCAGATTTCTCTATTTTTTTGTCCATGGTATCTATTTTTATCTTAATATCTTGAATTCCTTGCATAATCATCTGTAAATTTACTTTTTCTTGTTCCTTATCTTGCTTCAACATTGTCTGAATTGAAAGTTGTCCTTCAAGTGGTGGGGAAGCAGAGGTAGAAGCAAAAATGCCGAATGATTTTGGCTTCCTGCTCATTTTAATATTTCCAAGTCTTCAAGCTCTCTTTGACTTTAAATCCAGCTGGTATAGTAACCAAATATAGTCCAAAAAATCAAAAAGAAAAAGAAAAAATCCAATAGTAAAAAGCCCAAAGCCAAAAAAGAAAAAAGGAAAAAGGAAAAAGAAAGGTCTTCAGGTTCTTCTAGACCCTAATCCAATTAAAATAGATGGAAGAAGCAAAGAAAGAGAAGAAAAAAGAAAAAACTCTGAGGCTTTCCCTTTGAAATAAAAAGCAAAAATGCTAGAGTTAAAATTAACCAAAAAGGCTGGCGAGTAGGAGTTTCAAAAGTATATATATATATATATATATATGCACTGTACACTGCACTTTATTTCTTTATCCAAGGCTCTTATTATGACTGTCTTCTCCAGCAGCTTCAAAGCCAAGCCTCAAATGTTAAGATATTGATAAGAGTCCAAGAGAGCACCTGTAATAATATTTTACTGTATTCTCCCTCTATCTTATCACATTAAAATGTCCTTGAAAAGAAGTGCTTTTCTCCCCAATTCAAATAAAATATTTTCAAGCCTCTAGTTGGCAGTGTTACAGCATCTCTAAATACTCTTTCCCCCCCCAGCCAAAAGAAAAAATGTTTATAAAGAACTCAAACAAAAGAAAAAGATAGTCAAAGGGAGCCTCTATCCTAAAAAGAAAGTTAAAAAGATAAAAAATAAAAATCAAGTGAAAAATAAAAATATATATAAGAGAAAATTCAATCCGGTTACCTACAAAGTCACCTTAAAGTCCTCAAAGAAAATAAGAAAAAAAAAAATATCCAAGTCTCAATTTGACATCACTTAAACGCCGCTCAACCCAGGTTCAGTCAAAAGAAAAATAAAGTCACAGATTTCTTCTTTGTTCAGGATGTCCTTTCAAGTCTTAATCAATTTATAATGCAAAAGAATTTCTCACCCAACCGATACACGCTCATTTAAATCCCTTTCTTTCCGGAGTTGTCCCGACTTCAGCAGCTTTAGAGGCTGCCTTTCTGCTTCCAGCAAAAGGGCTTCTCCCGGATCAAACCAGAGATTTTGCGATATCTCTGGGATCCTGGGACTGTGCCCTTCACGATCCCCGTCTCTACAGGACGGTTTAGGTCCGTTAGAACCGACCAGAGGCAAAAATATCAGCTGAGATCTCAGAGCCCCGAGATCTCAGCTGTAACACCGAGACGTAGCTCCGCCTTCTCTACAGTGTTCTATATATTTGACAAATTTTGTCAGCATTGTTTTATCAATATACGATTGATAAATTTTGCTGAATCTTTGTTTTTCATTTTTGAAGATAGCAGCAATTCTTGCTTTCTCAAGTAAGAATACTTGCAAGTCAGATCTTCGTAGAAGAAAGATTCAAATGTGAAAAGCTTTGACCTTATTATAACTTAGATATAAATGAAATGTTACCTGAGAAAGGTTGTGTAGCTTTAATCCCATTACACAACTCACAATGTCTAGTTAGCTTTATTTAAATCAAAACCTTTCCCCTTTTAGAATATTGTGTATAATGTTCTTCCATCTCCCACTTATGAGTCCATATTATTCATATAATCCAGGCTCTTCTAACTGTTGTTCTACAAGATATTAGGATTGAGGGGGTGGGAATTATCTTTGCACATTGTTCACAGTGGTGGGGGATATTTTTACATGCTGCTATTCAACTACCAGCACATCACTTACTGTTGTTGTAAACATGTTTGTATAGGTTAAAAATGAACGTTTTTTTTGTGTTTTTAATTCATTTTTTAAGCCCATGTCACACTGCACCAACAGATGCAAAGAAGATATAAAACGGACAAAAAAACTTGCCGTCCGTTGGTTAAAGCGATGTACTCACTGCCTCCATTTTGCTTCCTCTCTATCTGTCCAGCATCCGTCTATTGATGTTTCATCCACTCAAAAGGTTTTGGGCTGCCCAAAACTTTTGCGCTGAAAATGTATCTAGTTCGGCCGTTCTGCATCCGCTACGCATCCGCTATGCATCCGTTCTGCATCCGTTACGCATCCGCTATATCCGCTAGGCATCCGCTGCGCATCCGCGCAACTCGCATCCGCTCAGACGCAGGGAGGAAGCGGAACGGACGCAGAACGGATGCAGAACGGATGCCAAGCGGAAACAAAGCATTTAAAACGGAAAAAAAGTTCGCAGAGGGGACCTATCTCGGATATTAAGAATGTCTAGAGGATGCCTAGAGGATGCCTAGAGGATGCAAAGGGACACCTATACTGCCTATAAAAAGGGGGAGCAACTCACCTGCATCTCACTTTCAGAACAGCAGCCTAGCTGTGCAGACCTCTGCAGCCTTCATCTGACTCTTCCTCTTCCACAGCATCCAGTCATGTCCACCGTGGATCGTAACACAGTGCTTTTGGCAGCCACCATCCTTCTGCAACAGTGCGAAGCCATCTACAGGCTCTGTGAACTCTACTATGGGAAGAAAAAGAGGCGGCCAAGAAGCGTCTCGGTACGAAGATGGATTGGGAGAAGAGAAGAGTACGGGCTGTACAACAAGCTGATGGTGGAGCTCAGGAACAAAGACACTCGGGCATTCCAGAACTTCATGAGGATGCCTCCAGCCATGTTTGACGAAGTTGTGCAGCGGCTGACACCCAGGTTGACCAAGGCAAACACCAACTTCCGGCCCAGGCTGGAACCTGGGCTCAATGTGGCACTCACTCTGCACCACCTGGCCTCAGGGACCACCTACAGGAGCATGCAGTACGGCTGGAGGGTGCGACACAGCACCATCAGCATTGTGGTCAGAGAAGTAGTGCAGGCCATCATCAAAGAATACCTGCAGGAGCTCCTCCAGTGCCCCTCCACTGATGAAGGATGGAAGAAAGTTGCAGAGCAGTGGTACCAGAGGTGGAACTTCCCCCACACCGTTGGAGCCATCGATGGCAAGCACGTGGCCTGCAAAGCTCCAGCCAAGTAGGGGTCCACTTATTTCAACTACAAGGGCTTCTTCAGCATCATCCTCTTTGCCATGGTCGATGCTGACTACAAGTTCATGTACATCGATGCTTCAGGCAGCGGCTCATGTTCAGATGCCCAGGTATACAACGCCAGTCACCTCAAGGAGGGGCTGGAAGGCAACCTCATCATGGGCTTTCCAGATCCAGACCCCCTGCCCAACGACACGCAAGATGTGCCCTACTTCATCATGGGGGATGACGCCTTCTCCCTCAGAACCTACCTCATGAAGCCCTACACTTCAAGACACCTTACCCGTGAAGAGAGGATCTTCAACTACAGGCTGTCCAGGGCAAGGCGGGTGGTGGAGAACACCTTTGGCATCCTGGCCAACAGGTTCCAGGTACTTCTCACCACCATGCAGCATCGCCCAGAGACCATGAGGAGGATCATGGAAGCTTGCTGCATCCTGCACAATCTCATGCGCACCCGCTACCCAGTCTTGCAGAACAGGCTCGTGGACCTCCAACAAGGCAATGGGGAGATGGAGCCTGTGGAATGGAGGCAAGGGCGAAACCTGATAGACACTGAGGATGTGCAAGGCCCCAACAGAGCCTCACGTGAAGGGAAGAAGCAGCGCAACCTCCTGAGACACTGGTGCAACTCCCCAGCTGGAGCAGTGGAGTGGCAAGACAGGATGGTAGATGATTAATGGATGCTTCCTTCAGCCTGTCTCATCACACTGATGAGATTGGGCCATGTATGTTGGGTGGGCCTACAATGAACAGGGCATTTAACAAAGAGTTGTGTTTGTGTTGACATGTGTGATGATTATTACATTATTATTGATAATAAAGGGCCATAGGTGTGGCACCTGGGAGGGTGGACCATACAGTCCCACTGTGCTTGCACTGGAGGCTTATCTATCCCACTGCTATCCTTACCTATCCCACAGCTATTACCCATCCCAAAGGTATCCCTGCCCATCCCACTGCTATCTTAACCCATCCCACAAGCATGCAAAGGCTTAAACCATTTCTAAAAGTTTCCACCAAGACTTTATTTAAAAAAAGAAATGAAGCAAGTGTGTGAATCAAAGATAAACTTTATTGAACAACAAGCTGGAAAAGAAAAATGACCCAAGTCAAGTGTCCAAATAAACTCTACAGGTAGCCAGCTACCCAGTCTCTGGCACTCTTATTGGTCACTCAGAGGTGTGCCCAGTCTCAGGGGTGAAGGGTCCAGGTGCTGTGGAGGTGGGTGGTGCTAGAGGGCTGGTCTGTATCATCATTGGGGTGCCTGGCCCCGAGAGGACTACAGGGGACGGTTTGTTGAGGAAGCTCTCAGACAGCTGGCTCAGACCCGTGATGCTGAGAGGTCCTTCCTCCATGCCATGGGGTGTCAGCCCCAATACTGATGAGAGATGTACTGAGGCTGGGCTTGGCTGTGGGGTGGAGGAAGGAGTAGTGTCGTGGGGCTTTCTGGTCTGCAGCTGGGTGAGGACTGGCGTGGGTGGCATCGCTGTCATCGGTGGCATCATTGTCGTGGGTGGCATCGGTAGCATCAGTGGAACCGGTGGCAACGGTGTCGCCCGATGACTCTGTGCCTGGACTGGGAAGGGCTGCTGCCTGTGCTGCTGGACCTCCTGGTTGCCGTAGCCCTGGTAGGTGAGGGCCTGTGGGAAGCCTTGGTATAGGAGGGACATCACCTGGGGTGGAGGAGCACACCTGGACTGGGTGGGATCAGGTTCCTCGGGGTCTGGAGGGTTGTGAAGCAGCTCAGTGATCCGGTCCTTCACCACCTGGTCCTGGGGTTCCTCCATGTCCTTGAGGGTCTGGTTGACATAGGTGAGGAAGGGCTTGCAGTTGGAGGATGAGGAGTTGGTGCTGACCAGCTGAGAGACGAGATCTATACTGGTGTGGATGGTGTCCCTGATCTCCAGCAGGACAGTGTGGCTCTGCCCCTCCTGCTGTCTGGCTCTCTGCCTTTCTGTGGAGGCGGAGCTGGGGGTGGTGGATGCGGGTACGACTGTGGTGGACTCGATGTCTCCTCTCTCCCACCGCACCAGGGAGTCCTCCACGTGCTCCACCACGGTGACAACAGCTGTCTGCGGGTTCTCCGCCGTGGCACGCTCCACAGAAACCTGCCTGGAGAGAGGGACTGACTCTCGGCCGGAAGAGGACTGGGTTGCAGCAGGCTGCCGGAGAGAGAGTGTAGACAGAGGGGCTCCTGGTGCTCCTCGGTGGCGGATCTCACCCTCCAGGAAGCTGCACCTGGCCATGACGTAGGTCTCTCTGTCCATCAGCTTTACTGTGGCCTGGCCAGATTTCTTCAGGTGCAGCTTCCCGTACCAGGTGTGCATATGTTTCCACCAGCTGAGGAGCACCTCCGAAGTGTAACCCATACTCTCCGCCCTCTCTCTTCAAGCAGCCTGCTTCCGCTTGGTGTCCCTGTACAGCTGGTGTCCCTTCCGCCACAGATAGTCATTCTCCCTCAGCCACTCCAGCACCTCATCCTCGTGTTCCTCCTCAATGAAGTGTTGCCTCCTCTCCCATCCCCGCATACGCCTCTTCCTCCCTTTGCCAGGACCAGATGGGCCCTCATCAGAGGGGCTCCCAGGTGGTAGGGGCTGCTCCTCCACACCACCACCACCAGCAGCAGCAGCAGGATCATCATCATCATCATCATCATCATCACCAGCTGGATCATAATCATCATCATCATCAGCAGCAGCAGCAGCAGCAGCAGCAGCAACAGCAGCAGGATCAGCAGGACCAGGAGCACGAGCAGGACCAGGAACATGAGCAGGACGAGCAAGACCAGGAGCACGAGCAATATGAGCAGTATGAGCAAGTCCAGGAGCACGAGCAGGACGAGCAGGACCAGCAGCAGCTTCAGCAGAGTACACAGCAGAAGCACCACTGCCAGGAGCAGCTTCAGCAGAAGCCCCAGCAGAAGCAGAGTCAGGGACAGGGACAGGGGGCAGGAGGGTGGCCCTGTCCCTCTTGCCAGGGATGGTGGCAGGTTGCTGAGACTTTCGCTTCTTTCCCATGGTTGTGGGGTTGCTGGCTGGCAGGGAGGCTGGCAGGCACCAAGGCTGGCAGGAAGCCTGGCAGGAAGGCTGGCACCAAGGCTGGCAGGAAGCCTGGCAGGAAGCCTGGCAGGAAGCCTGGCAGGAAGCCTGGCAGGAAGGCTGGCACAAAGCCTGTCAGGAAGTCTGGCAAACAGGCAGGCACCAAGGCTGGCAGGCAGAGTGGCTGGCAGGGAGGCTGGAAGGCAGGCTGGCAGCAAGGCTGGCAGGGAGGCAGACAGCAAGGCTGGCAGGGAGGCTGGCCAGGAGGCTTGGAGGCAGGCTGGCAGGAAGGCTGGCAGCAAGGCTTGCAGGCAGGCATGCAGGCAGGGCAGGCAAGGACTCGATGTATCCTGCAGCAGGTCTTTCCTCCGAATGCTGGCCACATGCGAGCTGCTTCCCTTTATATCCGGGGGGCTTGCGCAATGCATCCCCCCCGCGTGCACAATTAACACCAGGCATCCTCTAGGCTTCCGCTGTGCATCCGCTTCATCCGCTGTGCATCCGCTGTGCATCCGCTGTATCCGTTCCGCATCTGCTTTGCTGAGGCCCCCCAGAAGCCCAGCGGATGTGCCATCCGCTCCCATCTACTTCCATCCACTGGGCTTCCGTTCTGCATCCGCTTTGCATCCGCCCTGCATCCTCCCCGCGTCCATGTTATCCGCTCCGGTTATGCAAATTTTTGCCCCTTTTGAGAGCGGATAACAACGGATGGAACATTTTGCTCGTCCGCTGTGTCCTTTTTGCATCCGTTGGGCAGTGTGACATGGGCTTTAATGAAATGTTATTTGGATGGTTCCCCCAAGATAAAGGGGTTTAGAAGGGCTGGTGTTGAAATATTTTTAAGGCAAGTTTCAATTCTATACTTGATGGAGAATAAACTCAGATGGCATGTGGGATTTCTCATTGATCTGGTTTCTTCAATGTCAGTATATCCACAGATTTTTCCAGTAGAATTACCCTGAGAATGTTCTATGAGTTGATGCCTTACTTCTGGTTGCCGAACTGCCTTGTTGGTTTAAGATCACATGTGAGAAGAAATCAAAATTTTGGCTTTTAATATTTCTGGAGTTTCCATTTTAGTTTCATCCCTTTCTGTCAAAGAATGAGTTTTGCAACCTTTCTACAAAGGAATTGTACTTGGACCAAAATGGAGATGTAACAGCAGATCTGGTCATCAGGACCTGGAGAGTTCTTCCCAGGATGGATTTCATCTATCAGTACACAGGGAGTTTTGAAAGAGGGAGACTTATTGTCAGCCAAAATGCTCCTTCACAGCTAAAGTTGCTCAACAAGGTGGGTGAAATAGTGCTGTCTTTTCTCTGTTTTCCAGAGTCTTTTTCAAGCGTGCTCAACCTAGTCACTGTGGTGGAGGGCCTTCACTGAGGACTGAACATGGGGAATGATAGTTTTCTTAAACTGCTTGGGAAACTTCAGTAGTAATGAAGAAAGTTTCTTTCAGATGCTATAATGTGGAACAGTGTTCTTAGCTGATTCAGACAACCTGGAATCCAGGGTGACAATTCTTTGGGGCATTACATGAGGGTCCTTTCATTTCCACTTTGTTATTTATTATCTCCAGGAACCTGGTGAGAGAGGCCATCAAGGGCTGAGGTTCATGGTACTGATAATCTCAAGTTCACTTGTTCCTTGTCCTCAAATAGAAGGAAAGAGGATGGAAAATCTGTTGATCAGTGCCTGAGTTCAGGTTTGGACTGGATGCAATAGAAGTTTGTTCAAGGCTGGCTGGAGGTGCTGTAAGTCCCAATGGGAAATTAGCTCTGGGATTGGAATTCAGCTTCTCCAAATTGATATGCCACCTGTGTCCTTGTCCAGAGTGACTCTGGATGACAATAGTTAGTTTTTATACAACAGTTTGTATAATGTTGGAGAAAACTGAAGTATGAAAATGCCCTTGATTCAAGGAAAATTCCTTCCTGATATCAAATTTAATGAGGGACAAATTGACAGAGGTGCTACTTAGATTTGGCCTTTGGCTATTAAGAGGACTCCTCATCTGAAAACCCCTGTAGTGTCATTGTTTATCTTGAGTTTCTCTGGGGAGAAAAGGAAGCTCCAATTTTAACTAGTAATAAATGTGGGTCTGTCTATCCAGGCCAGTTGATGTTACCTAATTCTCGTTCTTCAACAGAAAGGACTTTGTCTTGGATAAACAGGTGCACTTTAGAAAGATCCCTCTGTGACACAGGACTCATGCTCATGTCCCATCATTTGCAGCAACAGACCTGCCCTTTTTGAGGAACACATCCTCATGACTTTACTCATGACTCTCATCCAGGGATGGGATTCTACCAATTCGCATCTATTTGCTAGAACCAGTTGTTAACATTCTAAGCAGTTCAGAGAACCGGTTGTTAGAAGAAATTACTGGCCTAATCCTGTAAGGAAGGCAGGAAGGAAACATTCTGGTATTGCTTACAGAAACTGCCTCTCTGTTAATCCTTATTACATTCTTGGCAGGACAAGACTTCTTGTCTCAGGAACTTCTCTGGAGTTTTTTTTCCCTCCTTTGCTGGTACTTTGCTTGTGTGGAGGGACCATTCAAAGTTACAATGGAACTGAAAAAAGTAACTTATGACCATTTTTCACACTTACGATTGTTGCAGCATCCCCACAGTCATGAGAGGCCAGGCGAGGAGATGCGTGCCTTGATGTGAGTGATATTGAGTTGGCCACACCCAGCCAATAACATGACCACCAAGTCATGTCCACCCAGTCACATGACAACCAAGCCATGCCCACCAATTTAGCCATGCCCACAGAACTGGTTGTTAAAAAATTTGAATCCCACCCCTGATCTCATCTCACTACAATTTTAGAAACAAGAGTCATTTTATTCTTGTTTCAGCAGCACAGCTGAACTGAACGAATAAATATAGAAACAAGCAAAGTATATATCCTTTGAAGATAACAGTCCTAATTCAAAAGGAATTTCTCCTTCATATGTTAACTAGGAGTCTGTTTGGAACTAGTTTCAAATGTTTTCAGTGTTTTATGTACTGAAGAAGAAATCTCCTACTGGTTAAAGGTTTCTTTCTTTCATCAGTTTACCTCTATTTTAATAAATCTGGTATAGTAAAAATTTAAGAAATCTAAAGTTTAGAATAAATATTATTAACATGCATTCCTCCATTCTTTGTATACTGTTATTTTACATAATGATCATCTACTCATACTAAATTTTAGAATAAGTAGCCTCTTGATGGCCTTTTGCTGAAGATGCTTTCCTCCCATGCAGAAGGCTGAGAATTCAGTCGGGGGGTGGGGGAAAGCTGTTTCTTTCCAAGGACAGAAAGAAAAAGTATCTACTTTGGACTCCATGTTGCATCAGGAAGCTGTATCCGGCCAGTAAGCGCTCTGCTTCATCCAGTCACCCGGACCTTAACCTGAAACAAAGGACTACAGGGTGGTTAAAAGTGGGGATTAAATTTAGAATAAATAAATGAAAATTTTAATATGAATAAATCATCATAAATTAAAATGATGGGTATATGGAGAATGGAGCAGTGTGTGATCGTAGGGCCTGAAATCTTTTTCCAATTCCATCCCTCCAGACTTTATTAAATAGAAAAAGCCTTTCTTGCAAAGAAGCAAAAGGCAGGAACCTTCTGAATTTGAACCTTGTCAAGAATCTGACAGCAGTTGAATCTCCTAACACAATTTGGAACCAGTCAGAGATTTCATATTTATCTAAGGGAAGCATAGAGGCTCCTTGGCTAAGATCCATTGCTACCCGTTTTCCATTGAGAGTTAATTGTAACATTCTTTGGCCTTCCTTCTTTTTCTGCTCAGTCCCTGCCTCAGTCCAGATGTGTGGAGAGTTGTCGTCCTGGATTTGTCAAGAGGGCTCAAGAAGGAGAGCCAGTTTGCTGCTATGACTGCGTTCCTTGTCCAGAAGGGACCTTCTCCACTCAGGAAGGTGGGTCACACTTAAGAATTAGGGAAGGTCTTGTGGAAATGGATTTATCCAGAGCTGTCTGAGGAAAGTACATGTTAAAAGACACTTTGAAGCTCAACTGTTTTCTTGATTATTTTCAAAAAGCACAATTTCTTATCTAAAGGAAAGAAAAATCTTGAAGGAGAGGCTAGGAAAGATAGGAAGGTAAGGAAGCTTGCGAAAGCTTTACCATTGCCAGGGAAAATAATTCTTCCCTTTTTTAACTTGGATGTATCCTTCCATGTTTACCTTTCTAGGAACATCTCAGTTCTTTGAAAGTTTGGGAATTGTCCATTGCTAATTCTTATTTGAAGCAGATTTACATCACGTTATTCCTCAAAATTGTTGCATAAAAAGTTATATCAAGCAATGAATTTTTATAAAGGTCATCAATCACCATAAGCAGAAAGATCCTGAAGGATCACGAAGAAAGAGGCTTTGGGCTTTTTGAGCTTTTTTGTTATTGTTAATATAGTGAAATATGAAAAACTACAGCCCTAACCTAAAAAAAATCCAGTCGTGGTTCAAAAGGGGGGGAAATTCCATAATGCATAGTTGTCATTCAATTGAAACAGAACTAATAATGGAGAATTAATAAAAATGACAATCTGTACAATACTGATTTACATGGAATCAGTTCTTCAACTTATGGCTAAATCTAGACAGTATGGAACCAAATTGCTTCATCTGCTGATTCTTAGTATATGAAGACCAAGTCAATGTAACAGCTTTCTAGGAAGGAAATGAAGTTCATAATGAATAAATATTTATAGATGAGAAAAAAATTATCTCAAAATAAGCAAAAACAGTGTGCAAGTCAGAAAGGTTATTTTTCCACAAGAACAGACATGTTGAAATACAAGCACAAAGGTAAAGCTGAATATCTAATAGCTAGCACTCTAGACAACAAGCTCAAGATCCAGATGGATCTTAACAGACTTGAACACTGGCCCATATCTAACAAAATGAAATTAAACATAGAAAAAAGTAAAGTCCTGCACTTAGGCAAGCAAAACCAAAAGTACACATACAGAGTGGGTGAAACCAGGCTTAATAGCTGTAATTGTGAGAGGGGTCTTGGAGTCTTAGTGGGCAACCAATTAAACATGAGCCAGCAGTGTGCAGCAACAGCCAAAAAAGCCAATGCAATCCTAAATTGCATGAACAGAGGGATACAATCGAGATCAAGTGAGGTACTAATTCCACACAAAAAAGCCTTAGTAAGGCCACACCTAGAGAACTGCATCCAGTTTTGGTCACCATTCTCTAAAAAAGATGTTGAGGCACTAGAAAGAGTGCAGAAATGAACAACCAGGATGATTAGGAGGATGGAGGCTAAAACGTACAATGAACAGTTGCAGGAACTGGCCATGGCTAGTCTAGGGAAGAGAAGGACCAGGGAAGACAGGATAACAGTCTTCCAGTATTTGAGGGGCTGCCACAGAGAGGAGAAGGGTCAAGCTAGTTTCCAAAGCACCTGAAGGCCAGATAAGGAATAATAATGGATGGAAACTGAACCAGTAGAGATTCACCCTGGAAATAAGGAGACATTTCCTGACAGTGAGAGGAATTAATCAATGGCACAGAAGTTGCTTTCAAAAGTTGTGGGAGATTCATCACTGGAAGCTTTGAAGAAGAGACTGGACAGCCATCTGTCAGAAATGGCATAGGGTCTCTTGCTTTGGAGGGGCTGGACTAGATGACCTACAAGGTCCCTTCCAACTCTGTTAATCTTAATCTACCAAGCTAAAGTGACCTTCAATGCAAAAGGACCTCCCATATTTCTACAAGACCTTTGAAGATTTCAAATATGACTCCGTTAAGTCACCTTCAAGAGGCCATGAAGGACTTTAAGCCCCTGTCCCACAGCACCAACGGATGGAAAGAGGATGTAAAATGGACAGAAACACTTGCCATCCGTTGGTTAACGCGATGCATCCGTTCCGTACTCACTGCGTCCATATTTCATACTCTCTATCTGTCCAGCATCCGTCTACTGAGATTTCATCCGCTCAAAAAGTTTTGAGCTGCACAAAACTTTTTGAGCAGAAAATGTATCCAACGCGTCCGTTCTAGGTCCGCTACGTATATGGGGAACATCCGTTAGACGTCTGTCATCATCCGTTATGCATCCGCTATATCTGTTAGGCATCCGCTTCGCATCCGCGCAACTCGCATCTGCTCCAGCGGAAAACGGACACAGGGAGGAAGCAAAACGGATGCGGAACGGACACGCAGCGTTAGTAGCACAGATGTAGAAAGGATGAAAGCAGATGCAGCTCGCATAGAAAGCATTAAAATGGAAAAAACGTTCGTATAGGGGATGTATCTTGGATATTTAGGAAGTCTGCAGGATGCCTAGAGGATGCAAAAAGACACCTAGCAGAAAACCTATATTTCCTATAAAAAAGGGGGAGGAAATCACCTGGATCTCACTTTCAGTCCAGCAGCCCTGCAGTGCAGACCTCTTCAGCCTTCATCTTGCTCTTGCTCTTCCACAGCATCCAGTCATCTCCACCATGGATCAACACAGACTCCTTTTAGTAACCGCCAATGTTCTACAATAGTAAGAAGCTCTCTACAGGCTCTGTCGCCTGTTCTACACAAAGAAAAGGAGGCATCCAAGAAGTGTCTGGGTCCAAAGATGGATTGCGAGAAGAGCAGAGTACGGACTGTATAACAAGCTGATGGTGCAGCTGAGGAACGAAGACACTCGTGCATTCCAGAAGTTCATGAGGATGCCGCCAGCCATGTTTGACGAAGTTGTGGAGTGGCTGAGACCCAGGTTTACCAAGCAGAGCACCAACTTCCGCCCCAGCCTGGACCCTGGGCTCAAGGTGGCACTAACTCTGCACCACCTGGCCTCCGGGAGCATGTACAGGAGCAAGCAGTACGGCTGGAGGGTGCCACACAACACCATCAGCATTGTGGTCAGAGAACTGGTGCAGGCCATCATCGAAGAATAACTGCAGGAGCTCCTCCAGTGTCCCTCCACTGAAGAAGGCTGGAAGAAAGTTGCAGAGCAGTGGTATCAGAAGTGGAACTTCCCCCACACCATTGGAGCCATAGATGGGAAGCACGTGGCCTTCAAAGCTCCAGCCAACTCAGAGTCCACTTATCACAACTACAAGGGCTTCTTCAGCATCATCCTCTTCACCATGGTCGATGCTGACTACAAGTTCATGTACATCAATGCTTCAGGCAATGACTCATCTTCAGATGCCCAGGTATACAATGCCAGTCACCTCAAGGAGGGGCTGGAACGCAACCTCATCATGGGCTTCCTAGATCCAGACCCCCTGCCCAACGACACACAAGATGTGCCCTACTTCATCGTGGGGGATGACACCTTTTCCCTCAGAACCTACATCATGAAGCCGTACACTTCCAGATGCCTCACCTGTGAAGAGAGGATCTTCAACTACAGGCTGTCCAGGGCAAGGCGGGTGGTGGAGAATGCCTTTGGCATCCTGGCCAACAGGTTCCAGGTACTTCTCACCACCATGCAGCATCACCCACAGACTGTGAGGAGCATTGTGGAAGCTTGCTGCATTATGCACAATCTCATGCACACCCGCTACCCAGTGTTGCAGAACAGGCTTATGGACTGCCAACAAGGCAATGGGGACATGGAGCCTGGGGAATGGAGGCAAGGGCAAAACCTGATAGATACTGTGGATGTGCAAGGCCCCAACAGAGCTTCACGTGAAGGAAAAAAGCAGCGCAACCTCCTGAAACACTGGTGCAACTCCCCAGCTGGAGCAGTGGAGTGGCAAGACAGGATGGTAGATGCTTAATGGATGCTTCCTTCAGCCTGTCTCATCACACGGATGAGATTGTGCCATGTATGTTGAGTGGCCCTATAATGAACAGGGAATTTAATAAAGAGTTGTGTTTATGTTGAAATGTGTTGATGAATGATTACATTGCTATTGATAATAAAGGGGCATAGGTGTGGCACCTGGGAGGGTGGACCATACAATCCCACAATGCTTGCACTGGAGGTTTATCTACCCCACAGCTATATTACCCATCCCACAGGTATCCCTGCCCATCCCACAGGTATCCCTGCCCAT
>BLBF01016374.1:0-50553 GCA_015471245.1 Laticauda colubrina
ATGTGTGTGTGTGTGTGTGTGTGTGTGTGTGTGTATATATATATATATTTGAAGAAGGGTGTTCTGAGAATTTTACATTTGAATAACTAGCCTTTTTGTTTGAATAATAATAAAGTTGGCTGCTTCTTTTTAATTTAATAATAAAGTCTGTTTAAATATCAACGGTTGATCTGTTTTTAATATAAGATTAAATGTGTTGGAGCAGGTCAAGAGGTCTTTAGATTCTGCCTTTTGCCTTCATGCATATTTACAGGATAATTCAGGACTCTGAAAATAGAAAACATTCTATTTTGAATGCTTGATCTTTTTCCCTCCAGTTCTGTTAGTCATTAGGATACTGACTCCCATTTTCTTTATAGTAAACAATTATTCTTTGGCCTGTTGTTTGTGTAGCTATAATTTTTATTTTGAATCTAAAATATCAGTAATTGACATGTTTGACAATTCTATATATTAATTATACGATGCACAAAAGAATTACCCTAATTAATTAAAGTGTTAAATGTAGCACTAATGTTCCCTCTCATCTGGTAGATGATTAAAATGCTTTCTGTCCTGCATTTTTGTGTATTTTACTCTTAATACCTCTTTTTTGTTTAATTCTGATTCTGAAAGTAAAGATAGTGACTATGATTGCACAATTGAAATGACTCACGTTCACAAAGATGGGTCTATGATTTAGATATTTCTGCCAAACAAAGTAAACAAATAAAAATAAAGGACCAACATTTAATCGTTTAAAATCTCTACGTAGCGTGACTAATGCTGCAATTATTTCTTCTGTTTCCAGATATTAAATGTAACCAAAATATCATTACTGTGCACAAAAGATGAAGTAACAGCAAGTTTGGGGATCTTGATTATACCCTAATAAATGCATACATGCAAATTGCTTTAATGAACATGCTAATTACATGAACAAAAGACCTGGGTTATCTTGCTAAAGCCAGTGCAGCAAGGTGTTCAGAAACTTCCCATTTTTCTGCTTGAATGGTATTATTTATTCAGCTAAAGACAGATACCAGGATTTATGATTTGATTCCTATCCCACTTTTTTTCTCCTATATACATATATTCCCTCATCCAATTTTGTCCCATATGAAAAAAGATGGGATGGGTTAGACAAAGAGAGAGTACCTGACCCAGGATCACCCAGATGATGTCTATAGTTGAGGAGGATGATAATACATTGTTTCTATGTTTTGAGTTCAGAACTTGAATCTCTGTCCCAAACTGGTTTTCATTTAATCCTCCCTTGACACAGAAAGGCTTTGCTGATCTTGAAAATCTGAAATCTATGAAGAAGCAGATTTCCTTAGTTCTTGATAGGACACCACAAGGAAATATAACAGGTGAAGGCTAGATTCAGTGGTCACAAAAACTTGTGGAAGAAAAGCAGTAGCAAACTACTTTCCCACTGTCTACAATAGGGCTGTCAAACTCACAGCTCGAAGGCCGGATAAATCATGTGCTGGTCACACCCATGCCCGGTTTAGCTAAGGAGAAAAAGTTGTGATATGTCACATAATGCTGCCATGATTATGCAAGTTTGATGTCTCTGGTCTACAACATTGGTAAGATTATATCAAAAACTGATCTCCACTCCACAACACCATCTTTAATTTTGAGATACACTATCTTATCTGACAATTTAGCATTTGGAAATTGAAATGTGTGAAGGTAAATTTTCTATCATAATTTTTAAAACAGAAATTTCTCAGTTGCTATCTCCAAGAATGAGATGACAATTGTGATTCAACTATGAAGTGTTTCAAACACTTATCATTATGATTTGTTTCTCTTTTTTATGTTATTATAAATTCATATATAATCCAATGTTCAACCCCAACTGAGTAACACATTTCCATAAATGATCTTATCTGGATCCTCGAACAGGAAGAATGTAATAGCTGTTAAAAAACAATTCATTTACTATCTTTTACTCTCAGCTTCTAAGCCCTGAAGACAAACTTGCATTAGCATACATTACAATAAAAGTCTTACTGATTTTCCCATTCTGAACTGATATCAAGTTAATAATCAAGATGAAGGGAATAAAATTGCATTCAAATGTTTTTTCCTTACATAATAGGGACTGATAATTTTTTTATTACACAATTCATTTGGGGAATTCTGGCTTGCACAATATCTGAGGACTAAAATGGCATCTCATTAAAATGAATAGCTAATTCCACATATATTTATTTATTCCACAGTTAAAACTTAGGACTTCTTTTTAAAACATTGTGAAACCTGAACTTTGATATTAATGCTGAAAAGTGAAGGAAAATATCTATTTATGATGAACAAGAAATTTATAAATTCAGTTTAGTTCCATGTGTGACGAAGACCTCAATATGTAACATTTATATTGTGTATATTTTTCAGGCTGGATGAAATGATTTATAAATATTTCAGATTATGAAGCTATATTGAAGAGCCTAATGCTTGAAATCAAGTTATTATGCTAGAAAACATAAGCATCACTTTCACTGGGATTAACCTTCCTACAAGTCTGGAAGCAAAAGTAATTTTGTGGGGCAGATAATTGGGCATGTACCCCAGGGAACTAAGAAAGCTTAATTGTATGAATGTTTGTCTGAAGAGAAAAAGCAAATTGACTGAAAGATAAGGATCTGAAAGAAAGGTAGATAAAAAAGGAAACATGAAAAGATAGAAAAGGGGACTTTCTTTTTCAGTTAAGTGTTGATCAGATAATCTTACAATGTGGAAAGAATTTAGCAGTGATTGTTAATCTGACTAAGATGTAGAAGTACATAGAATCATAGGGCTGGAAGAGACCTCAAGAGGTCTTCTAGTCCAACCTTCTGGCCAAGGCAAGAGACCTTATAACATGCTAGTCAAATGGTGTCCTATCAATTTTGGAAAATCTCCAGTGATGGAGCACCCACATCTCAAGGAGTCGAGCTATTCTATTAATTAAGTTTACCATTGATTCAGTTTCAAGAAGAAAAGTAGACTAAAGTAGACAATAAACTTTTAGACACTTATCTGAAGAGATAATACTTTGCAGAGACTTGGGGAAAAAAAAAATACTAGTTTCCTGATCCTATTATTGAACTTTAGTATGAAAGTAACAACATGTCTTTTCTGAATGAAAGTATTTTAACAGGGTACTGAACATAAACCAGCAGTGTTTATGTTTCAAGCAAATTGGTTGCATGAAAGACTAAAGGCCTGGTCTCACTGGCCGATGGACGCAAAACGTATGCACAAAGGACACAACAGACAAGCAAAATTTCAGAGGTGGCTCCATCCATTGTCATCCGCTCCAAAAAGTGGTGAAAATTTGCATAAACAGAACGGAAAAGAACAGAAAAGAACGGACATGGGTAGGATGTAGCGGGGATGTTAAACGGATGTTCATAGGAAGCCTAGCGGATGAAAGCGGATGGAAGCGGATGACACCTCCGAAGGGGTTCCAGGGGAGAATTTCGAAGTGGACGCATAGTAGAAGGGGTGGATGCATAGCGGATGAAGTGGATGCATCACAGACGCCTATAGGAAACAAAGCGGATGCCGTGTGGATGTATATCGGATGCAAAGCATTCACTGCGCATGCAGGGAGTATGAATTGCTTCAGCTCCATGGATATAAAAGGATGCATCACGCACGCAGTCAGCATACAGGGGAAAGACGTGCTGCCACATACATCTTGCAGGAACACCATGCTTCATCAGTCAGGCAAGAAGAGGAAGTCCGTGCCTACTCATTCAAGCCCTGGCAAGGTGAAGAAGGCCAGAACCAGTATCCCACCCTCTGGCATTGAGTCTGAAGCTGCTGTTGCTGCTGCTGCTGCTGCTGCTGCTGCTGTGGACCAGCCCCAAGGCCCTCAAGCCCCTCAAAGCCCTGCTGCTGAAGGCCCTGCTGCTCAAGCCCCCAAAGGTCCTGTTGCTCAAGCCCCTGAAGGCCCTGAACAATCTCCAGAAGGCCCTGATGCTGAAGCCCTGAAGGCCCTGCTGAAGCCCCTGCCAGAGGGAGGAAGAGGCAAGGGAAGGAGAAGGGAGAGAGGAAACAGTACACCGTTTCCAAAGAGCATGAGGATGAGGTGCTGGAATGGCTGAGAGAGAATGAGTACCTCTGGAGAAAGGGTCACAGACTGTATTGGGACACCAAGAAGAAGCAGGCAGCTTGGAGAGACAAGGCAGAGAGCCTGGGGTACAACTGCAGATGTACTCCTTGGATAGTGGAAGCACATGCACACCTGGTATGGCAAGCTACACCTCAAGAAATCCGGGCAGGCCGCTGTCAAGCTCACTGACCGGGAGATGTATGTCATGGCCAAGTGCAGTTTCCTGGAGGGTGAGATTCGCCTTTGAGACCCATCTCCCTCAGACAGCCCACAGACAGCCAGTCCTCTTCCAGCCAGGAGCCAGCTACCCTGTCCAGGCAGGTGTCTTGAGAGGGCCCCACAGCAGAGACCCCCGACAGCTGCACTTCTGGCGGATTTGGAGGATCCCGTGGGGGATGACGCCCTGCTGTCACAAATGGAGGAAGAAGGAGCAGCCACCAGAGGCCACCCCACCCCCACCCCCAGCTTCAGAGGATGCAAGCAGAGAGGCAGACTGGAGGGCCAGGACCACAGTGTGCTGTTGGAGATCAGGGACACAATGAAGACCAGCACGGAACCTCTCTCTCAGCTGGTCCACTTGGACAGAGCATCCTCAGGCCAGAACACCTTCATCACCTACGTGAGCCAGACCCTGAGGCCCAGTACCAGGTGATGAAGCAGAAGACCACAGCACTTCTGCACAACACTCAAGGCCCATCTGAAGCTGCTCCTACCCAGTCCAGGTCTGCTCCTCCACCCCAGGCGATGTCAGAGCCCTTCCACGGCTTTCAACAGCCCCCCACCTACCAAGGCTACGATTACCAGGATTTCCCACAGCAGAAGCAGAACTTCCCAGTCCAGGCCCAGGTTCATCGGATGCCACAGACGCCAGTCCTCACCCAGCTGCAGACCAGACAGCCCCACTACACTCCTCCCAACCCTTCCTCCACCCTACAGCCAAGTCCGTCAATGGACAATCTGTCACCAGTATTGGGCCTGACATCTCAAGTCCTTGATGAAGGGCCTCTCAACCTCACTGAGTTTGAGTCAGCTCTCGGATAGCTTCCTGAACACACCACCACCTGTTGTACCCTCAGGGCCAAGCACCCCAATGGTGCCTCAGACCAGCACTCAAGCCACAGCCACCTGCACAGTCCCTGCAGGCTTAACAGCTGAGACCATGGACATGACTCAGAGTGACTGAGAATAGTGTCAGAGACTGAGTTGTTTACTTGTTAAGTTTATCTTTGCTTAAGACACTTTACTTGGTTCATTTTGCTTATTTAATACAGTCATAAAGTTTACCTAAGAAAGTTTGTCTTTGCTTAACAAACTTAATACAGTTTACTTGGTTCATTTTGCTTATTTAACAAAGTCATAAAGTTTACCTAAGAAAGTGAATAAAGTTTATCTTTGCTTAAGACATTTAGTTTACTTGGTTCATTTTTTTTTACTTAATAAAGTGTTGGTGAAAACTTTGAAAAAATGGTTAAGCCTTTGCATGCTTGTGGGATAGATAAGGATAGTTGTGCGATAGATAAAGCTCCAGCGCAAGCATAGTGGGATTGTATGGTCCATCATCCCAGCTGCCACACATATAGACCTTTATTATCAATAACAATTTATTCATTGATCAACACATTTCAAAATAAACAAAGCTCTTTATTAATGCCCTATTCATTGTAGGACCACTCAACATACATCGCACAATCTCATCAGTGTTATGCGACAGCCTCAAAGAAGCATCCATTAATCATCTATCATCCTGTCTTGCCACTCCACTGCTCCAGATGGGGAGTTGCACCAGTGTCTCAGGAGGTTGAGCTGCTTCTTCCCTTCACGTGAAGCTCTGTTGGGGCCTTGTACATCCACAGTGTCTATCAGGTTACATCTTTGCCTTCATTCACCAGGCTCCATGTCCCCATTCCCTTGTTGACGGTCCACAAGCCTGTTCTGCAAGACTGGGTAGTGGGTGCGCATGAGATTGTGTAGGATGCAGCAAGCTTCCACGATGTTCCTCACAGTCTCTGGGTCATGCTGCATGGTGGTGAGAAGTATCTGGAACCTGTTGGCCAGGATGCCAAAGGCGTTCTCCACCACCCGTCTTGCCCTGGACAGCCTGTAGTTGAAGATCCTCTCTTCACGGGTGAGGTATCTTGAACTGTACGGCTTCATGAGGTAGGTTCTGAGGGAGAACGCGTCATCACCAATGATGAAGTAGGGCACATCTTGTGTGTCATTGGGTAAGGGGTCTGGACCTGGAAACCCATGATGAGGTTGCATTCCAGCCCATCCTTGAGGTCACTTGCATTGTGTACCTGGCCATCTGAAGTTGACCTGTTGCCTGAAGCATCGATGTACATGAACTTGTAGTCAGCATCAACCATGGCAAAAAGGATGATACTGAAGAAGCCCTTGTAGTTGTAATAAGTGGAGCCTGAGTTGGCTGGAGCTACGCAGGCCATGTGCTTCCCATCTATGGCTCCAACGGTGTGGGGAAAGTTCCACCTCTGATACCACTCTTCTGCAAGTTTTCTCCAGCCTTCTTCAGTGGAGGGACACTGGAGGAGTTCCTCCACATATTCTTCGATGATGGCCTGCACCAATTCTCTGTCTACAATGCTGATGGTGTTGTGTGGCACTCTCCAGGCATACTGTATGTTTCTGTATGTGGTTCCAGAGGCCAGGTGGCACAGATTCAGTGCCACCTTCATTCCAGGGTCCAGGCTGGGACAGAAGTTGGTGTTTGCCTTGGTCAACCTGGGTCTCAGACACTCCACAACTTCATCAAACATGGCTGGTGGCATCCTCATGAAGTTCTGGAATGCACGAGTGTCTTCATTCCTCAGCTCCACCATCAGCTTGTCATAGAGTCCAAACTCCACTCTTCTCCCGATCCATCTTCGGACTCACACAGCTCTTGAACGTCTCCTTCTTCTCCTTGCATAGAAAAGGTGAAACAGTCTGAAGAGGGCTTGGTTCTAGTGTTGAATGATGGTGGCTACCAAATGGAGTGTGTGATGATCCATGGTAGACATCAATGGATGTTGTGAAAGACCAAGACCAAGGGTGCAGAGGTCTGTACACCACAACTGCTGGACTCATACTGAGATCCAGATGATTTTCTCCCCCTTTTTATAGGAAATATCGGTAGTCCGCTAGGTGTCCTTCTACATACTCTAGACATACTGCAGACATCCTAAATATCCGAGATACATCCCAGATACAACCGTTTTGTCCATTTTAATCCTTTATATACGAGATGCATACGCTTACATCCTTTCTATTTCCGTGCCACTAATGCTGTGTAGACATTACATGCACCTTTTGTTTCCTCCCTCTTTCCGTTTTCAGCTGCAGCAGATGTGAGTTGAGGGGATGGCCAGAGGATGCAGAGAGGATACAGTGGACGTTTAACGGATGATAGCGGACATAGAACGTTTGTTGCCCGTATATGTTGCGGATGTATATCATACGCGGCGGAAAGTTCATCTGTTCACAAAGTTTTGTGCAGCTGAAAACTTCATGCGCGGATGAAATTGCAGTGGACGGATGCTCAACGGATAGAGCGTATGAAACATGTATGCAGTGAGTACACAACGGATGCATAGCGTTTTCCAATGGATGGCAAGCTTTTTTTTACGTCTTATATCCTCTTTGCATCCTTAAATGCAGTGGGACCGGGCATTAACACAGTTCTGTGTTACATTAGAAAAAGCTATGAATTCCTTATCCTCCAGTTCTCTGCTCTGATGAGAACACATGGTGAGATCAGAAAGCTATTGATAGGTCAGGCTATATTAAGAGAAAGATAACCAAGATGTTGAACTATCCTGATAGGGGAAAATGCAAAAGTTCTGTAAACTCTAATATCAAAGAGCAAATGAAAAACAATGGACTAAAATGACCAAATGAATGACATCAGATAGGACAACCACCAACCTTAGAACTGACAATGAAAAATTCATTATAAACACTTACAATATGGCCCTAAGGGGAACTAAATGCTTGTAAACATTAAAACTGGTCGGCCATAAGAAGGAGAAAGTTAGAAAAGGATTTTTTAATTGTTATTTTTCTTATTTCTGTTTTTATTTCTGTTTCTGCTTTACATTTCTCTCTTTAATGTGCAAAAGCAACAATAAATAGCAATACAGTGGAGATCTCAATCTCAGTGATTAAGTTTAAGCTACCAACCTTATATAATAGACACATTTAGTATATGTTAACTTAATTATTTTTCATTTTTTTATCAATTCGACACTTGCATTTAGATATAAACACTAAGCAACTTTTTGTATATCAACATTAATATTTTAGAATGGTTTAGAAATTATAGTAGATCTTTTTTAATTTTTAAAGCTTTAAGTTATCTATTAATAATTTCTAGTCAACTTAGCATAAATCCACTGTATTCAAATAGAACAATGTACTCATTCTTGTTTTAAAATAATATTGCTTGTATTTTATAATGCAAAATATTTTTAAAAAATGCAATACATATAATTCGATTTTTCCATATAATTCTATTTTGAATGCACATCATAGATTAATACCAATTATTTATATATGTTTCTATATTTTCCTGTCCATATATTTTACTTATATGTCTCAATCACTGAAAGAATTCTAAATAGAGTAACGCTATGTGTGTTGATATTTATGTTTAGATTCATTATAATATGTCTATTATATATGTGTGTGTGTGTGTGTGTGTATCTGTACATATATATACATGCATATATATGTGTGTGTGTATATATCTGTACATACACAAAGAAGTCTTCCAAATATCTTCTATCAGTCTATAACCAACCCCCATATTTTAAACCATACAGGTTAATCTGTCTCATGCACAATATAAATTAAGGCAGGGACTTATATAAACAAAGACTATGAGACGAAGAGAAAAATGCACAAGAGAAATGAAGGGAGAGGAGGCAAGAATAAAAATCCTTGAAATTCTCTGGTATTTCTTCATTTTTCTTCTTGCCACCTTCAAATGCCTTTCATAAAAATATGACCACACCACATTTCAACATATTTTCTCCCTAGAGGGCTATTATTTCCATATAATTAATACATACATAAGAACTAACCCTGGTTCCAGTACACCTTTTAATATGAGAGCCATTTGGGAATTTTACTTTAAAAAGCCTATATAATATTTCAATATTTGAATAGAAAGAAAATGTATTGTTACATACATGCCCAGTATGTAGTTGAGAAATTGTTCAAAATGCAAATATAGTTGGCTGAACTCTTATTGTTTAACAGCTTTTCCATTAAATTTAACTTTAAAATCCCTGCCAAGAAATGTAATGTTAAAGGGAGTCTGCAGTCTTGTAGTGCCATCTACATTTAAAAAGTAGGTATGTCAATATTTCCATTTCATTCATTCATGGAATCCAACTGTGGATAATTTATGCAGTAAGATAGATTGATGCATCTCAAGAATGGAACTGTTCAAAAGATTTATTATGCAGCCTAATACTTTAGTCCTACAATTTATTCATACTAAGTTTAAGGGAAATTATTCCTTACTAAAAAGTACAGCTTTTATAATATATTCTGCAGGGGGAGGGAGAACTTCTAGCACCATACCTCAAGTTGTAAGATATATACAGTCCTCTTTTTAAAGTAATAGAATGATTTCTAAGAGAATGGTGTCAGGTGCCATGATATAGCCACCCTACTGCTATTGTTAAGCACATGGAAAAACCATGTTTAGGTCATTCTCTTTGGTTACATGATGAAAAAAGGTGGGAAAAGCATGATCTGAGATTGATGTGATATGTTTTTGCTATGGATATTTCATTTGAATGAATATAGGTTTTTTTAAAAAACATTTTTAGATTATAAAATAAAATACAAAGGCAAATAGTAAGACACAGTGGGGAGGAAAAGGGGAAAGACAAGTAAAGAGGAGAGGAAGAAAAGAAAAAAAAGTATTGGCTTCTGACTTTTTCTATTGCAATAGAATAAAGCATCCTGCTATATCCATAAAAATATAAACTAGCCATTTCTATAATAACAAATCAATCTAATCAGTAAAACCAGGTGTGGGATTCAAATTTTTTAACAACAGGTTCTGTGGGTGTGGCTTAGTTGGTGGGTGTAGTTTGGTGGTCATGTGACTGGCTGGGCATGGTCAACTCAACATCACTCACATTGAAGCATGCATCTCCTCTCCTGGCCTCTCATGACTGTGGGGATGCTGCAACAATCATAAGTGTAAAAACCGGTCATAAGTCACTTTTTTCAGTGCCATTGTAACTTTGAATGGTCACTCCACACAAGCAAAGTACCAGCAAAGGAGGGGGGAAAAACTCCAGAGAAGTTCCTGAGACAGGAAGTGTAGTCCTACCAAGAATGTAATAAGGGTTAATGGAGAGGCAGTTTCTATAAGCAACACCAGAATGTTTCCTTCCTGCCTTCCTTACAGGATTAGGCCAGTAATTTCCTCTAACAAGTGGTTATCCGGACTGCTTAGAATGTTAGCAACCGGTTCTAGCAAATAGGTGTGAACTTATAGAATCCCACCCCTAAGTAAAACCCAAAGTTCAGAATCAAAATTTCATTTTTTTCCTATCTCAAGCACAAAGTCCAGAAGTGGTCTTCATATATCAACAAAAGAACTTATATTTCTTTATTTGATCAAAATAATCAATTTAGCCATCTCTGCCAACTCCAACTTCTGTAGCCATTTGTTGATGGGAATCAAAATGTCCTTCCATTTTTGTGCATGCAGAAGTCTTGCTGTCATCAACATATACAAGATCAAAGTTCCAAATTGTTTTTTTTTTCTGACATTAAACATTATATTAAAGCCCAAAGAAAACTTTTGTCTTTATTTTCATTTCAAGAATTTTCTGTATTAAAATATGAATCTTATTGAGTGAACATATTTGACTTTCCCATTATTATTAAAAATACGTAAGTATTGATTGTGGTAAAGTGATACTTATGTATACTTTTAAGACATTTTGTCAGTGCTCTGATACTGGAACTGACTTTACTCATCAACATATTGTATCCACCTACACTACATAGAGAGCTGTTATTTTCCCATAAATACTTTTCAAGCAGCCAGGCAGCATGTGTCATAGTACCACAGAAACTTTCATCTGAAAGGCATCAGAACAACAGAATGATTGGCTTTAATGGTGACCTCAGATGAACTAGACTTTGATTTCCATATTTTATCGCTGAGAACTTCTCACTTTACTCATTACCAAAATGTTTTCAGATGCAGCACTAGTAGTAAAGATTGTTAATCATTTTTGTTATGATTTTTTTATTATGAAAATGAAGACTGTAATTAACAGTTTTCCAAGCTAGAATGTATTTTTCATAAGTAGAACCACCTGCACCCCTTCTCCCCAATTAATGAAGATGAGTTTTGTGTTTAAAATTTACAATTACAATCTAGGAAGCATGTCTCAGATTAGTTTCTTTATTGCAGACCAGACAGAAGCCAAATATGTAGAAAATCTTCCTTTGACAGGACACAGAAATCAAACACTATATATGCATCTATTCCAGAGTTTGAGGGGTCCAAGCCAGAGGTGGTATTCAGCAGGTTCTGACCAGTTCTGGAGAACTGGTAGTGGAAATTTTGAGTAGTTCAGAGAACCAGCATATACCACCTCAACTGGAGATTTTACAGTATCCTTCCCCTGCCACGCCCACCAAGCCATGGCCACAGAACCAGTAGTAAAAAAAAATGAATCCCATCACTGGTCCAAGCTCTCTGAACTTGGTTGTTTTTAGGCAGACATTTCAAATTCAGTAACATCATTAGTGCTGGTCCTATTCCAGGGTTTAAATTCTAAGCTTTGTTCTTCTGCTTTTTTTGAATAAACAAAGAATTACTTTTCTCCCTTTCCAGAGTCATAATTTAGTGTTTACTGGGCAATTCTTTTTAGCCTACAAATTGCTAGTTTGGTTTTTACCATGAAGGATTCCATTTTTCGTTCAAAGGGTTATCTTGCTGTTTTATTTATATTTCCATTTTAATGTCTTTAAGGCTGCATTATTTGTGAAATTCCTATATTAATTTAAATGAAGAGAAACAAGTCTTGTATCCATGTTATATGCCATACATTGAGCAACTTACTTACTTCAAATTATACATATGGGATTACAGCTTCATAAGAATTGCACAAAAATGTATAATTTCTTTGGAATTTAGAAAGCTTTACATTTGTGTGGTGTTCAAAGAAGGATATCTGTTCCAATCCCGCTCATTTAATTGTCAACATTTCTGTGTTGACAGAGGATATTTGATGTCAGAGACTAAGTCCTAGTGATCTATCGAACAGGGAACTATACATATGATTGGGTTTTCGGTTATATAGGGTACTGCAGCTATATTTGGTCAACATGGAGAAATGGGGACAGATAAAAGGAAGATAGGACATGTCCCAAAATACCCCTATTCTTAGGGTTTGAAATACTGGTTACTTAAGACCTGAATCACTGAATCTCTTCTAGGCTAGTACAAGGTCTGAAAATTTGTCAACTCTATGAGAAGCTAATGTAGAACAACATAAAATTATATGGAGAAAGCATATCTCTGCCCTGTTTAGCAAGATAGGGTTTTCCAATAGCCTGCTATTATGCAGGTTCAAATATGGGCTAGATTTTTTACTGTATTTTTCCCTTCCCTAATGTATATATCTATATAAAAGGGATGCAACATGTTTAATCTGTTCTTTAACAGGTGTAGCCTCTTCACAGGTGTTCATTAAATTGGATTGCATTGTAATCCTCTAAGTCATTAAACAGGCAGCTTTCAAACTAAGAGGACCCAGGGCTGCCAGGCTTTTTAGCATTTCAACAAACCACATAAATTAAATAGAATAATGTCCCGGTTGTATTCAAGACCACACATACACTTCCTATAATATTTGTCTACTGAGTGGCTTTCAGAAGCTCCCTTTTTGTTTGAGGTTTCAGAGGAAAATGCCAGATATAGAAACCATCTAATTTAGCTATTTTCAATTGCTAGATACAGCAAGCTGCCTCACACAGACAAACAAGATGAAAGCATAGCACTCTGTAATTTGAAGGAGTTAGAAAGTATTTTTACTATAGTTAATGCTGTGCAAACATCCCAAGTGTTGGATATTAAAGGCATGTTTGATAACTAACATTTTCGGAGTTTGTTTAAGTTATAACGTCTCTTTCACCAATTAAAATGAATTAAAAAAATGCATGAAAAATATAGTCCAGAATTAAAATGCTATTAACCTTATAAAATTGCTAAACATATGTTACAATATGAAATCTACTATCATCCACATCCGGAATGCATTTTATTTGAAAGTAAACTCGGCTAAGTTCAAAGAGCATTTATACAAAAAGCAATAAAAGCAATAAAACACAACACCAAACTTTTCCAGAACTTTCAGAAACATCGAAGATACGAAATCATCTTTATGAAGAAAGTAGATAAGATTAGAAGTGTGATCAGAACTAAGTTTTCTGTGACTTGAATAAATAAAATAAATGTAAATGTAGCACATATATACAGGGTATGCAGTGGCTCAGTGGCGAAGACACTGAGATTGTTGATCAGAAAATTTGACAGTTTGACTGTTTGAATCCCTAGTGAGCTCCCATTACTTGTCGCAGCTTCTGCCAACCTAGCAGTTCGAAAGCATGTAAAAATGCAAGTAGAAAAATAAGGTCCACTTTGGTGGAAAGCTAACAGCGTTCCATGTGCCTTTGGTGTTCATGCCAGCCACATTACCATGGAGATGTCTTCAGACAGTGCTCTTCGGCTTTTTTATGGAGTTGAGCACCACCCCCTAGAGCCAGAAACTACTAACACATATGTGCGAGGGAAACTTTTACCTTTATCTAGCACATACATTGCTTGTTTATTTAATTTGGTATTTTTCTTCTATACATGGATGGCTGGAGAATAATTTTAGTTTATTTAGCATTAAATTACCCTGGTTCTGTTCTGTCCAGCAGCTTATAAATCAATTGTCTTTGTGCAGTGATTCTTGCTATAGGAATTTACAATTGGTGTAAAACTGCTCTATATATGAAACCAGTTTGGGTAGCTTGCTGGGAGGTTTTACCAATCTTGTCCAATTTTATTGAACACTGACTATTATATATATCATATGGAGGCATACTCCTTTAGTACTATTGGCATTCCTATGATTTATCACTATTTTAACACAACTAATAAAACCTGCCTTGTGAAATCTCAGAGTTATCCCCACTCAAAAATAAATCTGTTTTTTATTTTTAAAAGTCATCACTATTCCACACAGAATGACTCAAGGATGAACCTCTTGTTTTCTCTATATCCTATCAAGGTTTATGTATACCAGGCATTATTGTAATGTAAATCTTTTTTTCCCCTTACATTCAATTCTGTCCAGTTTTTAGATACTGCCTGGTCATGTTCCTGCAGTTTTCTTGGCCAATTTTTTTCAGAAGTAGTTTGCCATTGCCTCTTTCCTAGGACTGAAAGAGAATGACTGGTCCAAGGATATCCAGCTGACTTTGTTTCTGAAGCAGTTCTAAAATTCAGAGTCTTCCGGTTTCTAAATTGATGCGTCAACCACCAGATAAAAATGACTCTCAAATTCCATGTTACTATATTATTGTTATCATTGTTCTTTTGGTATACAGAGTTATCATCAATTATTATCATCATCATAACAAACATGCAGAACTGCCAAATTATAAATTTCTCACTGAGAAATTTGAACTCAAATTAGGACCAGTTAGAGATGTCCCTCTTATCTTAAGGAATTGCAAGCTGCTTTGGTTTGTTTCATCCATGATGGGCTCTTACATACATCAATACGGCATTTTTAAATTAATTATTCAAAATTGCCACGATGTCTTACCATAGAATATTTTATTAAAAATGAGTGTTATGGACATTGATCAATATTTCTCACTCATGATGATAATACTTATACGATTCCAAAAGTTCTTCCAGCACAGTCTTGCCAATTTATACTGGATACTATGCAATTTTGCAACTGGACACTAGAGGGCGGGCTTCCTCTACATTACCAATTTCCTTCTTGAATTAGTAAACAACCTTTACCTGAGAGCAAAATCTGAAAAACAATTTTACAGAACAGACAAAACTTTTATGAAATAGAGGCCTCTTATCAGATGCCTAAATTGTTCTTCTCTAATATAGAATATATGCACAATGTTTACATGTGAGTGTAGCTCTAATTCACAGAAATGTACGCCAAATAAATATACAAGTCTTGATAATACCATAACAATGCTAATACTTTCCAAATTGAATAAAGACTTTAATGCATACTAAAATCAAATACTGTTACTTTAATCAAAAAAATGGTTCATGATTTCCCAGCAATAAGCAAGGAAGCGATGTGTGTGTGTGTGTGTGTGTGTGTGTGTGTGCAAATCTTTTTATTAGTTTATTTATTTGGTGTTCATCTAGTCAGAAATGAAATCAAATGAGTTATTTAGTCCAAATTGTCTGTAAAAATAAATGCATCCCCCTGAAAAATGAAAACTTGGTCATCTTGTCTGACTGGAAAATAATTAGCTTGGCAATGTTTATAACTTTTAAAATAATTAATCAAATTAACAGAGCAGTTCCTTTTTTCACTTTTCACAATGAAAATGAACCAGGAGCATTATTTTTTTGGTCTACATGTCTTGATCCTTCTTTGTCAGTTTTCCTAGTTTTCCCCAAGAGTGTTGGTTTACATTACTGATTTCATAAATTCAATCAAAATGAATGGAAACATTTGAAGAAGCCAAGACCTGTCCATTCCATATAGAAGTATTACAATTGAGGATGTAAAAAAAATCCATGACAAATTCTGAATTTGGAATAGAAACACAATTTGGATGTTTAGTTCTTGCTAAATTTTACACAAACCAAGGTTTACCTTGTCTTTTCCTGGCACTTTTCTGTCTTTTGCACAGAGGTGGATTTATAAGCTGTACAGATGCAGATAGATAACTCAACATGACGTCCATAACAAAGTACATTTATTGGTTCATCAGGTATCCTCATCGCTCACATTTGTAATGAAGTTCTTCTTTAATGACCAATCCTTTGCATATCTGCCTCGTAGTAGAAGATGGTTATCTCCTGACCCATCTCATAGTGATAGAAAGTAGCTGCTGTGAGTTAGAGAATTCAGGCAAAAGTGAGGAAAACTCCTCCTACCCATCAAGGGGCAATTTAGTGGCCAATCAGGATTACAGATGTGGTCACATGATATGGACTACATTTCCCAGGATACCTTCGCTATATTTACCATGATGCATTCCCTGAAGGGGATAGCTCGTAATTCCTAAAGGGCCTGTCACATTGGCCGACGGATGCAAAATGTTTGTAAAAAGGACACAGCGGATGAGAAAATGTTCCATCCATTCTTATCCGCTCTCAAAAGTGCCCCCAATTTGAATACCCAGAGCGGACAACAACAACGGAAAGGAATGGATGGGGGGAGGATGTAGCCAGGATGTAAAATGGATGCTCCACGGAAGCCTAGCGGATGGAAGCGGATGGGAGCGGATGGTACATCTGCAGGGCTTCCGGAGGGGCACAGCGAAGCGGACGCACAGCAAAAAGAGCAGATGCAGAGCGGATGCCGAGCGGATGAAGCAGATGCCGAGCGGAAGCCTAGCAGATGCCTAGTGGAAGCCTAGTGGATGCAGAACGTTCACTGCGCATGCGGGGAGGATGCATTGCATCAGCCCCGCGGATATAAAGGGAAGCAGCTCGCAAGCAGGGCACCATTCAGAGGAAAGACCTGCTGCCAGACACAGCTCCAGCCAGCCAGCCAGCCAACCAGCAAGCCAACAACCATGGGGAAGAAGAGAAAGCCTGTGGCATCTGCTGCCAGCCCTGGCAAGAGGGACAGGGCCACCATCCCACCCCCTGGCCCTGACTCTGCTTCTGCTGGGGCTTCTGCTGCTGGAGCTGACTCTTCTGGTGCTGGAGCTTCTCCTCGGGCTTCTGCTGATGCTTACTCTGCTGGTGCTGCTCCTGGTGCTGGTGCTTCTGCTGGTGCTTACTGGTACTGCTGGTGCTCCTGGTGCTCCTGTACCTGCTGGTGCTCCTGGTCCTGCTGGTGCTACTGGTGCTGCTGGTGCTGCTGGTGCTGCTGGTGCTGCTGGTGCTGCTGCTGGTGCTGCTGCTGGTGCTGCTGCTGCTGGTGGTCCTGCTGGTCCTGCTTTTGCTGCTACTGTTGTTGTTCCTGCTTCTGGTTGTGGTGGTGTGATGGAGCAGCCCCTACAACCTCGAAGCCCCTCTGATGAGGGTCCAGATGGCCCTGCCAGAGGGAGGAAGAGGCATACATGAGAACGAGAATGGGAGAGGAGGCAGTACTCCATCGAAGAAGAACATGAGGATGAGGTGCTGGAATGGTTGAGGGACAACGAGTATCTTTGGCGGAAGGGACACAGGCTCTATCGAGACACCAAAAGGAAGCAGGCTGCTTGGAGAGAGAAGGCGGAGAGCCTGGGCTACACATCGGAGGTGCTCCTCGGCTGGTGAAAGCACATGCATACCTGGTACGGGAAGCTGCACCTCAAGAAATCTGGCCAGGCCACGGTCAAGCTGACGGACCGAGAGACCTACGTCATGGCCAAGTGCAGCTTCTTGGAAGGTGAGATCCGCCACCGAGGAGCAGCCCCTCTGACCACCCTCTCTCTCAGGCAGCCCACAGAGAGCCAGTCCTCTTCTGGCCAAGAGTCATCTCCTGTGTCCAGGCAGGTATCTGTGGAGCGTGCCACAACGGAGACCCCCCCGACAGCTGCACTCCCCAAGGCAGAACGTGTGGAGGACCCCCTGACTCAGTGGGAGCAAGGAGAGGGCACTTCCACCAGAGAACAACCCACATCCACCCCCAGCTCCACCTCCACAGAAAGCAGGCAGAGAGCCAGACAGGAGGGGCAGAGCCACACTGTCCTGCTGGAGATCAGGGACACCATCAGAAGCAGCGTAGATCTCCTCTCTCAGCTGGTACACACCAACATCCCATCCTCAAACCGCAAGCCCTTCCTCACCTACGTCAACCAGACCCTCTTGAAAATGTTGGAATCACAGTACCAGGTGATAAAGGACAGGATCACCGGTCTTCTTCACAACCCTCCAGACCCAGCTGAACCTGCTCCCATCCAGTCCAGGTCTGCTCCTCCACCTCAGGTGATGTCACTGCCCTTCCAAGGCTTTCCACAGGCCCTCACCTACCAAGGCTACAGCTACCAGAAGCTCCAGCAGCACAGGCAACCCTTCCCAGTCCAGGCACAGGTACATAGAACGCCACCGATGCCACTGATGCCACTGATGCCACCCACGCCACAGATGCCACCCACGCTACAGATGCCACCCACATCACAGATGCCACCCACGCCACAGATGCCACCCATGCCTCACCTCGCTCAGCTGCAGACCAGACATCCCCACTACACTGCTCCTCCCTCCACCCCACAGCCAAGCCCGGCCTCAGAACATCTGTCAATGGTATTGGGGCTGATACCCCATGTCCTAGAGGAAGGGGCTCTCAGCATCACAGGACTGAGCCAGCTCTCTGAGAGCTTCCTGAACACACCGTCCCTTCTTGTCCTCTCGGAGCCAGGCACCCCAATGATGCCTCAGACCAGCACTCCAGCAGCAGCCACCTCCACAGCACCTGGACCCTTCACCCCTGAGACTTGGCACGCCTCAGAGTGACTAAGAAGAGTGCCAGAGACTGGGTGGCTACCTGTTGACTTTATCTTTGCTTGGTCATTTTTCTTTTACAGCTTATTATTAATAAAGACTATCTTTGCTTCACACACTTGCTTCATTTATTTTATTAAATAAAGTCTTGGTGGAAACTTTTAGAAATGGTTTAAGCCTTTGCATGCTTGTGGGATGGGTTAAGATAGCAGTCGGATGGGCAGGGATACCTTTGGGATGGGTAATAGCTGTGGTATGGGCAGGGATACCTGTGGGATGGGCAGGGATACCTTTGGGATGGGTCATAGCTGTGGGATAGATAAACCTCCAGTGCAAGCATAGTGGGACTGTATGGTCCACCCTCCCAGCTGCCACACCTATGGCCCTTTATTATCAATAACAGTGTAATCATTGATCCACATATTTCAACATAAACACAACTCTTTATTAAATGCCCTGTTCATTGTAGGCCCACTCAACATGCATGGCACAATCCCATCAGTGTGATGAGACAGGCTGAAGGAAGCATCCATTAAGCATCTATCATCCTGTCTTGCCACTCCACTGCTCCAGCTGGGGAGTTGCACCAGTGTTTCAGGAGGTTGCACTGCTTCTTCGCCTCACGTGAGGCTCTGTTGGGGCCTTGCACATCCTGAGTGTCGATCAGGTTTTGCCCTTGCCTCCATTCCCCAGGCTCCATGTCCCCATTGCCTTGTTGGAGGTCCACAACCCTGTTCTGCAAGACTGGGTAGCGGGTGCGCATGAGATTGTGCAGGATGCAGCAAGCTTCCACGATCCTCCTCACGGTCTGTGGGTGATGCTGCATGGTGGTGAGAAGTACCTGGAACCTGTTGGCCAGGATGCCAAAGGTGTTCTCCACCACCTGCCTTGCCCTGGACAGCCTGTAGTTGAAGATCCTCTCTTCACAGGTGAGGCATCTGGAGGTGTAGGGCTTCATGAGGTAGGTTCTGAGGGAGAAGGCATCATCCCCCACGATGAAGTAGGGCACATCTTGTGTGTTGTTGGGTAGGGGGTCTGGATCTGGGAAGCCCATGATGAGGTTGCGTTCCAGCCCCAGGTATTCTTCGATGATGGCCTGCACCACTTCTCTGACCACAATGCTGATGGTGTTGTGTGGCACCCTCCAGCCATACTGCATGCTCCTGTAGGTGGTCCCTGAGGCCAGGTGACACAGAGTCAGTGCCACCTTGAGCTCAGGGTCCAGGCTGGGCTGGAAGTTGGTGCTCTGCTTGGTCAACTTGGGTCTCAGCCGCTCCACAACTTTGTCAAACATGGCTGGCGGTATCCTCATGAAGTTCTGGAATGCACGAGGGTCTTCGTTCCTCAACTCCACCATCAGTGGAGTACTCTGCTATTCTGGCGATCCATCCTCGGACCTAGACACTTCTTGGCCGCCTCCTTTTCTTCACATAGAACAGGTGAAAGAGCCTGTAGATGGCTTCGCACTGTTGTAGAACGATGGTGGCTACCAAAAGGAGTGTGTGATGATCCATGGTGGAGATGACTGGATGCCGTGCAAGAGCAAGAGCAAGGCTGAAGAGGTCTGCACCACAGGGCTGCTGGACTGAAAGTGAGATCCAGGTGAGTTCCTCCCCCTTTTTATAGGAAATATAGTTTTTTCGCTAGGTGTCCTTTTGCATCCTCTAGACATCCTGCAGACAACCTAAATATCCGAGATACGTCCCCTCTGCAAACGTTTTTTCCATTTTAATGCTTTGTATGCGAGCTGCATCCGCTTTCATCCTTTCTCCATCCGTGCTACTAATGCTTTGTGTCCGTTCCGCGTCCATTTTGCTTCCTCCCTGTGTCCATTTTCCGCTAGAGCGGATTTGAGTTGTGCGGATGCGCAGCGGATGCCTAGTGGATATAGCGGACGCGTAACGGATGACAACAGATGTAGAATGGATGTTCCCCGTTTCCGTTGCAGATGCAGAACGGACGCGTTGGATACATTTTCTGCTCAAAAAGTTTTGTGCAGCTCAAAACTTTTTGAGTGGATGAAATTTCAGTCGACGGATGCTGGACGGATAGAGAGGATGAAAAATGGACGCAGTGAGTATAGAACGGATGCATCGCGTTAACCAATGGATGGCAAGTGTTTCTCTCCGTTTTACATCCTCTTTCCATCCGTTGGTGCTGTGTGACAGGGGCTTCAGTAACTATCCAATTCCAATAGACAGGCTGGGACAGCACAGGCACAAAGTGTTTAAATAGTCATTATTCAGTAGGTAAGTAAGCATTTCCATAGAGGAAAGCAATCTCTTAGAAAATACTTGATTAATATAACCAAAAAATGGAGACATTTGAGTAAAACTATTGTTAAATGAACAATGCATCAAAGACTTGTTCCAATTGTATTAATATATCAGACAATGCTAAAATTCCATAGTCTAAAGTATTATTGATCAAAAGAAAGATGTATATTACTTTTCTAATATTTTACAGTAATAAGATTGGTAACTAACATGAATTGAATTATTGACTTGCAATAATGTATCAGTCTTGGGAAATATAAACCATATCTGCAGTAAAATTAATTGCCAAATATTGTTAATTTTCCATTTTTTTCAAATTATGCAATCAAAATTAATAATAAAACTGAAATTGCCACTGAAGAAGGTAATATATACAAATTTTAGTTCAATTCCCTTTAGACAACCTAGAAAGTTTTTTATTGATATGATAATTTTTACAGGAGTGCAGGACCATTCTGACTATATATATGAAAATAACATACAGAGAAGTTTCTCTTCAGATATTGTGGGTGCTCCATCACTGGAGGTTTTTAAGAAGAGATTGGACAACCATTTGTCTAAAATGATAAAAGGTCTCCTGCTTCAGCAGGTGGTTGGATTAGAAGACCTCTAAGGTCCCTTCCAGCCCTATTCTAACTAAAGAGCCTATTAATTTCTTGTACACACATGAATTTTCTGTAGGTGAGAGATTTTTGATTGATTGGTTGATTGATTGATGGATGTGGAGTCTATCTGGCTTTTCTATATAAAATTCAGCACATCAGAGAAATATTCTAAAAATCAAATATCTAAATTGTGTAAGCTATTCAATCAGTTACAACTGTAGGGGAAAAAATAAATATCTGAGGATTTCTTCCCAGATACAAGTTTTTTCAGAAAGTAAATGGGTATCTTAGGCCTCTGTATGTTTTAACAAATTGCTATATGGCCAATAGGTGGAACACTTATAAAAAGATTACCGGCAAAACATTTAGCATGCAAAAAAAAAAAAAAAACCTACCATGTTGCATCGGATTATATGCTGTTATAGTAAGTACAAAGCCTCTAATTTATATAATTTATTTATCTGTATCTGTTCCTGAAGCAAGTGATAAAATAGTAGAAGAATGACATTTTTAAAAACACTAATGAAATGTCAGCAATAAAACAGAGTGAATGAAAAGGCATGGAACAAAATGTATCCTGAAGTACATTCATAGCTTGCTTTCAATTTTTATTTACCCTTTTGATAATACACTTATCCCCTTTTGATAATACTTTTATTATCAAAAGGATTATCCCCTTTTGATACTACACAAAAATTGTGGCATATGGAAACAAAATACGGTATCAAAGAAAATGAAAAACAGAAGTATAAGCAGAATATTTTATATGAAAAAAATCAGCAATTACGGTACTCTTTAAGTTTGAAAGTGGCAGTATCTGGATTATCTTGGGAAAGCTCAAGTGATAAATAGGATCAAATGGGTTTTCACTTATAAGGAAGTGAATTTTAAGGCTGCATGCTAAATGGAGAAATTTGAAAAAATATTCCAGAAGAAAGCATTTGCAAATTATTTATACACTGTTTTCAACACAACTGCATGGAGTTTTCCAAGAAGATCCCCTTTACTTGAGGATATTAATTTTTTTTCTTCTATTTTTCTTCAAGCATGAAACAAAGGCCAAATGGCCATATTATCCCTACCCTTGGATTGGCACTGTCCATAACTTAATATATCTTAAGATAAAAAATGTTAACTTTAGAATGGATCACAAAGAGGGGCACCTCAGTGCAATGCAAAGGAATAGAAGAAAAATCATTAGATTCTATTTGAATCTTTGAGCTTTTCATTTTGATAGCCTTCAGCCATTATGTGTGCGATGACAATTAGTGCTTGAATGTTAAAGTGTATTAAAAGGATTTTCCTCACTTTTCTTTCTTTCACTGGTAATTTCAATCAATAAGCACAGATACTTTGTGAAATAGGATCAAGACCTGTTTTCATCTCATGGGGAGGGGGACTTCTTGCTTTCAGAAAATGCATAAAAATTAGGAGTTGACAGTCAATCACTCACACTAAACTTTTCTAAGCCTATGAATTTTTGGAACTGTTCCCTAAAACCATTCCCTAAGAAGTATTTTGAAAGGTGCTTTGACTTTCTAGAAAGAAACCAGGGCAGCAAATCCACTGGAATGTTGTTTATGTCACTTGTGCTTGAAATGTTCTACTTGAAAAAGCCAATTATATGCCATTGTATAAATACTTTTTTTATAATATATATATATTTTCAAAATGGGATTAGTGAGAATGGGGTTTTTTTACATTTAATTATGACAGCAAATATTCTCCATTTAACTATAGGAATAAACTCTCCATATATCCACCTTCTGACAAGATTTATTTATTTATTTATTTGTTTGTTTGTTTGTTTGTCAAAAATGTACTAGAAAACAAGTATAAGTATGAACATAAACAGAAACAAAGGAAGTAAGTTCAGATAAATGGAAACAATAAGACAGGGACAGTAGGCACATTGATGTGCTTTGCACATAACAATAACAATAATAATAATATAAAAAAAATGTAAGAAACCTTACATTAAGGTTTTTTTGAAGTTGAAAATCAAGAGCCTGCGAGCAGATGCAAGCAACTTGAAGAATTTGCAGGAGAAAAAGCTGAAGAACAGCAAGATCAAAAAACATCTGATAAAAAAATACAGGCTCAGCACAAGAAAAATTGATGAAGCACTGGAAATTGTGAAGCAGCAGACAACAGCAACAGCAAGAAAAATTGAAAGATACGAAGCCAGAGTCATCCAGTACAAAAAAAATAAATTGTTCCAATCAGACCAAAGATGGTTTTATCAGAGTCTGAATCAGATGGGGGATATGAAAACTGAAAAACCTGAAAAAATGGCAACTACTCAGTTTTGGAAAAACCAGTGGGAGACTGAGAAGTGTTACAACAAAAATGCTGGGTGGATCAGAGATTTTGAGATCAAATTCTCCAAGAACAAAATAGACCAACTGGAAATAACTACTGAAATGATAAGCAACCGAGTGAAAAAAGTCAGGAACTAGACATCGCCTGGCAATGATCAACTGCATGGCTTTTGGCTCAAATATTAGCCTGCACAAAAAAATGGCCAGACAATTCAATGAGATGCTGCAGACAGGAAACATCAGTGAATGGTTAACAGCTGGGAAAACCTATTTGATACAGAAGGATCCAGCAAAAGGGGCAACACCTACAAATTACAGGCCAATAATGTGTCTGACAACCATGTTCAAGCTGCTGACCGGCTTCATAGCTGACAGGATCCAGGACTACCTAGAAGCAAATAACAGCCAGTAGAGCAGAAAGGAAAGAAATGGGAAGCAGAGGCACAAAAGATCAGCTCCTGATCGACAAAATGACTCTAGAGAACTGCAAAAGCCAAAAAACAAATCTGCATGCAACTTGGATTGACTACAAGAAAGCATTTGATTCACTCCCACTCAGCTGGATCAGCAAGTGCCTGGATGTCATCGGAATATGCAAGTGCATTGGAACTTTCACTGCAAATGTGATGAAGCACTGGAAAACAGAACTATTTATTGGAATTGAAAGCTATAGACTGGTCAACATCAAAAGAGGGATTTTCCAGGGTGATTCTTTGTCACCTCTGCTGTTCATCATTGCTATGACCCACCAGTCAACAATTTTACAGAAAACTAACCTGGGTTATCAAACTGCTAAAAATTCACAGAAAATCTCTCACCTACTGTACATGGATGATCTGAAGTTATAAGGAAAATCAGAAATCGAAATCTAGTCACTGACCAATACAGTTTGAATTTTCAACACTGACATCAGAATGGAGTTCGGCTGGGCAAATGTGCCACAGTGGCACTGAAGAAAGGGAAGATTGTAAAAAGTGATGGAATCGAAATGCCCAATGGACAAACCATCAAGTGCCACCAACCCAAAGCCTACGAACACCTGGGCTGGATAATATCAAGCATGAGCAAGTGAAAAATGTGGTCAGCAAAGAATACACACAAAGGGTCAGAAAACTTCTAAAAAGCAAACTGAATGGTGGTAACACCACCAAAGCTATCAATATATATATGCTGCTGGGATCATAAACTGGACACAGGCAGAGCTGGACAGCCTGGATAGGAAAATGAAAAAACTGATGTCCATACACTATGCATTGTACCCACTTAGTGACGTTGACAAGCTATATTTGCTCAGAAAAGCAGGCAGCAGAGAACTTTTACAAGTGAAGCAGACAGTCGAAGAAGAGAAATATTCTCTGGCAGATTATGTGAAAGACAGTGTTGAACCAGCTTTGATGGAAGTCATCAAAGTGCAGCAAACCAATGATCAATATAGAAAAACAGCAGTGCAAACTCAAGCTGACAGGTGGTGTAACAAAGCACTCCATGGACAGTTCCTTGAAAAGATCCAAGGAAAAGGAGATAAGGAAAAGACCTGGTTATGGCTGACTAATGGAACACTGAAGAAAGAGACAGAAGGCCTGATTCTTGCAGTCCAAGAACAAGCCATCAGAATGAATGCAATCAAAGCCAGAATAGAAAAATCTGCTGATGACCCCAAATGCAGACTCTGCAAAGAAGCGGATGAAACCATCGATCACATACTGAGCTGTTGTAAGACAATTGCTCAAACTGACTACAAACAACGTCACAACACAGTCGCTCAGATGGTCCACTGGAACTTGCGTCACAACTTCCATCTGCCTGTAGCAAAAAACTGGTGGGATCAATAAGCCTGAAAAAGTGGTCGAAAATGAGCATGCAAAACTATATCAATCTGTATACTTCCAAATACAGACTGATAACAAGTTTTGTAACACAACACCCCGGATATCACAATTGTGGAGAAGAAAAAAGTGTGGATCGATAACATTGCCATACCTGGTGACAGCAGAATCAATGAGAAACAACTTGAAAAAATCACCAGATATCAGGACTTGAAAATCGAACTGCAGAGACTCTGGCATAAACCAGTGCAAGTAGTTCTAATGGTGCCTAGGCAAGCACTTAAAAACAATTAGCGCTGACAAAATCACCACTGGTTAGCTGCAGAAGGCCACCTTACTGGGATCTGCTTGCATAATCTGCCAATACATCACTCATCTTGGGAAGTGTTCAACTAGTGATTTGTGATTCGAAACCTAGCATAGTTATCTCGTTTGCTGTGTACATTGTTTTTTGTGTATAAAAAATAATGTAAGAAACCTTTCTTACAAGAGTACAATATTGGTTGGAATCAAAGCTACAAGCCAGCAAAGCCAGTCTTCAAAAGCAAAAAGCCCTCTGGATCAGGCCAATGGCTCATCTAGCCTACTATACAGTAGAAAGCCAGATACCACTGGGAAGTGAACAAATAGGATACCAGTGCAAATGCACACACTAAACTAAACTAAATTAGACTAAGCTTAATTGAAATAAACTAAAGTGAACTGGACTGAATGAAACTATGAAACAAAATAAAATAAAGTACAGAGGTGGAGTTGGTTAGCAGCATCAAGTTTCTGGGTGTGCAGCCTAATAAGTAGGCTTGTTTGGTCTCTCAACACTTTCTATAGAGAGACAATCAAGAACATCCTATCATATTGCATTACTGTCTGGTTTGGAAGCATTATTGCTTCAGACAGGAAGGCAGTGCTGAGAGTGGTGATGGTAGCAGAAAAGATTATTGGTAGTTCATTTCCTTCTATCCAGAACATAGCATATAAGTGATGTTTGAGCTGGGACACCGTACATTCTCTTCACAACCTACTTTCCTTGTTACCTTCTGGGAGGAGGCTTCATAGTATCCAAAGCAGAACAGTAGATTCAGTCACAGTTTTGTTCCATATAGCATCAACCTTGTGAACTCTCAAGTTTCCTCTCTCTACTATGGTGTGTGTGTGTGTGTGTGTGTGAGAATGTGCCAGTGTGCTCACAGTAAAAAAATGACAAAAACGACAAGATCTATCTATCTATCTATCTATCTATCTATCTATCTATCTATCTATCTATCTATCTATCTATCATGGTTCTTTTTTATCAAAATAGAATCTCATAGCATTTTGCTTCAATGGATAACCAAGCTCACATATTGTGAGAATGGCAAAAACCTTTCATTCTGACTACATTTTCTATGCTTTACAAGAATATATCTCTGTCATATATCTCCTTTTTCTAAATTAGAATGTCTAAAATGCTGCAGTCATTTAGTGAATTAGAACTATTCTAGGTATGATGAACAGCTTTCAAATAACCTTTTGGGGTGTCACAACAATTATACATAATAGTCAAATGGTGACAACTTCATTTTAAATCTTCAACCATATTAACTTAGAATTTGGGGAGTTATACTCTTGATATGGATACTTTGGGAGGTCTCTAAATGGTGCCACATGTGTGGCCTTTCTCATCTGATCCAATTATAACCTGGAATTTCACCAGGCTAAGTATTGCTGTGTTATTTATGAGTTCCAATTACTGTCAGATTTAGGAGCGTCAAATATGATGTTTGCTCATCCTTCTTTGAAGTAGGAGTTGACCTTCAATTCTTCAATATCTCTTTTCTCTAAAACTTGAGTAAGCCACATCCACTCATGAAGAAGTGAGGGAGATAAGTAAAGTGGTACAATATTTACTGCTCAGGAAATCCAATCCATTCTAGTCCTGTTACAAATAGCAGCAATTTTGTAAGGAACTAGAAAGTGCAATAGGGGAATGTGTCCACAGATGAGTCATTGCCAAAACTAAAGAGATATCTTGAGCTTCTGCCTTACTGACAGGCAAATTATTCTACAATTGTTTGTGATATCAGGATGTATGTGTGTGCACTGGAAGATGAAGGGCTGTGCCTCAGTTGCTTCTCAACAATCTTATCATTGAACTTTTTTTTGTAGATTCAGTGCAAGCAAATTAGGTCTTTTTCTTATTTGTAATTTTATTTTTTCCAGTGAGGCAGCAGCTATACATGGAATACTGTACTTATATAACAGAATACTGTACAGTACTGTACAATGAGCAGATGGATCAATATTTTTAATTCAAGGTTGTAAAATTAATTACTTAAAATATAATTACATATATAAAACAAATATATATATATATATATATGCTGTTTAGCTTCCTTCGGGTATTATCCCACGTCATTGTAGTTCTGTTAAAGTTGTAGCAACGTTTCAGCAGAATCTCATCTGCCAGTGTTTTCGCTACGGAATTTATCTGTGCTGGGTGGTGGTGGGATTGGGCGTTGAGGTGTGTTTTCTTTTGGTATATGGTGTGTCCCAGTGTGCCATCTGTTCTTTTGTAGATTAGTACATCTAGGAATGGTAGTTGTTTGTTTATTTCCGTTTCCATGGTGAACTTGATTTTGGGGTGTGTGTTGTTTAGGTGTGTTAGGAAATTGTTTAGGTTTTCTTTTCCATGGGGCCAAATCACAAATGTGTCATCGATGTATCTTAGCCATAGTTTGGGTTTGTGGGTGGCATTAGCCAGGGCTCTGGATTCGAATTCTTCCATGAACAGGTTTGCAATGACGGGTGACAGTGGTGATCCCATAGGGGCTCCTTCAATTTGCTTGTATCTTTGTCCTTTGTATATGAAATATGTGTTGGTTAGGCAGTGTTCTGTTAGTTCCATGAGGTCTTTGGCTGGTTGGTATTTATTTTTGATGATTTCAAGAGTTTCTTTTATTGGGACTTGAGTGAATAGTGAAACCACGTCGAAACTTACAAGCAGATCTTCTTGTTCTACGTGTAGATCTTTGATCATTTCTAAGAAGTGGTATGAGTTTTTTACATATGAAGCTGCGGTTTCAGCATGGGGCTGTAGTTGTTTTGCTAAGTATTTAGCTAGGTTTTGTAATGGTGCTCCTATGGAGCTGACTATGGGTCTGAGAGGCATGCCTTCTTTGTGTATTTTTGGGAGGCCGTATAATTTAGGGCATCTAGAAGATTTTTCTCTTGGGATGATCGTCTGTTGGATTTCTTTGCTTATGTGGCTGGTTATAATTTTCTTCTTGGTTGATTTTTCTAGATATGTGGTTGGGTCTGTGTTTATAGGTTTGTATGTGGAGTCTTGGAGTAGGTCTGTCAGTTTTGTTTCATAGTCTTTTCTGTCCATTACTACTGTGGCATTTCCTTTGTCTGCTGGGAGTATTATGATATTATTATCCTTTTTCAGGGTTTGTAACGCTCTGAATTCATCTTTTTGCAAATTATTTTTGGGTGGTTTCATTGTGCATAAGATGTGAGTAACCTGGTGTCTTATTATGTCAGCTTCATCTGTATTTAATTTGGTTAGGCTGGATTCTACTGCACATATGATGGATTCTGTTGGGATTTTTTTGGGTGCTATGGCATAATTGAATCCTTTGGATAGGACATCTGTTTCTGTTTTGTTGAGTTCTCTGTTGGAAACGTTGTATACTAGTTGTTTCAGGTGTTGTGGTGGGTTATTGGGAAACGTTGCTACAACTTTAACAGAACTACAATGACGTGGGATAATACCCGAAGGAAGCTAAACAGCACACATGTAAGTACCCGCGAAAGCCTAAGAAAACATATATATATATATATATATTTAACAGTTATGACAGATCAAGAACCACAAAGCTGATATCATCTGGCAATGTTTCTAATATTTATATTTTTCAATAGTGGCAATTCACACATCCAGGGATTAAATGGTGACTGCAATATAATGAAATGATTATGAAAACCCTTTGAATTGTACAAATGCAACTGTAAATATAAAAGCAAATGAGGCAGAATATAATTGTAACTTTCAGAAGTAAAATAACTTAATCAAAGAAAGACATTTATAGTTTTTTTAATATACTTAACGTGATATCAAAAATATATGCTGAGTCTTTGTTTAAAGGATAAGTAATTATAATTGCAGTTTTATAAATGTTTTGGGGAGTTGGGGAGGAATACAGCTGATTATCTGTAGGTTATCTGTCTCTTTTAATTCTGACATATAAACAATATGTAATCTGATTTTCAATGAAGCAATTATTTAGCAAGTTTGAATAAATGGCAGGTTGTGACAAACAAAACAAGATGCCACACCTGAATAAGCTAGTTTTACCAGAACTATTATCTGTAAGTATATGCTGAAATGATTATTTATGTGTAAGATAAAACCACCTGCTCTGAAAGTACATTGTAGAAACATGTTCTTTTTTTTTTTCCTACCATGAACAGATTGTGTAATTACTTTCAGTTATATATTTCTGAAAAAGATGGATGAGACCTAGAGCTCAGGGTTAGGACATTTGTGCGTAGGCTGAAAGACTGACATCTTAATTGAACTCTTCCCACCTCATGAGAGGCTCAGTACATTATTAATTCCAATAAGCATGAAAACTCAGATTGCTATTATTTCAGTCACTCCTCTGTGAAAAGCAGTTATAATTTCTCAATATTTAAATTACTGTTTATCAATAAAAAATGAGCAAGCTACATGCGGAAGTGTTTCTCTGTCCAAAAGGTCATTTTTAAAAAGTACAGTGGCCTCTCATTTTTCACTTTGTTGCCAAAGTGTGCATCTAAAAACTACACTTGGAAGAGTTTCTTGTCTGGGCCAGATTGTGTAGTATAATGTACAGCTTATACTACATAGCAGTATTTGATTATGTGAGGGAGGAACAATAGAGCAAATCCTCGTATGTTCCACAAAACTGAGTCACTTGAATGCTGAAGATGGGGTTTCATCCAAATTTATTTTTAAGGGTTATGGTAACCCTTGATCAGTGAAGGGATTCAAATAATTTAACAACAGATTCTCCCAGAGTCAGGTTGGCTGTCGTGAGAGGCATGGTTCATCCCCGCCCTCAAGCTCTGCTGCACATGTAGGACAAACCTCCTGTGACAACCAACCTGACCCTGGGTGAACTGATTGTTAAATTAAACCCCCTCCCCCACTATCAAAATGGATCCTGGAAGCTGCTCTGCAATGGAAAAACAGGAAATGGAGCAGCCAGCAACCGGGAAGGAGGAGGAGCAGGGAGAAGAAAGAGGGACTATAGCCTTCCCCTTCTCTGGCACTGGCTGCTCTGTTACCCATTTCTCCACTGCAACACAGTGCAGCACCCAGGATCCACTTTGATAGTGGAGGAGAGAGTAATTTAACAACTGGTTCACTTGAACCAGTGTAAACCGGCTGAATCACACCATTGCCCTTGATCCAACATATGCATGTATTTAGTAATTACATACTGTATATGTTTGTGCATCACTTTAGATGATTAAATATACTTTATGAGAGGTAAAACATCATGGTTAATTACACTGGGAGAAGACTGACATTCATAAGGTAAGCGCTTCTGCAATTTCCCCTTTGGTTAGACTCAAAGTTGGTTAACTTTGGCAGAATTCAAATGCTATTCACAATCTAATTATCTCAACTTATAAATAAGTTGCTTCCCTATAATATTGTGGAGCTAATAGTATGAAACAAAAATCACATCTAGCTGCCACAGGAGCAAGAATTCTAACCTCGTTCAAACATCTCTTATTTGAATAAACCACCCTATATTGTCATGCCATTTGGCCGAAGCAGAAATGAGTTCTAATTGATTGATTGATATGATTAACGATTGATTATGTGCCACTAATTCTCCCTTCTGCTTAAATCCAATACTTGAGTAAAATTGTGAGCAACCAACTTTTGTCATGAGATGATGGCATTGGACAGGGAGTTGGATTAGATCTTACATTGTATACTTTTATTAAAAGTCTGTGAACATATGTGAATATGCAAGTTGTATATTCCTTCAAGTTGAATTCAGGATCTGGTAACTACAGATGCAAGCCATATACTTTTTCTTGCAGCAATGTGAAAGTGATTTAACATGGTGGGTTTTTTTGGGATAATTCATATGGGATATATGCATTGTTTGAATTCTCTGGTATTCTTGGGAACTATTTCCTCCTTATTCCATATTTTTCCTATGCTGAAGGAACCATGATCATTTGTTTTCCACCCTTCTTACTTCCATACAACCAATTAGATTAGTACAACTTGTCTTCTCCAAATGCAGTGAGATTTTTGTTCAGAAATTCCAGCTAAAATAGCCATAAGTCATGTTCCTTGGATATTTGAAGATCTTTAGTCCCAGCACAATTTGTGGGCACCAGAACAGGAATCCTAGAGCTAATGACCACAATTGCATGATTTTTATTAAGTTAAGTTTCTTTAGCTTACTCAGCTGCTCCAATTTGCCCATCAGATGGCACTAGTTATTCAATATTCAGTTACCCTGTAGCAAAAAGCTTTACAAATTCTATAGAACACAGATTTCTCTTGTTACTAATTCCAAATATGCACTCTAAAGAATGTCTCATTTAAAAGATCTGATATTTAGGTTGAGACCAAAAGGAAAGAAGGTGACAAAGCAAGAGAAAACAAAGCAAGGTCAGTAATAAACCACAATTTATAAAGTCTAGTTTAGACACTGCAAAGGAAGTTTTCTAATCGTTGTTCTCTAAATGAAGCAGTAATCTGTGGTTTTACATCAAGTCTTTATATTCATGACCCAGAAAGAAGATATGAAAAAGAATTAGTTGAGGAGATAAGTCAAAAACAATGATAGGTAAATAGTAACAATGGATATCATACATCTAATCAAAACCTGCCAGAGAAATTTAAAAAATGTCTCATTCAATTCCCTTCAAATACTCTATTTTTCATATTTGTTCAAGTTACCTGCACAAAGGATCATCCCTCACCACCATATTTTTACTGAACCTTTACAGTGTCTGTAGAAAATGCCAGAAATAATTCTATCTTTTCTCCTTCTCCTTCTTTCCTCCTCAAATTTTCAAAGATGACAGATTTGTGACCCTTCCTGAATTCCAGTTGGGCATATTAATCATTACTAGGCATTTTAAGGTGGTCTTATTCTTCTGGGTGAGAAAAAGGATTTTGCATGGGGGTTTAATAGAGAAGAAGTAACAGCAACAAGAGCAAAAACAGGGCACAAATCAAGGAGGTGGCAACTGTTAGCTGTTTCCTGAATGTTTCCTGAGTTTGTTGATCCTTTACATTTCTGGTTCCTGTTGAGTTCCCCTTACTGTGATGAAGATGAAGCAGCTTTAAGAGACATATAAAAACCAGGGTAATTTTCCTTGAAAAGAACCAAACTACAGCTTGGAAGTATAAGATGTTTTCCGGGTTATAGAAGAAGATGAAAGAGTCCAGTTAAACAGTTTCTATGTCACAACATGCCAACAAAGGCAAAGTGTGAAGTTCTTGAATAGGTCAGGTGTAGTGTTTTGGAAAAGCACAGTGAACACCAGAGAATGTGAAAAAAAGGCAAGCAAAAGCAGATGACTCACAACCAAGAGTCTGTCAATGACAAAGTTGCTTAGCAACTAGTATCAGGCTTTTGTTCCAGCAGACAATCCACAGCTGCATGTCATAGAGCAGAAGCAACTTGGGTCCATGGATTAAAGCCCAAGGTTCACTTTGAAGAAAAAGACATGCATCGTGGAGTGGTTGATACCATGTTGAGAAAATCTGAAGTCATCAGATGCAGATCTGATCTGACATAAGTGACAATATGTTATCTTATAGGCAGAGGTAGCATTCAGCAGGTTTGGATGGGTTAAGGCGAACTGGTGGTGAAAATTTCAACTAGTTCGAGCAACCAGCAAATGCCACCTCTGGCTGGCCCTGCCTCCACCCATGCAGTCACCCAGTTGCTGCTCATTCCTGCCCGTTCGCTGCTCACCCTGCCTCACCCAGTCATCCATCTCACCCACTTATCTGCCACTGCTTGCCTGCCTTTGCCTGCCATTTCTGCCTTCCTTTTGCTGCAGCCCTGATCTCACTGGGTGAGTAAGCCTACAAGCAAGCCCGGGTCATGTTGACTCCCATCCCAGCCTACCTGCTGCTATTGCCAGAAGTTCTGGTCAAGTGCCAACTCCTAGGTTGGCCTAGGCTGCTGCCTCTGGGTGGGCACGGTGAGGCTCAACTGCCTTTTGGATCTGGCTGTCACCATCCTATCACCTGCATGCCTCCAGCCCACTCGCTCTCCACCTCGAGTAAGGGACGTGCAAATGCCTGGCTCTGGCCTACCCCAGTGCCTCTGCCCACATGCCGCCTGTTCGTCCTCTGGCTCGGGTTAGGAGATGTGCCAGTCCTTGGCTCTGGCCTTCCCTGGAGCCTCTGCCCACATGTAACCCACTCGTCCTCTGCCTTGGGACAGGGGATGTACCAGTCCCTAGCTCTGGCCTTCCCTGGAGCCTCCGCCTGCATCCTGTCCATTTGCCCTGCACCTCGCTCATCTTCCAAAGGACTGCCTTGGTGGAAGGGACATGGCAAGGCTCAGCTGCCTTTCATGAGAAGCCTCCAGCCACCACTGCTGGCTCGGTTCTGGCTGGCAAAGAGGCAGTGGCTCAAGGCTTCTTGCACTGAAAACTACCAAAAACTACAGGCCAAAAAAGAGGCCTGAAGTCCTGCCACTGCCATTGCTGTCCTGGTCTTTGCGCTGACCACACACACATATGTTGTGGTTAGCCACTAGCAATTAGGTGGATGTTCCCGAAGAGCCTGTGCTAGGTGTTAGTGAGAACAGGATGGAAGAGCAGCACAGCGACTCAGGAGTAAGAATGCTAATTAATGGCCCCTTCCTCTAGAGAATATAAGCCTGGTTTCAAATGGTTTTTGTCTTTGCAAAAGGCAAACGTTTGAAGGACTTAGTGTGGTGATTACAGACTCTGATTTATTGGAAGATTTCTGCCAAGGTTTTTGTAATTGGACTAATTGGCTGCAAGCCATCGGTTATCGAAAGAGAGGTTTATTTGTAGATTAAAGCAGTGAAAGTTTGAGTTTATCTGTGTTTGCTCTCAGGAAATTCGGCTGGGTCAGAACAGCGTATCCCATTGCTGGCCGGTGCCACTCATGCTCCGTGTGTATGCCCAAGTAGGAGAAGAAGATTCGACCAAACTTTTCTGCCTCCCTTCACAGCGGAGCTGCTCAGAAGGCTGTCCATTTAAGGTACTTCAATGTGCGGGGAAGGAGGGATCATAAAGGGATAGGCCACAGAAGCTGCCTTCCCAGAAGCTCTACTGCGACAGGAGGCAAAAAGTTCAGTCAAGTCTTCTCCTTCTTCTCAGGCATACACACACTGTGAGATACAACATCTCACAGCACCAGGACCTTCTGCAAGGAGATGACACATGAATGAGTCCCTCCAGTGCAGTTTGATGTGTACCTATTTTCTCTATGTGTATGATAACAAAAAGGAGGAGAGAAGCAGCCAGATTGAATGCTGTGGCAGAGAGAAGCAGTCAGGTTGAACGCTAGAAGACTTGGCTGAACTTTCCTGCCTCCCTTCACAGCAGAGTTGCTTGGAAAGAAGCTTCTGCAGTCTGTCCCTTTAAGGTACTTCAATGTTGGGGGGAGTGGGGAACCATAAAGGGACAGGCCACAGAGCTACCTTCTGAGCAGCTCTGCTGTGAAGGAGGCAGAAAAGTTCAGTATGCATACATCTCACGGTGCCAGGACCTTCTGGAAGGAGATGGCATGTGAGCAAATTCCTCTGGCACTGTGGGATGTGTGTCTGTTCTCTCTAAGTGTATGAAGCCAAGAAGGAGGAGAGAAACAGCCAGGTTGAATGCTGCATCAGAGAGAAGCAACCAGGTTGAATGCTAGAACACTTGGCTGAACTTTTCAGGCAGTTCAGTGGGCGTGGCTTGGTGGGCATGGCCAATTGATGTCACTCACAGCAAGTTGCCACCCCACCTTGCCATGAGTCACGTTGAGTTGGCGATGCTCACTCAGTCACATGACACTACCACCACCAAGCCATGACCACCAAGCCACACCCACAGAACCGGTAATAAAAATAGTTGAATCCTACTACTGCTTACATGCATCTATTTCAAGGATATGATGAAGAGGTTGCCATATTGTTATCCAAAAGCACCAACAGGTATGACCTATGTATCATACAATCATAAAGTAATTAATACACTGCCAAATGAGACTTTGAATAGAATTCAAATGATTGTAAGGTGAATAAGGAAATGTAAAGGCAAGAAGGTGGAGGTACTGGGAAAATAGAAAGTATTTTGTCCATCCTTTTAGTTAACTTCCTAGTGTAAGGAGGGAGAACAGGATCCTGGATTTGAACAATTAGCTAAGTAGTGCTGCTGAGAAGGATCTGATTTCCTCAGCCACAGACTGAATGACCTATATATAGGATTTCTGGCAAGAGACAAGTGACATTTTATGAAGACTGGGAAAGACTGCCAAGTTTGCCCAGAGAGAATTGAATTGGAGAAAAAGAGTAGCAAAAGCCAAGAACTGAATAGATGATAACAACGCACAAAAAAAGCATGATAGCAGATGTAAAGACTGTCAGGAAAGTACCCAGTGAAAGAAAAAGGCGTATGACTCACAGTTTCAGAATATTTTTACATTAATATGCCAAGTATGGGAAACACAAGGAGAACATAAAAGTTTAAAACTCTATTTAAAAATACAAATACAATGTCATAAAAAGACATGAAATCTAGTAGAATGACATATATGATTGCAACATAACCCTGGAAAGTTACAATTTATTCAAAAAGAAAGTAGTATTTCTACTTTAATTATGAATATAGGCTAAAAGAGCCTTTCAGACATTTAAAATATTTTTTGATTAAGAACAAATGTTCATTCTTAATTTTTATTAAAAGCAAAGCATAAAATGTGGAATAAAATATCAATAATAAAGCATCAAATAATCACACATTAAAAATCAGGTGAAGCTTCTATCACACTTTCAAGATTGTCATCTTGTCCTCTACATGGAGATGGATTATTTGAAGGATTGCCTCTCCCTAATCACATCTACATGTCCCATCAAGTTGGATTGGAGGGACATGTTGCAGGTCCCATTCACAAACATGACATGACCCAAGAAGAGAGCCTTTTCTGATGCAGCATCCACCCACTGGAACATCATTCCGCAATCTTGCTGGCCTTTCAAAAGAACCTGAAGCCACAGTAACCTGGGTATGAAGTTGAGTGTGTTCCATATAGAATATTTGAGTGGGGTGGTTATGATTTTTAATGATTTTTGTCTTTAAATATTTTAGTTATATTTTTCATTATTTTGTGATGTTTCATTGTTTCATTATTTGATTATATTGTCCTTGTTTTTGTTTTATAGTAATTTTATTAAAGATTGTAATTTGAATAGTATTGTTTTTGTGTTTTAACTTTCATTAAAACCATTCATTTTAAACCTTCATGTCTTTTGAAGCTGGTGGCTAGTTGTTTTCTTTTTAAGTTTTCACATAAAGAAGTCCAAAGATTTGACTCTTGAAGCAGATCAAGCAGAGCTATAAAGTAATTGTTATTTTTCTGGCTTTCATCAAAAGATATTTAATTGACAAATGATACTGCTTCAAGTGTTCTATTTTCTCCCATTTTTAGTGCTAGGAGAAGCTCAAACACTCGTTAACATTTAGTGTATTTAATTTTCACTTGTAACTCATTTTTCATAAGAATAGAACAGGCAAAGTGCAAATTTATTTATTCAAAGGAAGTATTAAGCATGTGTTTAAATTGTTCCCACTAAAATCAGCGAACTTAATTTGGCTGGATCCTATTCCACATCTAGTAGCAATTACTAAACAATTTATTGATGGTAAGCCTTCTAGACCTATTTATTTATATAAATCAGTTGTGACACTTTTGAATATCAAGTAGAAAAAATATTAAAGCTAATAAAACATAACAGTAATGCATCTAAGGGCATTGAACTTTATAAAATTATTAAAATATAATAGAATTTTTGATTATTTCTTAGGGCAAAGCCTAAAAAAAAGCATTGGGCTGCAGATTTCAACTGTTTTAATTTTTAAGGCATATGCAAGGAATGTACTTAGAAACAAAAGTAAAATAAAAGTCAGTGTTTTTTTCATTGTGTAAATATCCCCTTTGTTGGGGTACTTCCCCAGTAGAGAATGAGTGCACAGAGGGAGCGTAGTGAGTGTGGTAAGGAATAACACACAACCAGCACACAGATACATTGTATAGTAAAATGTAGGTTTTTACTTCCAGTAAATAGTTAAGTAAAGCCCAACAAGCAGTCCAAGTCATACACAGTTAAAGCAGTCAGTTTTCAGTCCAGGGATAATCCAGTAACAAAGTCCAGTATCAAAAACAGTTCAGTAAAAGACTCACATCAAATCCAAAAATAATGACAATCAGCAACAGTCAATAGGGAAATGCAGGAACCAAAAACAGTGAACATCAGAACATTGACCAAGTAGCAACTAGAAACACTCAAAACAGAACTAGCAATCCAGATTTCTGGCACCATCTTATGGCCATTTGAGGAACCACACCCAATTACAATTTTAGCATTCCCTTTAAGAGACAGTATTAAAATGTCTATCCTGGTTTATATATTTCCAACTCAACTGTTAGGTGATTTACATTCCTAACACCCTTTAATGTTTGTTTTATTAAAATATGTTTTAAAGTAAAAAGTTAGAGGCTAGGACTCTGGCACTGGCAGATTCAAGGAGATTGTGTTTCCACTTCTTTCATATCTGTTAGATGACTAAGAATTCCTTGTGTGTCCAATCACAGTTGGCCAATAAAGAATTCTATTCTATTCTATTCTATTCATCCTTTGGACTGTAAGAATCTGTGACTGGTAACACATTACTGAAATATGTAAAATCAAATCAGATAACTTTATTGTAGTCATTAGCCAGCAGAAATATGTTTCTGCTCCCTAAGAATACTTTTTTTCAAGTCCCAGGGAGTTTCCAAGTCTTACAATCTTCTGTAAACAAATCAATAATACAAACGATAAGGATATGCTTTTCTTCCCTTGGGACAGTTCTTTTTCTGCTTATAAAATAACCAAATAGTTTCCATTAAACAACATTAATTTATCTTTGATAATGAAATTATATGAATTGATTACACTCTTAACTTGTTTTTCCTCGTAGAAGAGACATTCTGTAATGACCCAGGACAACATACAAAGGCCACACAGCCAGCTGAGAGTTCAAACTCCCTTTAATGCTCCAAAATTCAGCAAACACTTCCACATTCTTGGCAAGCCCCAGAGCAAAGCGCGCGCGCACACACACACACACAGAGAGAGAGAGAGAGAGAGAGGGATTGAGAGAGAGAGAGAGCAGTCTCTGGAACAGGGAAATGACTGCATGAAACAAGGAATAAACAATGAGTCTATGAAAAAAGAACAATGAGTCCCTGAAGTAAGGAACAAGGCCGCAAAGAAACGAAGAAGCAAGCAGTCCTGTAAAGTCCAAATGTCTTCAACAGCATACATCAAGCTTTACAACTTCAGCATTTGTTACTGACAAATGTCCCTCTCTCTCTTTCTTCCTTTCTCTCTTTCTGCAGCTAGCACAGCCAGTGTCTCAGGTCAGGAAGAAAATCACACATCTCCCCGGTGCGCGCATCACCAAGAAGGGTTGGAAGAAGAGGCAAGTAAAGGGGCGCTTCACTCTCACTCTGGAATATGGAGCGAGTTTCCATCTACCTACTAAGAGGCAAGTAAAGGGGCGCTTCACTCTCACTCTGGAATATGGAGCGAGTTTCCATCTACCATCTATCGCCCTTCCTTTGTCAGAGCAGGCGAGGAATTACTGCGAGGGAAGAGTGAGAGGTGGGGCTAGTCAGTAGTGGGATCATCTGACAGGGAGCCACAGGAGAAAGCCCAAAGAGCTGTATGCAAGGAATTACTGTGAGGGAAGAGTGAGAGGTGGGGCTAGTCAGTAGTGGGATCATCTGACAGGGAGCCACAGGAGAAAGCCCAAAGAGCTGTATGCAGCTCTAGAGTCACACGTTGGTGACCTCTAGACCCACAGCTATGATAAGGCCATCTTTTGAGCAGAAGTTGTGAATCCAAGAGGACTTCCAGACTGTGCATCTCATCCTGAATAGGAAAGTGCAACCCTACCCAGGGTTAAATATGAAAGATTCCTGGGCTTAGGAATCCCTTTTGAGGAACTTGGGAAAGAAGTGGGTGAAGAAGTACCTAGAGCAATGCCAAAACAATATATGAAGGGAATAGGACTAAACACAAGTAGAGGCCAAGTTTGCCCTTGCTCTGTGACAATAAAGGCAACAAAGCAAAATCACTCCTCCGCTTATATTTTGCCTGTGGAAATAACATAAATAAAATGTCAGCCAGCTGCACTATTCAATATCTCAGAGCCTTTTAGGAAAAATGGGCTCGAAGAAACAATGAGCATATTCCTGTGATCATCTGACCAAACATTTTATGGATAATATCACTCACCAAGCTGGAAACCAGTACATGAAATATTATTGAAATGATAGGAGTGATTTCTTCTGTTGCATCCTGGGATGGTTCACTTTATTGTAAAAGTATGGTAATATTCCAGAATGTTTTTTTTTTTTAAAGGATTTTAGTTTTTTTGTAAAAAAAAAAAAAAAAGTTTACATCTGTTTTTGTACACGGAATTTATGAACACAGCTTCCCATAGTGTACATAGATTTTAACATAAATTTCCCTGTAATCCATTTTTAAAAAATGAATTTCTATGACACCATCCTTTTCTATAAAAATCTCCCAAGGCAGTCTTTTGAGTCATGCTTCTAGAATGTACATTTTGATGCTATTGTTTTTATGTAAATTTTTTGGACCAAAATTTTAAAATATAAGTTTTTCTTTTTTAAAAAATATCATTTTAAGCCCATCCATTGGTTAATGCGATGTACTCACTGCCTCCGTTTTGCTTCCTCTCTATCCATCCAGCATCCGTTTATTGACGTTTCATCCGCTCAGAAAGTTTTGAGCTGCCCAAAACTTTTGAGCGGAAAATGTATCCAATGCATCCATTCTGCATCCTCTAGGCATACGGGGGACATCCGTTCTGCATCCATTATGCATCTGCTATATCCGCTAGGCATCCGCTGTGCATCCACACAACTCAAATCCATTCCAGCGGTAAACGGACGCAGGGAGGAATCAGAACGGACGCGCAGCATTAGTAGCATGGATGGAGAAAGGATGAAAGCGGATGCAGCTCATCCGCTCTGCATCCTCTACGCATCCGCTCTGCATCCTCTACGCATCCTCTACGCATCCGCTCTGCATCTGCTCTGCATCCGCTCTGCATCCTCTATGCATCCTCTACGCATCCTCTACACATCCACTCTGCATCCTCTATACATCCGCTCTGCGTCCTCCCCACGTCCGTTCCTTTCCGTGTTATCCGCTCTGCTTATGCAAATTTTTGCCCCTTTTGAGAGCGGATAACAACGGATTGAACATTTTGCTCATCCGTTGTGTCCTTTTTGCATCCATTGGGCAGTGTGACATGGCCTTTATATGCAACTTTTTTAAAAAATATATTGCCAGATGTATTATTCACACTATTTTATATCGGTTTTTAACTAGAAAAAGATTGAAGTTAATGTTTTATTTTCAAAGTTATATCTGCACCACAACAGTGTCAATTTTGGTAATCTTGTAAATCTGTAGTGGATTTCTTTTATGCACCTAAATGAATAAACTTGTTCTATATTCATGTTTTGATTTACAATCTTAACTATCAAATATGATGGTTTCTGTGACAAATTTGTTAGTGAAACTCAATCTTTTTTAAGGTGTCATGATTATGGCATTTGTACTTAAGTCACAAGATCATTCATAAGATCATGTGAAATCCAGAGAATGTTATATGACTTCATATTTTCTATAAATCTAATACAATCAAAACAGCAAAGGCTTTCTCTTGTGTTAAAATGTCATGTAATATTTTTAAAAGTTTAGCAGAATCAGAGCATTCCTCTTAATTATTTTTATGAACCTTATGGAGATAAATCCTCCAGTGATCCTGGTTGAAAAGAACACGTGATTAATAGATCTGTTCAACTTAATATGATTCATATCACTTTTTAAAATAACTATTTTCAGCAGTATCACAGATATACAATTCCATTTTATAGTATCACAAAAGCAATCAGACTTTAAAAAGTTATATGATTTTTTTATTATATCAACGTTTCTACTGTATCTACATTCTCAAAAGAACATAACAGGAAGCAGATTTATTTTTGTGACAAAGAATTATGATAGGATCTTATAACTTTACAGTTTATCTGAAATATAATCTGTCACATTATTTTCTCAGTACAAACAGAAGATGGCTCCAAACTCAGAAGAATATTGCATAAGCATCACTAAGTAAAATGACTAGCTGTAATGCACTGATAACTGGATCCCTTTGGATTGATACACTTAATTCCAGATTATGAATATACTTTGAAGAAATTGTTTTCTTCAAAGTACATTTGTTGTACCTATGGGGAGGGGAAACACACACACACACACACACACACACGCCATGCTCATATTACTGCCTCTCCTGACTCCCAACATATTTAGCATGACATGTGAACAGTATTTTAAGTGCTTATGAACATATACTATCAGCAGCTTGGATTGAATGGAAACACTCAAGTGTACAGGGTGCAAGACCAAGTGGATTTATTCATTTATCAAGTTTATATAGCTCATCTCACAAAAGCAACTCTGACTGGCATACAATTGAATAAAACAATAAATATATTAGAAATAATAATTACAAAACATAAAAATTCATCAGTAAAATTCACACACAAATTGCATTAATGGGGCTAGCTTTGCTCCCTATAAAAAGATTTTTTTTTACATTTGGGTTCCTAATTGCAGAATTCACACCAAACCAGAATTTATATCAAAGTCTCTCTTGCTAAAGACATATCTCTAAAATCCGTCACATCATGATAAGCTTGAAACATTTTTATTCTACCTGGTTCTCACTGCAACTTGGCTTGAAATAAATAACAGTTAACCAATTCCTTACAAATGGAAAAGTTTGACCATCAGATTATAGAAAAGAATGAAAAAACTCTATATCAGAAATGAAGAAATGGAATAAACTGTTATACATTCAAGATTGGAAATTATATAAGAATCGGAAGCTTTTTTCAAGGAACTAAATTCTGTTACTAACATCAATCAAACAGCCATGCATACATACAATGAAAAGTCTGTCCTTAAAAAAAATTAATGACCAATATGGACAAATATTAAATAAAGTTATAACTGTCCAATAAACAAAAAAGGCAATGAAACTAATCAGACTTGCTAACACATCAGGTCCAGGTGAGCTAATAGCACAACATTACAAGAATTTGAGAAACTATTGTTAGAATCATTAATAAACACAACAAATGAAATTAAAAAGATGAAAGTAATGCTTCAAAAATAGGATACACTAGTGGTTCCCAAAGTGGCTGGCACCGCACCCTGGGGGTGATGGGATGCTTTAGGGGGTGCTAAGAGGCAAGGGAGCCAGCAGGGGGGGGCGCTAAGAGGTGGCAGGAGGGTGTTTGAAGCGCCGGCCCTGCAGGTTAACTCATTGACTGTTGCACCGCTCCGGAGCCGGTGCCTCCAATGCAGAAGCAGTGGCATATTACGTGCCACTGCAGCCATGTTCCATGCACCGCCCCCCTGTTGCCTCTTAGCGCCCCTCTGCTGGCCCCCTTGGGATGCTAAGAGGTGGTAAGGGAGTGTTTAAGGCGCCATCCCTGCAGGTTCACCCGTTGATTGTCGTAATGCTCCAGAGCCGGCAACTCCAATGCGTAAGTGGTGGCACATTATGTGACACCGCAGCTGTGTTCAACACGCCACCCTCTCCCACCTCTTAGCATCCCCAAGAGGGTGGCAGAGGGGTGCTAAGAGGCAGCAGGGGAACAGCAGGTCGAACGTGGCCGCAGTGGCACATAACATGCCACTACTTCCACATTGGAGCGCTCCAGAGCGTTACTACAGTCAGTGGGTGAACCTGCAGGGCCAGCACTTTGAACACTCCCCTGCCACCTCTTAGTGTCCCCAAAGGGGCCACCAGAAGGGCACTAAGAGGTGACAGGGGGCAGTGCGTTGAACATGGCCACAGGAACACCAGCTCCAGAGCGGTGCTAGTCAATGGATGAACCTGCAGAGAGAGAGAGAGAGAAGAGATCTGATCCAACCTCTTTCTCTCCCTCTCTGTCACACACACAAGCAGGGGTGGGATTTAGACCCCTGATCTAAAGCTATCAAAACTCTAAAAACAGCTATGGGGAGGCCAGTCATAAATTAGAATACTTGCTAAACAAACGGCCATTAAGTGAAGACTACTTGTATTTGGTTTGCCAGTCACCTGGCCACGCCCACCCAGTCACATGACCAGCAAGCCATGCCCTCAAATTAGACTATGCCCACAGAAATTTGAATCCCACCCTGTGTGCGGGGCACCAAGGATGAGTTTGTAGCACCAAGGGGGCGGTGGACATAAAAAGCTTGGGACCAGTGGGATACACCATACACACATACAAACATAACTCACAAAGAAGGGAATGATCCAGATAAATCACGATCTGAGAGGTCCTTGGTGTTCTCTAAGTTTGCTTGTTTTCTTGCAGATTTTTCATTACCCTAACTAGGTAATATCATCAGAGCTAGTAAGGAATGCTGTTTGCCATCAGTTTATATTTTAGTGGCTTGCCTGTCAGTGTTGGTGGGGGTGGTCTTTTAGATTCTTTGATTGGACTGTTTTCTGTTGGCTTCTTTGGAGTTTCTTGATTGAGGTATTGTTTACTTGATTGTTGGTCTGATGTTAACCATAGCAATAGCACTTAGATTTATACACCATTTCACAGTGCTTTACAGCCCTCTCTAAGCAGTTTATGGAGTTAGCATATTGCTCCCAACAGTCTGGGTCCTCATCTTACCAACCTCAGAAGGATGGAAGGCTGACCCAACCTTGAGCCTGCTGAAATTTGAACTGCCAAATTTCAGGCAGACAGCAGAAGTAGCCTGCAGTATTGCATTCTAAATATGTGCCACTGTGAAATATGTGCCCTTGAATTTGAATTAACCTCAGGGTTAATCTATGCTGATCTGAAGAATTGCTTGGGTCTTTTTGTTCCTTTTTGGGCTGGGTGCAGTGGTGTGATTCAACCAGTGTAATAACCGGTTTGGTGATCATACACTTCACGACTTCTTTTTAAACATTACAAAACTTGAAGTGCTCATACAGAATCAAGACTGACAATAGAACAAATAAAAACTTGCATTACAGAAATGGATGCCAAAAAGTTTAAAATAACAATTACACAACACAGCAATTGGAAGAATTATGGAACAAATCTACATAATTTAGTCCAAGTTATAATATAAGAGAAAGTTGGTATAAAATGTTTTATAGATAGTGTTCAACTCCATTAATAATTGCCAAGATAGATAAATGATACAGTAATAAATGCTGGAAACGCCTTGAGAAAAAAGGAACAGTTTATCATATGTGGGAGACATTAAAAAAATCTTTAAAATATTAGAAAGAAATACAAGGAGCCCTAATTTAGTGACTGCCTCATACAGTGCCTGAGGTTATGATATATTTGAAAATGTAGCTGCTATAGAGTCCTACATTTGTGAAGCAAAGTAAAACTGATGTAAGGTGATAAGCACAGTTATTACCTCAGTATTCAATTGTTTTCAGGAGGCGGGACAAATATCAAAAATGATGTGTACGAAACAATTTTTTTCCATAAAAGGAATAATGTAGTGAGTCACAAGGTAACTGACATGTTCTATCTTTTGCATTGAATACCAGACAAATGATGAATACCAAGACAAAATTTTCATGTCAAAATGAGCTGACATGAAAACAATAAGTTATAATTAATTGTTAATACAAATGAATAAGTTTCAAAATACTTTGTGAATACCAAAGTACCATTGGATTTCACTTTGTGACTGCTTTCTTGACAACCAAGTTGTTCCCTCCAATTGTGGTAATTAAATGAGGACTCCCTGTTCATAGGCACAAGGATAAATGTAATACAACACTGAAAAAGAAATACATTTTAAAAACTTCAGTTTGGGAACCTTAACATGAGCAATGGCAAAATTAATAGCACATATGCACAACAAGCATTTAACAAAATTTAAGCAAGAATGGCTTCCATGTATTACCATATGCTGTAAGGCAAATATAAGTATTGTAGTTTTTAAGGGGAAAAAGAATGACTAAAGAATTGAAATTAGAAACATACGGACATTTTAAATGCCATAAACATTCTACATTAGTTGGAATACAACAAAGAAGTTAGAAAACAATATTTATCTATAATGCTTTTAGTAATGTTCTTTTTTTTCTTGTATTTTTAAATAACAAATGGTGAAGATTTTGGCATTTATCTCAGAGACTGAAATCTCTTCTCGCTCTATTAAAGTAATTTAATGTACTTTTTAAAGTTAATGCTTATTAATGCTATACTGAACACTAACTATATCGTCTCAATAATACCTTACTGATATTTTATTCCTGTATCCTCCTCCCCCTCCCCTCCCCCTCCTCCCCTTCCCATGCAAAACAAATATCTATTTGAAAAATATATTATTTCTTTTGTTAAAAGCATACAAAATACCACATACTTTTTTCCATCCACACTGTAGAAGTTTCTGCTTTAGCTTGGCCAGTTCTTGAGATTAAGCCCATGTCACACTGAACCAACGGATGCAAAGAGGATGTAAAACGGACAAAAAACCTTGCCATCCGTTCGAAAACGCGATGTACTCACTGCCTCCGTTTGGCTTCCTCTCTATCCGTCCAGCATCCGTTTATGGACGTGCCATCCGCTCCAAAAGTTTTGGGCTGCCTAAAACTTTTGCGTGGAAAATGTATCCAGTTCGTCCATTCTGCATCCGCTACGCATCCGCTATGCAGCCGTTCTGCATCCGTTACGCATCCGCTATATCCTCTAGGCATCCGCTACGCATCCGCACAACTCCATCCGCCCGGACGTGGGGAGGAAGCGGAACGGACGCAAAATGGATGCAGAACAGATGCAGAACGGATGCAGAATGGAAACAAAGCGTTTAAAATGGAAAAAACGTTCGCAGAGGGGACCTATCTCGGATATTAAGGATGTCTAAGAGGATGCCTACAGGATGCCAAGAGGATGCCTAGCGGAAAACCTATACTGCCTATAAAAAGGGGGAGCAACTCGCCTGCATCTCACTTTCAGAACAGCAGCCCAGCGGTGCAGACCTCTGCAGCCTTCATCTGCCTCTTTCTCTTCCACAGCATCCAGTCATGTCAACCGTGGATTGTAACAAAGTCCTTTCGGCAGCCACCATCATTCTGCAACAGTGCGAAGCCATCTTCAGGCTCTGTGAAAACTACTGCGAGAAGAAAAGGAGCCACCCAAAAAGAGTCTGGGTCCAAAGATGGTTTGCCAGAAGAGCAGAGGATGGACTATACAACAAGCTGATGGTGGAGCTCAGGAGCGAAGACACTCGGGCATTCCAGAACTTCATGAGGATGCCTCCAGCCATGTTTGACGAAGTTGTGCAGCGCCTGACACCCAGGTTGACCAAGGCAAACACCAGCTTCCGGCCCAGCCTAGAACCTGGGCTCAAGGTGGCACTCACTCTGCGCCACTCTGGCCTCAGGGACCTCCTACAGGAGCATGCAGTATGGCTGGAGGGTGCCATCCAACACCATCAGCATTGTGGTCAGAGAAGTGGTACAGGCCATCATCGAAGAATACAAGGAGGAGCTCCTCAAGTACCCCTCCACTGAAGAAGGATGGAAGAAAGTTGCAGAGCAGTGGTATCAGAGGTGGAACTTACCACACACCATTGGAGCCATAGATGGCAAGCACGTGGCCTGCAAATCTCCAGCCAAATTGGGGTCCACTTATTTCAACTCCAAGGGCTTCTTCAGCATCATCCTCTTCGCCATGGTCGATGCTGACTACAAGTTCATGTACATCGATGCTTCAGGCAACGGCTCATGTTCAGATGCCCAAGTATACAATGCCAGTGACCTCAAGGAGGGGCTGGAACACAACCTCATTGTGGGCTTCCCATCCAGAACCCCTGCCCAACGACACACAAGATGTGGGGGATGACGACTTCTCCCTCACAACCTACCTCATGAAGCCCTACACCTCCAGACTCCTCACCCGTAAAGAGAGGATCTTCAACTACAGGCTGTCCAGGGCAAGATGGGTAGTGGAGAACGCCTTTGGCATCCTGGCCAACAGGTTCCAGGTACTTCTCACCACCATGCAGCATTGCCCAGAGACCGTGAGGAGGATCATGGAAGCTTGCTGCATCCTGCACAATCTCATGCGCACCCGCTACCCAGTCTTGCAGAACAGGCTCGTGGACCTCCAACAAGCCAATGGGGACATGGAGCCTGGGGAATGGAGGCAAGGGTGAAACCTGATCGACACTGAGGATGTGCAAGGCCCCAACAGAGCCTCACATGAAGCAAAGAAGCAGCGCAACCTCCTGAGACACTGGTGCAACTCCCCAGCTGGAGTAGTGGAGTGGCAAGACAGGATGATAGATGCTTCATGGATGCTTCCTTCAGCCTGTCTCATCACACGGATGAGATTGGGCCATGTATGTTTGGTTGGCCTACAATGAACAGGGCATTTAATAAAGAGTTGTGTTTATGTTGACATGTGTGGATAATTATTACCTCATTATTGATAAGAAAGGGCCGTAGGTGTGGCACCTGGGAGGGTGGACCATACAGTCCCACTATGCTTGCACTGGAGGTTTATCTATCCCACTGCTATCCTAACCCATCCCATAGCTATTACCCATCCCACAGGTATCCTAACCGATCCCAAAGCTATCCTTACCCATCCCACAAGCATGCAAAGGCTTAAACCATTTCTAAAAGTTTCCAGCAAGACTTTATTAAAAAAAAGAAATTAAGCAAGTGTGTGAATCAAAAATAGACTTTATTAACAACAAGCTATAAGGCAAAAATGATTCTCTGGCACTCCTCTTGATCGCTCAGTCTCAGGGATGAAGGGTGCAGGTGCTGTGGAGGTGGCTGGTTCTGGAGTGATTGTCATCAGCTCCTCCAGAAGCAGAAGCAGCAGAAGCCCCAGCCCCAGAAGAGCGAGCCCATGCTGCAGAAGCCCCAGCAGAACCAGACTGAGGGCCAGGGGGCGGGATGGTAGCCCTGTCCCTCTTGCCAGGACTGGCAGCAGATGGCTGAGGCTTGCTGTACTTCCGTATGGTTGTGGGATTGCTGGCTGGCAGGGAGGTTGGCAGGAACCAAGGCTGGCAGGAAGGCTGGCAGGGAGGCTGGCACCAAGGCAGGCAGGAAGGCTGGCAGGCAGGCAGGCACCAAGGCTGGCAGGAAGGCTGGCAGGGAGGCAAGCACCAAGGCTGGCAGGGAGGCAACCACCAAGGCTTGCAGGAAGGCTGGCACCAAGGCTGGCAGGCAGGCAGGCACCAAGGCTTGCAGGCAGACATGAACCAAGGCTGGCAGGAAGGCAGGCAGCAAGGCTGGCAGGCAGACCGGCTGGCAGCAAGGCTTGCAGGCAGGCTGGCACCAAGGCTGGCAGGGAGGCTGGCAGCAAGGCTGGTAGCAAGGCTGGCAGCAAGGCTGGCAGGCAGACATGCAGGCAGGGCAGGCAAGGCAGTCGATGTGTCCGGCAGCAGGTCTTTCCTCTGAATGGCGACCTGCTTCCGAGTTGCTTCTATTATATCTGTGGGGCTGACGCAATGCATCCTCCCCGCATCCACAGTGAATGCCAGGCATACATTAGGCTTCCGCTGTGCATCCGCTAGGCTTCCGCTCTGCATCCGCTTCATCTGTTCGGCGTCCACTCTGCATCCGCTCTTTCCGTTCCGCATCTGCTTCGCTGAGGCCCCCCGGAAGCCCTGCGGATGTGCCACCCACTCCCATCTGCTCCCATCCGCTTCCATCCACTAGGCTTCCATTCCGCATCCACTTTGCATCCGCCCTGTGTCCTCCCCGCGTCCGTATTATCCGCTCCGGTTATGCATATTTTTGCCCCTTTTGAGAGCGGATAACAATGGATGGAACATTTTGCTCGTCCACTGTATCCTTTTTGCATCCATTGGCCAGTGTGACATGGGCTTTATAAATGAGCAAATATGAGCTTTTAGATGAACAAAAAGAGATAATTGTCAGCATTACAGTAGTGGAGCAAATGTACTTGGTTCTGTTATTTCTTGAATATTCCTGAAAAAAATGATGCAATCTCCAAGCCCTTTACTTTTTCTGTAATATTTGATTTGCACTTGGGCCACACAGATAATATCATTCACTGGTTTTCTATTGAATACTGACTGTACAAAAATAATGCTGCCAAACTGGAAACTGAAGAGTAAAGGACACATCAAGGGCATTATTGCACATTGGTCATAACTATTCAAAATAGTTTACTGTGTGCGGTATCTGCTATCCCGCATCAGATGGGCGTCTCATGATAGGGAGCGAAGGAGAGAGAAACGACAGGAGACGAAGTTCCTCGCGATGAGTGCGCGCAGAATGTCTGGGTACACGCTCTTTTATTATGCTCATTCAAAAGGGGATGATTGTTTATTCAGAACCTAGGTCAAGCCTAGGTCAGATGGAATATACAGAATTAACAATGGCTCAAACAAAAGCAAGATACCAGG
>BLBF01016375.1:0-10402 GCA_015471245.1 Laticauda colubrina
TAATCAGATGCAGTTTGATTAAATCCTTGAGCTACTAACCTAGCTTTATGGGTAACAGTCCCATCATTTCCAGTTTTTACTTTAAATATCCATTTGCACCCAATGGATTTTTCTCCTGGAGGTAATTTGGCATCTTCATAAGCTTTCATTACCTTTAATGAATTTAGTTCTTTTTCCATTGCCTTTTTCCAATTCTCCTGATCCTTAGCAGAATACATCCTAAGTTCATCTACACTAGTTGGAACTTTAGTTACTTGGCAAACTATACTTGCTTGATACCTATCAGGTGGTCTAGTTACACGTGTAGTACGTCTAGGTATTATAGGACTTACAGGTGGACTTTCCTCTATTAATTGTTCTTGATTATGTAACTCTTCCTGATCAACTATTTCCTCTTGTTCTGGTCCTATTTGCTCTTCGTGGACTTCTTCTTTAATTGGACTCTTCTTATAGCAAATCTCATCTTTCTGACTTTTGTAGGGTTCAATAAATATTTCATTATTTAAATCTTGCTCTAATCTATTCCATCCTACATGTTCTAGGAATTTTGCACTAGCACTGGTGTAAACTCTAGATGTACCTGGTTCCCAGAATCTATAGGATCGATGATTTGATGTGTAACCTACAAAAATCAATCTTTTAGCTCTATGCTGTCCTTTGTTTCTAAGTTGTTTAGGGATATGCACCCATGCTGGTGCTCCAAATGTGTGCATGTAACTTAAATCAGGTTTTGTACCATGCCACAGTGTGAATGGTAATTCACCTGTTGTTGAATTAACAACATTATTTAATATATGATTACCACACATTATTGCTTCTCCCCATAAATTGTCAGGTAATCCTGAATCAGACATCATAGTATGTGCCATTGATTGTAATGTTTGGCCTCTTCTCTCTATAAAAGCATTATGTTGTGGCCTATATGGTGCAGACATTTTATGTTGAATACCTAACATTCTTAGTCTGTTTTGAAATTTATTATTTTTAAATTCTGTACCATTATCTGTGATGAGAGTTACTAATTTCTTTTTAGTTTTTCTTTCAGCAAATTTTAACCAATTAAATAGATTTTGATATGTTTCAGTTTTGCTCTTCATTAAATAGCAAAACCCATATCTAGAATAGTGGTCCATTATACTTAGTATGTGGCGAGCTCCTCCTACACTTGGTTTTCTCGGACCTATTAAATCAGCAAATACTACTTCTAAAGGCTCTTTAGTAGTAAATCCATCAACTCTATTAGCCGGTATAACCCTGCTCTTATTTTGATTAGATGCATTACATTGCAAATACTTATTACAAGATTTCAAACTTATTCCCTTAGACAATTCAACAGTTTTCTTAAGCATTTTAAAATTTAAATGCCCTAGCCTTCGATGTAACAAGTGAATACATTCGTCATGAGGTTTCTTATTTTCATAAATTGTGTTAGCCACCTTTAAACCATCATCATTTAACACATATAATTCATCTCATAAGATGCAGTAATTCTCTTATCTTCTTTTTCAATTATGCAGTTATCTCCCTTAAATGTAACTACATAACCTAGTTTAACCAAAATTCTAACTGAAATTAAATTAAACTTAAGTTGTGGTACATATAACATTTTTACATTCTCTTTTATAAAAGAACAATATGCTATACCTTAACCTTTAGCTTTCAGTTTCCAGCCATTGGCTAACGATATCTGCTGTGTACTCTGGGACATTTTTATAAAATTTTTGTTATCATTTGTTATACAATGGGATGCTCCACTGTCAACCACCCATAAATTATTTTTTACAGCTCCGTTAGTATACATGGCTAACTCTAAATTTTTATTTAGTCTTTGATGATTTTTAGTATTCTGGCCAGCGTTCTGGCGCTTTGCCTTTTTACAAAATCTTGCCAAATATCCTCTTCCTCCACAATTAAAACACTTTTTAATTGCGTATGTAGTAGGAGGTTCATTATCTTCTTTTTGAGGTTGCTCCCTCCTTAATTCATCTCTCTCAAGCCTTCTTCTGGCCTCTTCGATCAATCTGTCAGTTATATCTGTTAAAGTTAAATTTCGCTTTGGCAAAATTTCAAGTGAAGTTACGTAGTTATCATAACTTTCATCAAGGGAAGATAGAATTATGTAAACTTGGTGTAGTTCAGAGAATATAAGCTCTTTCTCGTGCAGTTCCTTAAAAATGCTTTGCATAGTTTTTAAATGACTCAGCATATCACCATTTGTTTGGAAATGCGTCCTGAAAAGCTTCCGTGTTAGATTTATGTGAACACCAACATTATCTCGAACATAAATCCTTTTCAGCTTCTGCCAACACCCAAAAGCCGTTTTCTCTCCGTGGATATAAACAAGCTGTTGATCAGTTAAGGTTAACCCAATTATGCAAATGGCTTGTTGATTTTTATGCATAAATTCTTCTATCTTTAGTCTGTCTTCCTCATCCTCTGGATCCCATTCTTCTACGTTTGGTGGATTTTCAATTATGTTCCACAGTCCTTCTCCTTGTAGAAGTAAACTACATTTTGTAGACCATGATACATAGTTTGTTCCATCCAGCTTGGATATAAGGGACAAACTTTGTAGATTGACTTGTGCCATGGTTTTCTTATATGGATATAAAAATATAATTAATAAAACACAGCTGTCTATTTACTGTAATGTATAACAACACAAACTCTCACTTTTTTCATAAATCTGTTTAACCTAGTTAAACTGACTTTGCAGCCTCTGGGCCCATAACCAGTGTTAAGCCTGGGTTCCCCAACCAGGGTTAGGTAGACAAGCTAAACAGAATGTGCAGCGTTAGTCAGATAGGCACACAGATAAATGAGTGAGCTAAGTTTGTATGTTTATTAACATACAGCAAAAATAACAGATACGCTTGTGCTATCAAGAATATATTTTATTCCAGTATAATTTTATGGCATAGTCAAATAACAGTCCAATTAGTCATGTACCACGTAGTCAGTCCATTCAGGGATATTCAGTTAGCAAAGTCCATGTAGAATATCCTATGTCAGTTCACTTACAAATCAGTCCTTTGTTGTCTCTCCCGTTCGAGCAATGCATTCTTGATTCCAAGCAGTAATCAGGGATCATCAAAGCCAGAGAGAGCGAGCAAGCTGTAGACTTGCTACTTTTATATTGTTTTCATAACCACTCCTTTAATTGCTATTTCACAGTTAAAGCTGCAGACGCTTTAACATACACTAACTATGATTCATAGTTATTATTTCACCTAAACCAGTTAGGGTAAACAATGTTGTCCCTAACAATTTTCTACATAGTTTTCCCCTCTTTTAATTTTCTCAATTTTGTTTTATCTCATCTCAATTCAAATCATTATACTTTTCAAATCATTATACTTTTGTCTGTCTTGTTAAAAGTTGATACTATCTTTTCTTATTAAAGAAATTTTTCCCTGTAGTTACCAATTAGAGTATGGCACCTTTATATCCTTTAATTTTGTCCATTCAAACTCTTATTTAAGCTTCAATGTATAGCTTTGAGATTATAGCATTCAATATAATACATAACTTCCAATCAGATTCTGCTTGGTACATTCTTAAAGTAGACACTATATTCTTAAAACCTTTTCCCCCTATTTTTTTATTTAAGGCCCTGCCACACTGCCCAACGGATGCAAAACATTTGTAAAAAGGACACAGTGGACGAGAAAAATGTTCCATCCATTGTTATCCACTCTCAAAAGGGGCAAAAATTAGCATAAACAGAGCGGATAACAAAGAAAGGAACGGATGCGGGGAGGACGCAGAGCGGATGGAAAGCGAATGCAGAACGGAAGCCCAGCGGATGGAAGCGGATGAGAGCGGATGACACATCCACAAGGCTTCCGGGGGACCTCAGCAAAGCGGACGCGGAACGGAAAGAGCGGATGCAGAACGGATGAAGCGGATGCACAGCGGATGAAGCGAATGCACAGCGGAAGCCTAACGGATGCCAAGCGTTAATTGCGCATGCGGGGAGGATGCATTGCGTAAGCCCCGCAGATATAAAGGGAAGCAGCTTGGAAGCAGGTCACCATTCAGAGGAAAGACCTGCTGCTGGACACATTGACTGCCTTGTCTGCCCTGCCTGCATGCCTGCCTGCATGCCTGCCTGCAAGCCTTGCTGCCAGCCTGCCTGCCAGCATCCTGGCCAGCCTTCCTGCCAGCCTTGCTGTCTGCCTGCCAGCCAGCCTTGCTGCCAGCCTTGCTGCCAGCCTGCCTTCCAGCCTTACTGCCTGCCAGCCTTGCTGCCTGCCTGCCAGCCTTGGTGCCTGGCTGCCTGCCAGCCTTCCTGCCAGCCTTGGTGCCTGGCTGCCTGCCAGCCTTGGTGCCTGGCTGCCTGCCAGCCTTCCTACCAGCCTTGGTGCCTGCCTGCCTGCCAGCCTTCCTGCCAGCCTGCCTTCCTGCCAGCCTTGCTGCCAGCCTGCCAGTCTGCCAGCCTGCCAGCCTTGGTGCCTGCCTTCCTGCCAGCCTTGGTGCCTGTTTGCCAGCCTTCCTGCCAGCCTTCCTGCCAGCCTTGGTGCCTGCCTGCCTGCCAGCCTTCCTGCTAGCCTTGGTTCTTGCCAGCCAGCAACCCCACAACCATGGGGAAGAACAGAAAGCCTCAGCCATCTGCTGCCAGCCCTGGCAAAAGGGACAGGGCCACCATCCCATCCCCTGGCCCTCACTCTGCTTCTGCTGGGGCTTCTGTAGCACGGGCTCGCTCTTCTGGGGCTGGAGCTTCTGCTGCTTCTGCTTCTGAAGGAGCTGATGATGATGCTTATGGCGGTGGTGCTTCTGCTTGTGCTTACTCTGCTGATGCTGCTTCTGGTGGTGGTGCTTCTGCTGGTGCTTACTCTGATGATGCTGCACCCCAATGGTGCTTCAGACAAGCACTCCAGCAGCAGCCACCTCCACAGCACCTGGACCCTTCACCCCTGAGACTGAGCACACCTCCGAGTGACCAAGAGGAGTGCCAGAGACTGGCTGGCTGGCTACCTGTGGACTTTATTTGGACACTTGACTTGGGTCATTTTTCTTTTATAGCTTGTTGTTAATAAAGTCTATCTTTGATTCACACACTTGCTTCATTTCTTTTTTTTAATAAAATCTTGGTGGAAACTTTTAGAAATGGTTTAAGCCTTTGCATGCTTGTGGGATGGGCTAAGATAGCAGTGGAATGAGCAGGGATACCTTTGGGATGGGTAATAGCTGTGGGATAGATAAACCTCCAGTGCAAGCATAGTGGGACTGTATGGTCCACCCTCCCAGGTGCCACACCTATGGCCCTTCATTATCAATAATAATGTAATAATCATCCGTACATGTCAACATAAACACAACTCTTTATTAAATGCCCTGTTCATTGTAGGCCCACCCAACATACAAGGCCCAATCTCATCAGTGTGATGAGACAGGCTGAAGGAAGCATCCATTAAGCATCTATCATCCTGTCTTGCCACTCCACCGCTCCAGCTGGGGAGTTGCACCAGTGTTTCAGGAGGTTGCGCTGCTTCTTCCCTTCATGTGAAGCTCTGTTGGGGCCTTGCACATCCTGAGTGTCTTTCAGGTTTTACCCTTGCCTCCATTCCCCAGGCTCCATGTCCCCATTGCCTTGTTGGAAGTCCACGAGCCTGTTCTGCAAGACTGGGTAGCGGGTGCGCATGAGATTGTGCAGGATGCAGCAAGCTTCCACGATCCTACTCACGGTCTGTGGGCGATGCTGCATGGTGGTGAGAAGTACCTGGAACCTGTTGGCCAGGATGCCAAAGGCGTTCTCCACCATCCGCCTTGCCCTGGACAGCCTGTAGTTGAAGATCCTCTCTTCACGGGTGAGGAGTCTGGAGGTGTAGGGCTTCATGAGGTAGGTTCTGAGGGAGAAGGCGTCATCCCCCACGATGAAGTAGGGCACATCTTGCGTATCGTTGGGAAGTGGGTCTGGATCTGGGAAGCCCACAATGAGGTTGCGTTCCAGCCCCTCCTTGAGGTCACTGGCGTTGTATACCTGGGCATCTGAAGCTGAGCCGTTGCCTGAAGCATCGATGTACATGAACTTGTCGTCAGCATCGACCATGGCGAAGAGGATGATGCTGAAGAAGCCCTTGTAGTTGAAATAAGTGGACCCCGACTTGGCTGGAGCTTTGCAGGCCACGTGCTTGCCATCGATGGCTCCAACGGTGTGTGGGAAGTTCCACCTCTGATACCACTGCTCTGCAACTTTCTTCCATCCTTCTTCAGTGGAGGGGCACTGGAGGAGCTCCTCCATGTATTCTTCGATGATGGCCTGCACCACTTCTCTGACCACAATGCTGATGGTGTTGTGTGGCACCCTCCAGCCGTACTGCATGTTCCTGTAGGTGGTCCCTGAGGCCAGGTGGTGCAGAGTGAGTGCCACCTTGAGCCCAGGTTCCAGGCTGGGCCAGAAGTTGGTGTTTGCCTTGGTCAACCTGGGTCTCAGCCGCTCCACAACTTCGTCAAACATGGCTGGAGGCATCCTCATGAAGTTTTGGAATGCACGAGGGTCTTCGTTCCTGAGCTCCACCATCAGCTTGTTGTACAGTCCGTACTCTGCTCTTCTCCCGATCCATCTTCGGACCCAGACGCTTCTTGGCCGCCTCCTTTTCTTCCCGTAGTAGAGTTCACAGAGCCTATAGTTGGCTTCGCACTGTGGCAGAACGATGGTGGCTGCCAAAAGGACTTTGTTACGATCCATGGTGGACATGACTGGATGCTGTGGAAGAGGAAGAGTCAGATGAAGGCTGCAGAGGTCTGCACAGCTGGGCTGCTGGGCTGAAAGTGAGATCCAGATGAGTTGCTCCCCCTTTTTATGGGCAGTATAGGTTTTCCCCTATGTGTCCCTTTGCATCCTCTAGGCATCCTCTATACATCCTTAATATCCAAGATAGGTCCCCTCTGCGAACGTTTTTTCCATTTTAAATGCTTTCTTTGCGAGCTGCATCTGCTTTCATCCTTTCTCCATCCGTTCTACATCCGTTCCGCATCCGTTCTGCCTCCATTCCGCTTCCTCCCTGCGTCCGTTTACCGCTGGAGCGGATCGAGTTGCGCAGATGCGTAGCGGATGCCTAGCGGATATAGCGGATGCGTAACAGATGCAGAACGGACGCATTGGATACATTTTCTGCACAAAAGTTTTGAGCAGCTCAAAACTCTCTGAGCGGATGAAACGTCAATATACGGATGCTGGACGGACAGAGAGGAAGCAAAACGGACGCAGTGAGTACAGAACGGATTTATCACGTTAACCAACAGATGGTCAGTGTTTTTCTCCGTTTTACATCCTCTTTCCATCCGTTGGTGCAGTGTGACAGGGGCTTCAGGGTTTTTCAAACCTCAATATTCCAGCACAGTCCAGTCTCCAATTTGTAAACTTTATTATTATTATTTTTTGACAATCTTAAGTCCAGCTTTGTTTTATGTCTGTTTATTCCCAAAACATTTTAGTCCAGTCTAGTTAAATCTTTAGTTCCAGCTTCTTCCTTTCCCAGTTCGAAGCCCCACTTAGCTGTCAAAAATATTTTCTTTTTTTTCCCCTGTCCCTTTGTAATTTCACCTTTCATTTTTCTTTCCTTAAAAATTCCATGTTACCTTAATCCCGGGGTACTTTTGTTTAGTTATATTGCCCAGTTGTCCCGGTTCAGATGTTATCCACCTCTTTCTTCCCTCCTGCACAAACCTTAATCCAGCTGAGTCTTCCTCTTCGGGGTGGCCATTTTAAACCACTGCTGCAGTCGTCTTCGGGGGAAAAAGACCAAGCCTTGGGGGGGGGGAGATGCAGCTCCCCTCAACCTGGCTTGCGGCTTCCCCTTACTGCACCACCCCTCCAAGGAAGCTTCAGCCCCTAATCGTCATGATTGGAGCTCTCCAACGAAAGAGCATGGACCATAGCCACACAGAGTCACAATCTATGGTCCATCAGCGAGGAGGCTCCGCCTTCTTCCATTATTCCTTTGACTTTTATTTCCAGCTTAGATGCCTATTAATGTCAAAATGGATATTTTTTTCAATTTCTTGCTTACGTCTCTGAGCTGTTAGTATAAGGAAGGGAAGAAAAAACATAATCCTTTCCCTTCTCTCTCTCCTTCGCAGCTTAAAGATCTTCTTTGGGAACAAAGTTTAAATTCCAGGGTACCTTATTTGTTGCTTTTGCTGTTGACCCGGTCAACCGAAACTTTCTCTTCTAATCTTGTTCCTGTGCATTCTTTCCTGGTTGAGCTCTTCTTTGTGGCGGCCATTTCTGACCACCGCTGCAACCGCCTTCGGGAAAAGGAGTAATGGCCAGCTGGGGAGGAGAGATGCAGCTCTTCTCAACCCTGCAGGCAGTGTCCCCCCTGTTCACCACCTCTACGGGGTGGCTTAGCTCCAAAACCAGCTGGCTCGGGGCACTCCAGTGGTAAGCACGGATCGAAGCCTCAGAGAGATGAGGTTTCGGTCTGTCGCCGAAGAGGCTCAAAACCGGAAATACCTCCTTTTGTCTTTGTTTATCCATTGTTCAGAGGAAGTTGTTTCTTCCTGTATTAGAATCTCTTCTACATTTGTCAAGAGGATTGGGGGTGTACAGGGGTGGCATTCAACTGGTGTAATAACTGATTCCGTGAGCACTGCGCATGAGTGCACAGTGTTTAAAAATCACCTTCTCCTGCTGACGAGTGACAATCAGTTATGCCTCACAAAGCAACTGAGGTTGAAAAAGCAGGGAATAAAGGACATCCTAGAGCCCGGGAGGGCGGGCCGAACAGAAGAACAGAAGATCGTCGCAGCAAACCAGTTTGGTCTCAGCTGATCTCCAGATCCCACCTCTGGGGTGCAGTCACAGAAAATCTGCCCATCAGCATTTCGCAGAGGTTGCAGATTTAAGACTTGGTGAAATTCTTAACTTAAGGAGTTAATGTGCCATCTTGAGGAGTTAATGACAACAATAACAGCACAATCCTCTCACATGATCTCCAGAGGACACATAAAAGCACACCTCATTCTTTTCAGCCTCCACAGATAAATTCAAATAAAAACTGAAAAATACAGATAAGAAATGGCATATCTAAGCGAAGAGACATTAATTCTTTCCTTCCTTGGAATATGAGAAGGCCAGATCCTATACTTCTCCCTCTCAGATGATCTGTGATTAGTGATTTTTTTAAAATGAAAAACTGTCAGGGTAATCTGTCTTCTTGAACTCTCTGATTAGGGACTAGAAAACTCTTACCCAAAGAGACCACATTCCTATGGTTTTCAAGCATGACTTCCGAATGCAGTGCTTTTTTGTCAGAATCTAGCTGAGACCATTCGTCCTCAGAGAAATACACAGCCACCTCCTCGAAGGACACAAGACTCTCCTGAACATGGAAAAAAGAACACAACAGGAGGATTCAGAAGTTCTGTTTATCTTCAGCAATGATTCAGATAAGAGGATAGAAGAGGAACTTGTGAAATTTGCAGGCAAGTCCTAATTGATAGGAATACCAGCAATCCAGAAAATAGGCTTGAGATATAGAAGGATCGATACATTGGGCGCCATCTAACAAAATGAAATTCAGCAGTGAGAAATGTAAGGTTCTACATTTAGGAAAGAAAAACCAAATGCACAGGCATAGAACAGTGAGTGCAATGGGGATTTTCTAGTGGACAATCACTTCAACATGAGCTGGCAGTGTGTCACAGTGGCCAAAAATAGCAACAAAATCACAGGATGCATTAAAAATGGATAGAATTAAGACAACATGAAGTTTTAATACCACTTTATAGTGCCTTTGTAAGACCACACTAGCAATATTGCATCCAGTTTTGATTGCCACTATGTTAAAAAGAATGGGAGAAAACATAGTGGAGAAAATTCCCTGCGAAGGTCGTTTCTCAGCCTTTGCAAAGCGGAAATGTTTGATTTCCTAATCCAGGCACAAATGAGAAGATTGGAAATTATTTTGTATCCCAAAGTACCTTGATTACATGCTCTACATGGCCACTCTTTTTGGATTTTAATACTCTGCTCTCTTTTTTAAATTTGTTTATTTTTTGAACTATTGGTTAAAAATACCTAAGGTAGCAGAACAGTTAAATGGTGGTTTTTGAAAACATTTCCTGAACAGAATCTGAGGGTAGAAATGACAAACCATCATGTCCCAGTAATATTCAACACAGGAAGCTATGCTGGTTGAGACCAACTTGAACCTACTATTGTGCTTTCTACATCACTCAGGAACACCAAAATAATCCAGTCCAAACAAGGAGGGAAAATAAAAGGAGATAGCACTCTGCACATTTCCTTCAATTCCTGAAGGGAGAACACAAATCTCATAAGTTTTCCCATTCTTACTTGATTTGTAGGTTCAACAATTCTTTGAGGTCCATCAGAAAAACCAGAGAACTTCATTCTTTGTTTCTCTGTAAGGAATAAATAATTTCAAAATAT
>BLBF01016376.1:0-16548 GCA_015471245.1 Laticauda colubrina
CTCTAGAAATAAACTGATGTCTAAATCTATGGAATGAATTACTATCCCAAAGAACCAGAAGCATGCTATCCCAAAACTATTTTGAATGGCATTTATATTACCTCATACAAAAATGTTAATATCAATTTGTTAGGCATTAATTTCAAGGAATTCTGCCCTGTAACTGTATCTATCAAAAATGTGGACATTTCACTTTGAAATATAACATGAATCTTGGTGACAAGTGGTTAAACTGCAGTATTGCAGGCAAACTCTGCCCCCAGCCTGGAGTTTGATCTTAGCAGGACTCAAGATTGACTCAGGTTCCTCTCCTTCCAAGGTTGGTAAAATAATTGTTGGGAGTAATATACAAATAACACTTCTATCTTGTAAACTGCCCATATAATGCTTTAAGACATTATGGGATGCATATAAGTCTAGGTGCTGTTGCTATTGCTAAAACATAAAAATATTTCTCAGTTTCAGGATTCAGGATCCATGTTGAAATCAGGAAACACATCTCATTTTCAAATGAAATCCTTCTTTGTGGAAGACATTCTAGAAAACCAGCGCTGTGAAATTCTTAAAAGCTCTCAAATAAATATTGGACAACTTCACCTTAGTGAAAAGCATATTCATGCAAAAACGTTTCATAATAATGTAGGTCTCTGTGGAAAAACCTTGCTTTACTATTCCTATTTACAAATCCTATCCTCTTTTTTATTCTATAGCATGAAGAGACGAAAACTTAAGTAGCTCTGATGGCAGAGAGAAAGACAGAGACAGAGAAAGAGAAACAGAGAGATTTTGATTGAATTGATAGATTGATTTATTGCCCTACAGTTAACAGCACATTTCAGTTCAAATGCATCATACTGATTGCTGTGTAGCAACACTGGGAAACTATTATTGCTTTAAATTAGTTTCCTGGTTGTCTAAAAGCATTGGCTGATGATTATGGAAGCAAGATTCTATATTGAATAAAACATTTGGTGCATTCTAAATTTTCTTACTGCTTTTAAGAAAAGGTTGAAGGGGGCAGGAGGGAAGAAAAAAACAGGCTGAATATAGAAGGCCAATCCATTAATTCAAACAAGCACTTATATAAAGAATTGGAGGAAAGCTGTATGTCTGATTTGAAAATATGGAAAAAATCAATTTGGAAATATTGTCCATTCAAACAGCTTGTTGGCCTTTTTTATTGCACTAAGAAAATTTGAAAATGCATCTTCAAATGCTCACCTTGACTTGCCATCTAACACACACAAGCATTTAAGCCCATGTCCCACTGCACCAACGGATGCAAAGAGGATGTAAAATGGACAAAAAAGCTTGCCATCCGTTGGAAAATGTGATGCATCCGTTGTGTACTCATTGCATACGTGTTTCATACACTCTATCCATCGAGCATCCATCCACTGAGATTTCATCCATGCAAGAAGTTTTGAGCTACACAAAACTTTTTGAACGGATGAACTTTCCACCGTGTACGATGTACATCTGCGACATATACAGGCAACAAACGTTCCATGTCCGTTATCATCCATTAAACATCCGCTGTATCCTCTCGGCATCCTCTGGCCATCCAAGAAACTCACATCTGCTCCAGCTGAAAACGGAAAGAGGGAGGAAACAAAAGGTACACGGAACGTCCACACAGCATTAGTAGCACGGAAATAGAAAGGATGTAAGCGGATGCATCTCGTATATAAAGCATTAAAACGGACAAAATGTTTGTATATGGGATGTATCTCGGATATTTAGGATGTGTGGAGTATGCCTAGAGTGTGTGGAATGACACCTAGCGGAAAACCGATATTTCCTATAAATAGGGGGAGGAAATCACCTGGGTCTCAGTATGAGTCCAGCAGCCATGGGGTACAGACCTCTTCACCCTTGGTCTTGGTCTTCAACATCATCCATTGTTCTCCACCATGGATCATAAGACAGTCCTTATGGTAGCTGCGATCATTCAACACCAGAACCAAGCCCTGTTCAGACTGTTTCACGTTTTCTACACAAGGAGAAGAAGGAGACGTCCAAGAGCTGTGTGGGTCCAAGGATGGATCATGAGAAGAATGGAGTTTGGACTCTATGACCAGTTCATGGTGGAGCTGAGGAATGAAGACCCTTGTGCATTCCAGCATTTCATGAGGATGGCACCAGCCATGTTTGACGAAGTTGTAGAGCATCTGAGACCCAGGTTGACCAAGCCGATCACCAACTTCCATCCCAATCTGGACCCTGGACTGAAGGTGGCACTGACTCTGTGACACCTGGCCTCTGGAACCACATACAGAAACATGCAGTATGCGTGGAGGGTGCCACACAACACCATCAGCAAAGTGGTCAGAGAAGTGGTGCAGGCCATCATCGAAGAATACGTGGAGGAGCTCCTCCATTGTCCCACCATTAAAAAAGGTTGGAGGAAAGTTGCAGAACAGTGGTATCAGAGGTAGAACTTTCCCCACACCGTTGGAGCCATAGATGGGAAGCATGTGGCTTGCAAAGCTCCAGCCAACTCAGGGTCCTCTTATCACAACTACAAGGGCTTCTTCAGTATCATCCTCTTTGCCATGGTTGATGCTGACTACAAGTTCATGTACATTGATGCTTCAGGCAACGGGTCAGCTTCAGATAGCCAGGAATACACCAGTGACTTCAAGGATGGGCTGGAACGCAACCTCATTATGGGTTTTCCAGAACCAGACCCCCTACCCAATAACACACAAGATGTGCCCTACTTCATCGTGGGTGATGACACCTTCTCCCTCAGAACCTACCTCATGAAGCCCTACACTTCAAGGTACCTCACCCGTGAAGAGAGGATCTTCAACTACAGGCTCTCCAGGTCCAAGATGGGTGGTGGAGAATGCCTTTGGCATCCTGGTCAACAGGTTCCAGGTACTTCTCACCACCATGCAACATCACCCAGAGACTGTGAGGAGCATCGTGGAAGCTTGCTGCATCCTGCACAATCTCATGCGCACCTGCTACCCAGTGTTGCAGAACAGCCTTATGGACCGCCAACAAGGCAATGGGGACATGGAGCCTGGTGAATAGAGGCAAGGAGGAAACCTGATAGACACTGTGGATGTACAAGGCCCCAACAGAGCTTCACGTGAAGGGAAGAAGCAGCGCAACCTGCTGAGACACTGGTGCAACTCCCCAGCTGGAGCAGAGGAGTGGCAAGACAAGATGATAGATGGTTAATGGATGCTTCCTTGAGCCTGTCTAATAACACTGATGAGATTGTGCCATGTATGTTGAGTGGCCCTACAATGAATAGGGCATTAATAAAGAGCTTTGTTTATTTTGAAATGTGTTGATCAATGAATAAATTGTTATTCATAAAAAAGGGCCATATGTGTGGCAGCTGGGAGGGTGGACCATACAGTCCCACTATGCTTGCACTGGAGGTTTATCTGTCCCACAACTATCCTTACCTATCCCACAACTATCCTTACCCATCCCACAAGCATGCAAAGGATTAACCATTTTTTCAAAGTTTTCACCAACACTTTATTAAGTAAAAAAAATGAACCAAGTGTGTGAAGCAAAGATAACCTTTATTAATAACTGTTTTAAGTAAACTGTATGACTTTATTAAAAAAGCAAAATGAACCATGTAAAGTGTATTAAGTAAAGATAAAGTGAACAGGTAACAACTCAGTCTCTGGCACGATTCTCAATCACTCTGAGGCATGTCCATGGTCTCAGCTGTTAAGCGGGCAGGGACTGTGGAGGTGGCTGTGGCTGGAGTGCTGGTCTGAGGCGCCATTGGGGTGCTTGGCCCCGAGTGTACAACAAGGGATGGTGTGTTCAGGAAGCTCTCAGAGAGCAGACTCAGTCCCGTGAGGTTGAGAGGCCCTTCATCAAGTACCTTGGATGTCAGGCACAAGACTGATGACAGATTGTCCATTGACGGGCTTGGCTGTGGGGTGGAGGAAGGAGGAGTGTAGTGGGGCTTTCTGGTCTGCAGCTGGGTGAGGACTGGACTCTGTGGCGTGCGATGAACCTGGGCCTGGACTGGGAAGGGCTGTTTCTGGTGTGGGAAGTCCTGGTAGTCATAGCCTTGGTAGGTGAGGGGCTGTTGAAAGCCGTGGAAAGGCGGTGACATCACCTGGGGTGGAGGAGCAGACCTGGACTGGGTAGGAGCAGGTTCAGCTGGGCCTTGAGGGTTGTCCAGAAGTGCTGTGATCTTTTGCTTCATCACCTGGTATTGGGCCTCGGACAGGTCCATGAGGGTTTGGCTCACGTAGGTGATGAAGGGCTTCTGGTTCGAGGATGCTATGTCACTGTGGACCAGCTGAGAGAGAGGTTCTGTGCTGGCCTTGATTGTGTCCCTGATCTCCAACAGGACAGTGTGGCTCTGGCCCTCCAGTCTGCCTCTCTGCCTGCATCCTGTGGAGCTGGGGGTGGGGGTGGGTTGGTCTCTGGTGGCTGCTGCTTCTTGCTCCATTTGTGACAGGGGATCCTCCAAGTCCTCCAGCATGGAGAGTGCAGCTGTCGGGGGGGTCTCTGCTGCGGGGCCCTCCAAAGACACCTGCCTGGACAGGGCAGCTCTTGCCTGGCTGGAAGAGGACTGGCTGTCTGTGGGCTGTCTGAGGGAGAGGGGTGTCAGAGAGGCTGCTCCTCAGTGGCAGATCTCACCCTCCAGGAAGCTGCACTTGGCCATGACGTACATCTCCCGGTCAGTGAGCATGACAGCGGCCTGGCCAGATTTCTTCAGGTAAAGCTTGCCATACCAGGTGTGCATGTGCTTCCACCATCCCAGGAGGACATCCACAGTGTAGCCCAGGCTCTCTGCCTTGTCTCTCCAAGCTGCTTGCTTCTTCTTGGTGTCACGATAGAGTCTGTGGCCCTTTTTCCAGAGGTACTTGTTCTCCCTCAGTCATTCCAGCACCTCCTTCTCATGCTCCTCGGAAACGGTGTACTGCTTCCTCTCTCCCTTCTCCTTCCCTTGTCTCTTCCTCCCTCTGGCAGGGGCTTCAGCAGAGGGCCTTCAGGGGCTTGAGCAGCAGGTCTTTGAGGGCCTTGGGGCTGGTCCACCACAGCAGCAGCAGCAGCAGCAGCACCACCACCACCAGCAGCAGCACCAGCAGCTTCAGAGTCAGTGCCAGGGGGTGGGATGCTGGTTCTGTCCTTCTTGCTAGGGCTGGCACGAGTAGGCACAGGCTTTCTCTTCTTCCCTGACTGATGAAGCATGGTGTTCTTTGAAGATATCTGTGGCAGCACGTCTTTCCTCTGAATGCTGACTGCGTGCGAGCTGGATCCTTTTATATCCGCGGAGCTGACACAATTCATACTCCCCGCATGCGCAGTGAACGCTTTGCATCCGATATACATCCGCTATGCATCTGCTTTGCTTCCTATAGGCGTCCATGATGCATCCGCGTCATCCGCTACGCACCCGCCCCTTCCTATGTGTCCGCTTCACAATTCTTCCCCAGAAGCCCTTCGGATGTTTCATCCGCTTCCATCCGCTAGGCTTCCTGTGAACATCCGCTTAACATCCCCGCTACATACTATCCCCGTCCGTTCCTTTCCATTCTTTTCTGTTCTGTTTATGCAAATTTGGGCCACTTTTTGGAGCGGATAACAATGGATGGAGCCACCCCCCAAATTTTGCTCGTCCGCTGTGTCCTTTTTGCATATGTTTTGCATCCGTCAGCCAGTGGGACCTAGCCTTTAGTGGTACGTGGAGGAGAACTCCATAGACTGGCGATAAACTCCATTAGACTTGAATTAATACACCATTAAGAATACTTTCTGTTATTGTTTATCTTACAAGTCTATATTTTGTTTATAGGGACTCATAATAAGAGTTTGTTAGTAAATACACTTCCCTGAGTTTCAAAAGTATCCTGCCCAAATCTGCAACATAAAGAATTACAGCAAGTGTAGCTCAACAGATCTGAAAGTCAAGAGGATAAAAAAGGCATAGAGAGATCCATATGTCTTAGCATAGTTATAACTCCAACAACATATAGAACAGAACAGAATAGAATTCTTTATTGGCAAAGCGTAATTGGACACACAAGGAATTTGTCTCCATTGCATAAGCTCTCAGTGTACATATAAACAACAAAGTGATAGGTTATATATGATAGATCAGAGTTACAATCATTAATCATAATATACAACAAAAACACACTTAGTTAGAAATGATAAATCATAGATACAAATAGGAGAAGCTAGTTGGAAAGGTGAGAGGAGGAGGAGGAGAAAGATTAGAAGATGGAAAGGATAATATCAGTACAGCCCTATCACATATCTAGGCTAAATATCTTTAGGCCTATGATGCTGTGGGAATTAGATGTTCAGCAGAGTAATGGCACTCTGTGAAAAAACTTTCTTTGTGTCTTGTTGTTTTGCCATGCAATACCCTATATACAGAGAAATTGAAACAATTTATGTCCAGGATGTTAGGGGTTTGTAGATATTTTCTCCGCCTGCTTTTTTGTGCAGTGTACAGTTCCTCAACAGAAGACAGGTTGGTTGCAGTTGTGTTTCTGCAGTTCTGTCTTGTTGAATACCTGTTTTGTTTGATTGCTGTGCCAAACCAGACAGTTATTGAGGTACAAATGACAGACTCAATAATTCTTCTATGGAACCGTATCAACAGATCTTTGGGAAATCTGAGCTTTCTGAGTTGATGCAGGAAGAACATTCTTTGTTGTGCTTTTTTAATGATGGCTTTAATGTTAGGTGTCCATTTCAAGTCCTTTGGAGATAATAGAACCTAAAAACTTGAAGGTATTTACTATTGATACTGTGTTGCCTTATATTGTAACAGGTAGTAGAATAAGAGATATTCTAAAATCTACTCCCATTTCTGTTGTGTGCGCGAAGAATGAGACTCGAGACCAGCATAATATCAGCTCTTTTATTAGTTGCTGGATTCCGTCTGAACCAGGAGCAGCGGCAGCCCTTTTTTATAGAGAGGCTACTCGTGGCTCACGGCCAATGATGGCTCCTTGATTCTCCCGCTGCTGGGGCGGCCAATCATATGCTACTTATTTTTGACCAATCACTGTCGAGTAGAACACCAATCAGATTCGAGTATTTGTGGACCAATGGGAATAGAGAATGTGGACTATGCTGATATGTAACACCCCTCCCCTCTTGGTTTGGTCCTACATTACGTAGTCACATAAGTAGGTGAGGCTTTTATGTTGTTTAGTTGACCTGCGCAGTTTAGTCATGCTGTTGTCTTCGGCGGGTTTGGACGGGATTTCTGTTCCTCCTGTCTTTCTCTGTGGAACCTCCTGGAATGTGGAGTCAGCCATGCCGCTCCCACCTGGCCTACCCAGGCTGGTAGAGTCGGCTCAGCTGCTCCCTTCCAGAGTGGCTTCTTGGTATTCTTGTGCCTCCTGTTTCTCTTCGCCGAAGTCTTCTTCAGGTAAATAGTTGTTTCTTTCTGAGTTTATTTGTGAATGTGGTTTGTGGGTTGTGTTTTGATTTTGCGGTGTTCCTTGTTCTAACGGAGGGTTTCCCCTCCCCTCTTATTTGTGTTTGAGGGATCTCCCCCCTCTCTTGTTTGATTATTATTGTTTTTGTTTAATGATTGTTGTGTTACTGGAGTGTGTTGTTGTTCTTCGTGCCTGGGTATGTCAGTGGTTTGTTCCAATGTTCTTGATCTTAATTGATCTATGTGTCTCCTCTAGCTTCTTCCATCATCGGTTTCTAATCTATACGACCGGGGTCCTGTTATTTGTGTTATTTTTGCCAGTACCCACAGTGGGTGCCCCGTGAGATTTTTAGCATAGACTAGGTCCCCTGGGTCGAATGTGCGGTGTCTGCTGGAGGAGTCTGTTGGTTTTTCAGGGCTGCACGTGGGATGTAATCTATCCAGATATGATCTTAATTTTTTTCCCATTAGTAATTCTGCTGGGCTTTTAATTGTAGTGGAGTTAGGTATGATGTGTTGTATGGTGAGCATTTTGTAAATTTTCTCTTGTATGTCTCCCATGTCTAATTTTTCTATGGTTTCTTTGGTATACTGGACCATGTGTTCTCCCTGCCCATTCGTAGCCAGCCGGCCCAGCGCTGTCAAGGCATGTCTTATTCAGTGTTCGACGAGGAACTTTTCAAATGTCAATGCTGTGAACTGTGGCCCATTATCTGAAACTAATAAGTCCGGTAACCCATGTGTGGCAAAAAGTTTCCTCAGTTGTCTGATAACTGCTTCTGTAGTTGTTGAGTTCATGACGCTTACTTCCAGCCAATTTGAGTAAGCGTCTACTATAATTAAAAATGTGTGTCCTTTTGTAGGCCCTGCAAAATCTATGTGCATTCTTGACCAGGGCCCCCTCGGTGTTTCCCAGTCGAGTATAGGTGCCACAGGGGGTGCAGGTCAGGATATTTGGCATTTAGTGCAGGTTTCTACCCAACTCCCGATATTCTTATCCATCCCTGGCCACCATACATAACTCCTGGCCATGGATTTCATTTGTACGATAACCGGGTGTCCTTCATGTAAAATATTCAGTACTTGCTCTTCTAATGCTTCCGGTATGACCACCTGATCCCCCCATAGAATATTAACAATGAAAGTTCAGTCTGCCTGTTCTTGAATGGTTTAAAAATCATGTCAGTCTTGTTTTCCGGCCACCCTTTTCCTACCCAGTTTAAAACCTGTGATAATTTTTTGTCTCTTGTGATTTCTTTCTCAATGTCCGCTGCGGTTATGGGTAGGTTTGGTAGTGCCTCAATCTGTAGGATGGATGTGGTTGGTGCCGGGTCACTCTCTAGTTCAGGTAGGGGAGTACGGCTCATCGCATCGGCGTGTGAAATGTCCTTGCTTGGTCGGTGTATTAATTTGTAATTGTATGCAGCAAGGAACTCGGACCATCTTGTCATTCATGGGGAGAGTATGTTTGGGGTGGTCCTGTTCCCTGCTAGTATTCCCAATAGGGGCTTGTGGTCTGTAATGAGTGTAAAGGTCCTACCGTAGAGGTATTCATGGAACCGTTTGATCCCGGAAATTGCTGATAACGCCTCTCTGTCCAACTGGCTGTAATTCCTTTCAGCTTTGGACAGTGTTTTGGAGTAAAATGCAATCGGCGCTTCCCGGCGCAGTGTGTGGCTGAGTATGGCTCCGACGCCGAATGGTGATACGTCACAGGTGACTGTCAGTGGTAGTATCTCACTCTATTGTATTAATACAGATTTGGATGTTATTAAATCTTTTATTTTCTGGAACGCTGTCTCTTCTCGTTGTCCCCAGGTCCAGGTGGCTGCCTTTTCCAGTAATCTATGTAGTGGTTCTGCCATTGTTGCCTTCTGTGGCAGAAAAACATTATAAAAATTGATAAGTCCCAAGAATGCTTGTAAATCTGCTTTGTTTTTTGGTCTGGGTGCTTCTTTGATCGCTTTGATTTTTTTTATCTGTGGAGCGGATGCCATCTTTATTGATTAGATACCCCAGGAATTCAACTTTCGAGGTGGCTGGCTGACATTTTTCTTTTTTGACTTTTGAGTCCCGCCTTCTGGAATCTTTGTAATACTATTCTGAGACGAATTCTAGTTGTTTCTTGTCGCTGACTGACACTAGCACGTCATCAAAGTATGGGACTACCCCTTTTATGCCTTGTAACAACTGCTCCATCAGACTTTGGAACACCCCTGGGGCCACGCTGACTCCAAATTGCAGTTGTTTGCATTTGAAGGCTCCCCTATGAGTCATGATTGTTTGTGCCTCTACTGTTTCGGGGTCGACTGGCAATTGGTATGCTTGTGCAAGGTCGAGCTTTGTGAAAACCTTGCCTCTTCCCAATGAGTGTAACAGGTGCTGCACTTCCGGAACAGGATATGCACTTTGCTGTAGTGCATGGTTTAGGGTGGCCTTGTAGTCACCACAGATTCTCACGAACCCATCTGGCTTAATTGGAGATTAATTACGATTGGAGTTTCCCATTTAGCGTGGTCAATTGGTTCCAATATTCCTTCTGCTATGAGTTTATTTAATTCCTCATCAATCTTCGGTTTTAATGCGAAGGGAACTCACCTCACTTTTAACCTAATTGGAGCTATTGTCGGATTTATATTAAATGATATGGGGGACCCTCGGTACTTGCCTAGTTTCCCAAAAGATGTCCTGGAACTCCCTCATTAGGTTCTCCTCCCAGTCTGTCTCGGTGACGCTGTTCATTCCGGTCACTCCAATTCCCAGGGGTTCGAACCACTCGAGTCCCAACAGGCTTGGGCGGTTCTGGTCTACAATGGTTAGAGGCAGAATTTTTGTGTGTTTCTTGATTGTGACTTGTAAGTGTCCGAGTCCAACTACCGGGATCCTGTTTCCTTGGTAGTCTTTTAGTATCAGTGTTTGGTTTTCTAATTCCGTTCTGCGTATGTGCAGTATCAGTCTTTTAATGGTATTCTATGATACCATTGATAAGTATGAGCCGGAGTCCACCTCCATCTAGCATTTTTGGCCTTCAATGCTTACTGCCACATGTACCTTCTGGCCATTGTTTGCGTTTGAATGGCCGATGGTGATAGTTTGGTGTGTTTCTTCTTTTCTGTAGCTTTCGTTTAGTCGTTTGCCTCTGCTTTCTCGACTCTCACGGCTTAATATCTTTCTTTTATTCTTAATGGGGTGTTGTCTCTACGTCGGGGGCTGTAGCTTTTCCGGTTTTGGCAGACTTTTGCTATGTGTCCCCGTCTCTTGCAGTACCTGCAAATGGCATCTAGGAAATGGCACTCGGAATGGGGGTGGTCTTCTGCACACCCAGTGCACTGGAACCCCGACTTACGTCCTCTCCTCTCCCATCTATTTCATTCCGACTGGAGTCTATGGATTTCTTCCTCTTCGTCGTCAGTCTCAGACAACGATTCACTATCCATGTGGCGTGTGATGGTCTTATGTGTATTCTCTGACTTCTTCTCTGGAACTTGGCTTGCTTCTGCTGGTATTTTTTGTGTTGTCACATTCATTTGTTGCATTTTGGATGCTGATTTTTTAGTGGCTTCAGCTGCCGTGGCCTCAGCAATGGCCTCAGTGACTGTAATTTTTGGTCGGGTCAACAGTCGGCTCTGCAACGTGAGATCTCTTAGACCAAGGACCATGCGATCCCTCACGGCTTCATCCATGTTGAGGAACTTGCATGCCCCTCCATTGTCCCTGAGAGCTGCTACGAAGTCTGTGATACTCTCACCTTCTCTCTGGTCTGTAGAACTCATGTCTTATGTCGTTTGTAGAACTCATGTCTCCGAATAAGGCTGGAGACGGTTCATGCGTAATGAGCCTTCAGCAATTTTTCCAAATCTAGCCAGGCCATCTGTTTTACGTCCTCCGGTTTGGCCAATGCCTTGGCCATCTTGAACATTGTGGGCCCATCCGTGTCAGGAACACGGATCTCTTTCTGTTGTCGGAGATTCCTTGTAAGTCATTGTTCTTGAGGAACATGAGGAATCTGTCGATGTATGATTCCCAGTCCTCCGTCGCTGGATTGAATGGTACTGGCGAGTTGGTTCCGGCCATTTCATCTGCTCAGTTCACGTTGCCACATGCTCACTGGTCTCCTTATCTCAGAATCCCACCTTCGTCGCCAGTGTTGTATTCACGAAGAATGAGACTCGAGACCAGCGTAAGTTCAGCTCTTTTATTAGTTGCTGGATTCCGTCTGAACCAGGAGCCGTAGCAGTCCTTTTTTATAGAGAGGCTGCTTGCGGCTCACGGCCAATGATGGCTCCTTGCTTCTCTCACCGCTGGGGCGGCCAATCATATTGGCCTACTTATTTTTGACTAATCACCGTCGAGTAGAACACCAATCAGATTCGAGTATTTGTGGGCCAATGGGAATAGAGTATTTGGACTATGCTAATATGTAACAATTTCTACATTTTTAAGAGTGTTCAGCTCCAGGTTGTTCCAGCTGCACCACAGGGCCAGTTGATCTACCTCCGGTCTATATACAAACTCGTTGTTGTCTCAAATGTGATCAATGATTGCTGTATCATCTGCAAACTTCAGTATTTCAACAAAGGGATTCTTTGAGGTGCAATCTTTGGAATATAGAGAAAAGAGTAATAGAGAGAGCACACAGACCCTATGGGGTTTCTGTGCTAATTGAATGGGTATTCAATGTGATGTTAACCTAGCTTCACCTGCTGCTTCCTATCTGTTAGAAGCTTATAATCCATCTGCAAGTGCAGTCAGTCACAGCTAGTTTAAGAAATACTTTAATTAGTTTGACTGAAGTAACTATTCATTATATATTAAAGCTTCATGCTTCCTAAAGGTTCACACACTTAAAAAGTTATCTTTTCTGGTGTGTTTGTGTGTGTGTGTGTATGTAGAGTTAGGTACAGAAACTGAATGTAGCTCAATTAAAATATTTCTCTTCAGAGAATTTAAGAAATAACCTGCCAGCATTCTTTCTATTGCATAAACCCTAAGTTTAACATAATAAATACAGCATTAATAAATTCATTTTTAGTTATAAAACAACTGGACCCCAAATCAACCTCAACCATCTAAAAATTATTTACAATTCATTAAATTTTGACATTTAAAAAAATTATATTGTCACTGTTTTTAATGCTACAGAACAGAATAACACTTGGAGATGTCCCTGTAGGCATGCTAGTCCAACACCCTGCTCAAACAGGAGACTGTATACCATTCCAGACAAGTGGTTGTCTACTGTCCAGTCTTTCCTTAAAAGCAACCAGTGACAGAGCACCCACACCTTCTAGTTCCACTGGTTAATTGTTCTTCCTGTTAGGATATTTCTCTTTAGTTCTAGATTGCTTCTTTCCTTAATTTAGTACATGGAATAACATAATTGTGACAGGCCCAATTAAGTTCTTGAAGATTAATTATTCAAGAAACAATGTGACAGGCAACGTCACATAAAAAAAGTAAACTTCTTGAAGATTAATTATTCAAGAAACAATGTGACAGGAAATGTCAGGTAAAAAAGCTGAAGTGAAACTTGAGGGACTTAAATTTAATGTGGTACATTAGAAAACAGGACCTACCACACATTAAAGTGATGTCTGTTGACTCACCAGGCCCCCTTGACAATTCGAACTATCGTTCTATTATTAATTTAAGGTCAAAAAGATTCTTATGATTTTATCACTGAAAAAGAAGCTGGAAGGAAAATTCCATCACTGGCAGAGCTTCCCAGAGCTTTCTGCAGCTGAAGGATGCCTCCCCCATACACCATCTGCCCTTAAATCAGAGATATCAGGTACTCTGCTTTGCAACATCTTGTTCTTCTTCCCCCACACATGCACGCATACCTTTTCCCTCTCTTATATATTTTGATACCCAATTAGGATGCCTATATCCTAATTAAAATTGTATGTTGCACAGCATAGCCTTAAAAGTACATAATGGAACATACATTAATGATCAAAAGGAAAATAAACTAAAAGGAAGAATTAGCACAAAAATGAGGAGAAAGAGCAATGTTTTCTGTATGTTCTTCATGAGCAAGTGCTTACGTGAGAAGGACGGAAAGGATTCTACATCTCCATGAAGAGCCCTTTTTTAGCATAAATTAATTTGCCAGTCATGAGTCTATTGAAATAAATATCACTGAAAAAAAGTGACTGATGACTATTTTTCATACATACAACCCTTCTAGCATTCCCATGGTCACCTGATCAAAATTCAGACTTTTGACAACTAACTCATATTTGTGATAGTTGTAAAATCATGGCATCATGTAAATGACTTCTGCAACCATCTGATAAGCAAAGTCAATGGGGAAGCCAGATTCACTTAACAACCATGTTACTAACTTAACAACTATAGTCATTCATTTAACAACTGTGGCAAGAAAGGTTGTAAAATGGGACAAAACTGACTTAACAAATGTTTCCCTTAGCAACAGAAATTTAGGGCTCAATTGTGATTGTAAGTCGAGGATTACCTATATAGCAATCATTGCCTTCTGTACCAGCTATCAGTCCATTTCGGAACTAAAGAAGTCTTGGAACAGTTAAGCACTGGTCACATAAAGAATTGTTTCCTTCCATTCTTACATTCTTGACTAAAAGATCAAGTAAATCTGTATCAAGTCTGCCAAACAACAGGTAGGACCTGCCTAATGCATATATTATATTCTTTGGGGCAAAAGGTGAAGAGATTTTCCAGTTTCCAAAGATTTTGTTATGGGTATTTATTGGTAGTTCTTAACATTTTGCAATTGCTGATTTTATTTTAATAATGCATTAAAATTATGGTTTTATTGTGTTAATTTAGTTCATATTTATAGTATTTATTATACTATAATATTTGCCCAGAGATTATTAGTAGGCCACAGAACATTTTTTTTCAAAATTAGATTAAATAATATTATATTTCCAATTTCATATGTGGAAGCTTTCCATTAATAGTGTATTAATATTTCTTCTTATTTGATATGGCCAATACACATATTAAAATTTGTGGACTCCAGTTGCCACCCATAAGCAGTATGGAAAATCATATTTAAAACATTAAAAAGGACTTCTTTGATCAAACATAAATAGAAGGCTTATCTGAACAAGATTTTTTTGACACATATCCTGATAGAGTTCTACTTTTGAATATTCTCACCAATTTTTTTTAAAAAAACCCTCCTGTATGTATGTAAAAAATGCATTAAGATCATAATGAGTCATGGAGAAGAATTTCACTGCAAGGATTACATACTCACAATCATTATTTAAATAATGTGGCCCTGAATCATTTTAAAATTTGGATTTGGTAAAGATAATTCCAGGTGAATTGAGCCAGATTTAAAATGGCTTGCATCCACTGTATTCAGAACAATATAAGGATATTGATGTAAATCAATAATGAAACATTGTAAAAAAAATAACACACTGATCAGCTAAAGGTATGCACAACACTGGTTTATAGATAATTCAATTTTCTTGCTCTTTATCTTTCCTCCCTCTCTATGTGAATGTCAACAGACACAACTTGCAAATGATAGAATAGGTTATTTTTCCATAGATTTCTTTCTGTCAGTGAAGAAATTTAATAGCCAAAATATATTCTTGAAGACAGACAAGAGCACAATTAAACAGAAAACTGAAAGGTTCTGAGACTGACACTTGATAATTGTTTTCTGCATTCTTTTTCAAAGCCCAGAATTATCCTGAAAACAGTATTCAGGCTAATATGACTGTTGTTACATGGTTTCTGGCTTGCTTCACACATTATATTGACTTAATATGAATTTGGCACATGTTCTTTGAATCAGTCTTATAATCTGTGGATTATAAATCAAGATTTATCATGTGAATTGAGCCAAATGTAATTTATAAGATGGCTTCATGGATGGGATTCCAATTTCTTAACAACCGGTTCTGTGGGCATGGCCTAATTTGTGGGCATGGCTTGATGGTCATGTGACTGGGTGGGCGTGGCTATGTGGTCATGTGACTGGCAAACCGAATGTAAGTGGTCCTCGCTTAATCACCAGGTCCTCGCTTAATGGCCAGTTGCTTAGCAAGTGTTCAGTGACCTCCACAGAGCTACTTGGCCTGTTTTTGGTGTTTTGACAGCCATGCATACACACACACACACACACACACACACACACACACACACACACTTGTGACCAGTTACAACATCCCACACAGTCTTGTGACTGAGGTTTTCTGTTTTTTGCCAGTTTCCAACAATTCCTTCTGGTTTCTGGTTAAAAATGCCCATTGGGGAAAATGGTCTTTTTAACAACCAGTGTTTGCTTAATGACCACAAGGTTCACCTAATGACCATGGTGTTTGCCTAACCCAGGGTTCTGCAACCTTAAACACTCAAAAAGCCGTTTTTCTATTTTCTTTTAAACAGGTATCTCTGACTCTGTCTTTTTTTTTCTCCCTCTTTCTCATCTCTCTCTCTGTCATCTCTTCCTCTTTCTCCCTCTCTATTTCTCATTTCTCTTTCTCTCTCTCATCTACAACTGCTAAGATTGGAAGCTGTTTTTTTACAATCCTATTTCTTTGCAGTTTTTTTCACACACATTTGTGTATATGTATCAACTGTTCTTTCTTCCTTTCCACTATGTATTCAAAAATGGGCAATGATTTTGTGTGTGCGTGTGTGTAGCATGTATATATGTCATGTCGAGGGATGCTTCGCCTGGCCCCTCCCCAGCCATTTCTTGTCACACCCAGCCTCAACTTCTCTCTAGTTCTATAAAAATGTTGTTCATCTTTTTTTGACTTTATTATCTACGTACTATAGATGTACTTTTATGGGCCACTACTCAGAGTTTGGCATCTTCAGTTTTCCTGCCTGAGCAGTGGCTTGGAATAGAAGACCTTCCTTTCAACTCTGTTAAACACACCTGTATTTATGTTCTAGATTATAGACATGTAAACCCTGAAAAATACCTGGGCAAAAGAAAGGCTTTTCTTTTCACTCTAGGTGTAGGGAGAGTGTAAAATGTTAATATATGATAAATAATGGAACAATAAAAAATAATAGTACAGAGTTTTCTCTCCCCTCTTTCCTTCCTATTTCTTTTCTTCTTTCTTTCTTCCTATTTCTTTCTCTTTCTTTCTTTCTTTCTTTCTTTCTTTCTTTCTTTCTTTCTTTCTTTCTTTCTTTCT
>BLBF01016376.1:16558-48483 GCA_015471245.1 Laticauda colubrina
TCTTTCTTTCTTTCTTTCTTTCTTTCTTTCTTTCTTTCTTTCTTTCTCTCCCATCCTTTTTCTTTCTTGCTCTCTCTCTTCTCTCTCTTTTTTCCTCTCTCTATTTCTCTCTATGTCTCTCTTTCTCTCTCTCTCCCCTTTCTGTGTATCTCCCTTTGTGTGTGTGGCACTCTCTCTCTGCCCCTCTCCCTATCTTCCCCTCTCTCCACCCCTTCTCTCTATGTCTCTCTCTCTCTCAAAGCCAACTGGGTCAAGCCAGCAAGTTCAGATTGGCTGAACAATGATTGTGGAAGAATTCCTTCAAGTGACTCTCCTCCTCCCCTCCCACTCCTGCGACCAGCAGCTTTGGTGGAGCTCTGTGTGCGTGTGTGTGTACGTGCGCATGCGCATACATGCATGGGAAGACATTCAAGCAAGTGCCAAAGCACAGCAAAAGCAGGCATGGGGCGGGCGGCTGTGGCAATCGTTGTTCAGCCAGTCTAGATTCCAAAGCGAAGAAATGAAAAAAGTAGCGAAGAGCACAAAGGAAGGAGAGCTTGCTGGCTTGGCCCAGCTGCAGATTTGGGGGAGGGAGGGAGGGAGAGAGAGAGAGAAACACACACACACAGAGTTGGGGAGGTGTGTGTGTGTGTGTGTGTGTGTGTGTGTGCGCTTTACCTTTTAAAATTCTTGATTTTCTTTATCTTTTAAAAATCCTGGTAATGTCTTTCATTTATGCCCTCTTTAACAAATTCATAACATGTTTGAAGGTGAGGCATGTGATGAATAACACAATTATCCCAAAAGGGGGAGAACATTGGTTTGTTGAGGCTCAACAGGAACTTGAAGACTTAGTTTCCTGTTCCTGTCATGCAGCTTTTGCATTGATGAAATTTCTCTTCCTGTTGCGTGGGAGATTGGTTGGGGCTGTGGAAACTGGAAGGGAGATGTTGCTTCTGGAATACTTACATTCTCCTTCCCTCTCTGTTTCTGTCAGGCTTCAAGGAGTCTACCAGTTTATCTCCTGGAGTGAAGTCTGACACATTATCTTGGCTGGGGAATAAACGTCTGATCCTGCCATTTATAACATATTAACTTGATTGGAAAATGTCTCCTACTTTTGAAGATCCCATCCTGGTTCGACCCATCTCGTATTGGTACGAACATGCAATTAGGATGGGGTGGGAGAAGGTTCATCACTCCAACTCCTCTCATTACCCCAAACAAAACACAATCATTGGGGAAGTTACGGCATGACTCGAGAATTGAAACCGCATTCTTTTTGGTAATTAGTTGCATTTAGAATTGCAGGGTGGAGGCGTGTAGGACTAATGGGGAGAACGGATATTAATTAGCTGCATGGGGTGGGGCTGCATGATAAATTGTGCTGAGAGATGAATGATCTCAGCGCTGACTTTATCCGGTATATCCATTGTTGCTGTGTTTGAAGGAAAACGAGCAAAAATAAATGTACCTATTCACAACAAATCCTGTGAATAATATAGTTTATTGCTAGAATTCCTATGTGTTCAAACGAAGGCTAACAGAAAGTCAGCGCTCACCTTTATTCTCAAAAAACAAACCTACTTCAATGTGGATAATGGTAGAGGGCACAGATCCTGAATGGACGTAGAAGTGGCTGAAGACAATGGTGGAGAGGGCAATGGAAAACAGACAGTGAAATTGGAGAGAGAGAACGTGCCATTGACAGTACCACCTGTAGTAAAACCTAAAACAACTAAGGTGCGATTAAGTGACCCAGACCTTGGCTTAAAAGAGGGAAAGGGGAAAGAATATAGGCAAAGGGAATGTGCAATGGATTTGAAAGTGAAATGTTGGTCTGGGTCCGATGAAAGTCAGTGGGCATTTCCAGGAAGTGACACATTAGAAATGTGAAGGATACAATTCAGAGAGGTGACTTTATAAAAGGAACAAAGGAGAGGGGGATCTCGATTCAGAAACAAGTATTACATTTTAAAAGGACCCTTTATATGCATCCAGTCCATTAGGGTTTCAGGAATCTGAAGTCAAAAGTGGATTGGACAGATCGGACTTACATTCTAGGAGAATGGAGGAAAGAAACATAGGGGAAGATAGATATTCCATGAGACCTCAGTCAGTAGAACCATGGGACCTGGATCACAGAGCACGTAGGGGAGGTCCAGTACCAGGGAGGTGGGGCCCCGTCCTCTAACAACCAAATTTGATGGGAACACAAATAAAGTGCCTATTTTATTAAGCCAAGTATCAAACCATTTTGATTTATAATTATTACCACTCAAATTGGTCAATGGTAGTGGCCGTTACTGGAGTGTTAGTGGGAGAAGCATATGAATGGGCATCTGATCTATATCGCCATAGGGAGGAGAGGTTAGGGGATATAGGATGATTTTTGGATGCATTAAGAAATCGATTTGAAGATACATCTGCAGATAAGAAAGCAGAAGATGATTTGTTAATGATAAAACAAAAAGGGAAAACAGCACGGGAACATGTAAATGATTTTTGACCAGTGGCTAGTAAACTCCCATCATTACCAGAGAGTTTATTAATTCATATATTTAAAGAAGGGATGGACCCTAAACTACATCAGTCTTGTTTATATAGAGGTTCGTTTGCTACATTGACTGATTGGTATTGTGTGGCGATAGAATTAGATGATGGTTTGCGTCATTTGAAACCGAGGCTGGAAGGATCAATACAACCACGAAAGTTTATAAATGCAAGTACAAAACCACAACCCAAAATAATATCTACACAAAATAATAGGAGAATATTTAAATGTTTTCGCTGTGATAGACCAGGGCATCGGCTATGGATTGTCCAATTCAACCTATGATAGTGAAAGATCCTCGATCTGGTTCAGAACTGAATAGGACTAAAGCAAGTGGACGAGATTGGCATGACCAAGACAAGGCAAGGGGAGTAATAGTTAATTCATCAGATATTCCAGTGGAAGATGAAAGATCTGTTATGCAATCAACTATGTTGGGAGAAGCTGATATGGACAATGAGATGCCAGACGACCCAATGGTAAGTAAACCCATTCATCCTTTTATTTTATCTGTGGGCTTATGGAATACACAGACTGATCAGAGAATTAAGGTGGGGACACTGATAGATTCAGGGTGCACAAGATGTTTAATAACTCAAGCAGTAGTTGATAAATTAAATTTAAGAGTTATTAAATTAGGTGTTCCTATTAAATTTGACTAGGTGGATGGATCTATATTGGGTGGAGCTTCAGCAACTCATAGAACTGAATATATTAAAATGGTGATGGGGGAGCACTAGGAGTGGATTTTGTTTGTGGTGGTTCTTCACATGAGCAAAGCATTAATTCTGGGACTAGCTTGACTTGATAAATGGGAATCCACTGTACACTGGGAAGGGAGTTATCGTATTACAGCTAGCCATCGGTCCTAATACACCATGCCATGATGATGGCCTGCCTCACCCTTCAAATAATACAAATCAAATTAGAGAGGGAACACTTACCGAAAAAGCCCATCCAATTGAGTATGAAGACTTAGCAGATGTATTCAAGGAAGATGGTACTGATTGTTCACCACCCCATCGACCTACAGATTGCGGCATTGAATTGATCCCAAGAGTTGTGTTACCTAAATCATGAATGTACTCAATAACCCAAAAGGAATTGGAGGAAATGAGAAAATACATTGATAAAAATTTTAAAAGAGGATTTATCACTCCAGGAAGATCCCATATGGCAGCACCAGTGTTATTCCAGGAAAAAAAAGATGGAGGGTTGCATTTATGTGTGGATTATTGAGGGTTGAATGCCATCTGTGTAGAGCCATTGTACCCATTGCCATTAATGAAGGACTTACTAACCATACTAGCCAAAGGACATATATTCACGAAACTAGATTTGAGGGAAGCCTATTATAGAGTAAGAATTCAAGAAGGGAATGAATGGAAAACTATGTTTAGCTGTCTTCTTGGTAGTTACTACTATAATGTTATGCCATTCGGATTGCAAAGAGCTCTAGCAGTATCCATGCAATTGATAAATGAAGTTCTACATGAACATTTATATAAAGGTGTTTTAGTTTATTTGGATGAAATTTTAATTTATTCGGATGATATTTTAATTTATTCTTATTCTAAGCAAGAACATATTAAATTAGTCAGACAGGTGTATGAATAATTTAAAAAAATTATTAGATGCCCAACTTTATGTAAAATTATTGAAATGTGAATTTCACACCAAACAATTAGATTATTTGGGGTGCCGTATTTCAGAACAAGGAGTGGAAATGGACCCCAAAAAAGTGGAAGTGGTATTAAAAAGGCAAGCTCCAAAAACCAGGAAAAAACTGCAAAGTTTGTAAAAATTTGCAAATTTTTACAGACAATTTATTCCATGTTTTGCTGATGCTGCTATACTACTAATGGATTTATTATGAACTAAATCCATTGGTATTGAAAATCCAAAACCAATGCTATGTTAAAGTGTTAAAGACATTGAGCAATGTCAAACAGCGTTTGATAACCTAAAAAATCTGTTTGCAAAAGAGCCAGTATTGAAACACCCAGATACAACTCTACCATTTATCATTCAAGCGGATGCCAGCGATGTAGCGGTAGGAGCTGTTTTATTGCAAAGAAATAAAGAAGGTAATTTACAACCATGTGCATATACATCTTAGAAATTTAATTCAGCTGAACGAAATTGGGCAATTTAGGAGAAGGAAGCATTTGCAGTTCACTGGTCATTACTGAACTGAAGACATTTACTAGAAGGAAGTTCACAACCATTTGAGGTGTGGACCAATCATAAAAATTTAGAAGCACTCCAAAATCCATGATGGTTTTCACCAAAGCAAGTTCACTAGGCAATCTTTTTTAAAAGGTTTAACTTCATGCTAAAATACGTTCCATCAGGGAAAAACTTTATGCAGATGCTTTATCAAGGCTTCCTCAGTATAATAGCGTACAAGAGAATATAATCCAACCATTGATACCAACTACTAATAGAATAGAATCTTTATGATCCACAATACTTACAACCGACTTACCTATAACATTAGCAGAAGATGAATGGGGAGAAGGCGGAGCTTCGTCTCGGTGCTACAGCTGAGATCTCGGGGCTCTGAGATCTCAGCTGATATTTTCACCCCTGGTCGGTCCTAACGGACCTAAACCATCCCGTAGAGATGGGGATTGTGAAGGGCACTGTCCCAGGATCCCAGAGATATCACAAATCTCTGGTTTGATCCGGGAGAAGCCCTTTTGCTGGCGGTGGAAAGGCAGCCTCCAAAGCTGCTGAAGTCGGGACAGCTCCGAAAAGAAAGTGGCTGGAGAGAGGGTGTGTCGGCTGGGTGAGAAACTTCTTTTGTATTGCAAATTGGCTGAGACCTGAAAGGATATCCTGAACAAAGAAGAAACCTGTGGCTTTATTTTTGTCTGACTGGAATCTGGTTGAGCGGCGTTTTTTAAGTGATGTCAAATTGAGGCTTGGATTCTTTCCTTACTATTTTTTTTTCTCTTTTCTGAGGACTTTAATGTGACTTTGTAGATAACCAGATTGAATTTTTTCTTATATATATTTTTATGCTTCTTTTGATTTTTTAATTTTCTTTAGAATAGAGGCCCCCTTTGTTTCTTCTGAGTTTTGTATACATTACTCTTTTTTCTGGCTGAGGGGGGAAAAAGTATTAAGAGACCTTGCAACACTGCCAACTAGAGGCTTGAAAGTACTTTATTTGAATTGGGGAGAAATGTATAAACACTCCTTCTCAAGGACATTTTAATGTGATAAGATGGAGGGAGAGCACAGAAAAATATTATTACAGGTGTTTTCCTGGACTCTTATCAATGTTTTAACACTTGAGGCTTGGCTTTGAAGCTGCTGGAGAAGAGAGTCATAATAAGAGCCTTGGATAAATAAACAAAGTGCAGTGTGCAGTCCATATATATATATATATATATATATATATATACTTGTGAAATCTCTACTCGCCAGCCTTTTTGTATATTTCAATTTTATTATAATTTTTTTTTTTTTTTTTTTTTTTTATCCTTTTTCTTCTTTGGCTTTGGGCCATTTTTATTATTGGATTTTTCCATTTTGGATCATAACTGGCTACTCTATCAGATGGACTGAAGGTTTAAAAGAATTTGAAGTTTTTTGAAGCATTAAAGTGGAAAAAAGGGGGAAAAAAAAGAAGAAAGTGTGAAATGAAATAGACTGTGTGTATTTGGATTGTTTGGTGACTTTGGGACTTCTGGAAACTCTTATCTGAATGATTAAAATCATTTGGATTTTACAATGGCATTACTTATGGATGAACTGAAAATGGAATTTATAAAATATAAACAAGAGAAACAAGAAGGGAAGGATTCTTTTGGCTCTATTTTTAATTTTTTAGAAATGGCAATTTCTACATATGAGAAACTACAAGAACAAGAAGATTGGGATGAAGAAGAAACCATCCTTAATGAACAAGCAACTTTATTTGGGGAAGAAAGGGGAAAGGGGAGAAAGAGAAAGGAGAATTTAAGACTTAAAAAAACAACCAAAAAAAGGGAAAAACAAGGTGAAAAGTGGACACAACATCAGAAAGCAACAGAAAAGAGGAATACACAAGAAGGTGGAGATTAAGAGACAAGGGGGTAAAAAGGGTAGAGTGGAGAAGCAAGGGAGGAAAGAAGGGAAGAGAAGTTACAAAGGTTTGAAACAAGATGTAAAGAAACAGAATTTATTTAGAGATAATGGGTAAACATATAACTGAAAAAGAGATTCTGCAAAGATACATAAGATTGTGTTGTTGTACTTGTATTTGAAATAATGTTAGAAAATTGGAATAATATATGATTATAAAATGGGACAAAATATTTAACGTAATTTAGCGAAATTTTTTCTTTTTAAATAAAAATAAATGAAATCAAATATGAGAGAATTGAATTAAAGAAAAATGGGAACATTGTTATTGTTTAATATTTTAAAATATAAGTGAAATAGGGGGAAGTAATTAAGTAAAATCTATAAGTGTTCCCATAGAAGCATGATACTTATTTAGAAAGGATTGTGTGAAATGTTTAAGACTTAAATGAATATTAATTTGAATGATATAATTTTAATTGCTATGGATTGTTGTTTTAATTATATTATATTTTTTAAATATAGTTTCAAAATATTGAGTTTATCTTTAGAATGTACTACGCAGAATCCGAATGAAAATTATGTGTCATGTTAAGCTTTAAAACTAGGGGAGGGATAAGTATGACAAGGTATTATACTCCAATCAGTTATTACAGAAGAAACTTTGTGTTAATGAGAAAAGATAAATAGCTAGCTGAAATAGAACAGACAAAGGATATAAGTATAATGATTTAAATTGAGATGAAATAAATATAATAGAATTAAGAGAGTGAAAAGAGAGGAGAAGCTATACAGAAAGTGCAAAATAATAAATAAGAAATGGAATGTTATTTAAAAGTAAGCATGAACTTGAATTTATCTCTGTACAAAAAGATGTAACTCGGGATCAAACTGCCGTCCAAAAAGATATTTTATGTTTTTTATGTTTTGTGTTTGTTTGTATATGTTTGTTTGTTAAAAATTAATAAAACTCTTAAAAAAAAAAAAAAAGCGCAAGAAGCGTATAAAGTCCAAGCAGATAAAAAAAGATCAGCACAAACACAATATGATGTTGGAAATTGGGTATGTCTATCGACTAAATACCTACACCTCGGTTTAACTAGCAAAAAACTAGGTCCAAAATACATTGGATCATTTCAAGTTATACGAGTCATCAATCCTGTGACAGTTGTTCTTCAACTTCCCTCTTGGTTCAAAAGAATTCACCCCATATTTCATATCAGTCTTTTAAAACCTGCAAATATGACATGACAAGAGCTTAGATTGCATTCCCCAGGACCAGTCCATGATGACCATTACAAAATTGATGAAATACTTGATTCACGTCGTAGACATGGAGTATTGCAATATTTAGTCAGGTGGACAGGTTACCCATTAGTTGATGCATCATGGATACCCCATAAGATGTATCAGTACCTCGTCTGAGATGACAGTTCCATATAAAAAACCCTACCAAGCCAGGTGGGAGGGATGAAGTGCAATATATACATGTAACTAATAATAACCTTTCAGCTCCAGAAAGAACAATGGTAGAGGAGGCCGCCTGTTGGGCTTCAAAGAGTCTTCCGGTTTATCTCCTAGAGGGAAGCCTGACACATTATCTTGGTTTGGGGAATGAACGTCTGATCCTGCCATTTACAATGTATTAACTTGGTCAGAAAACGTCTCCTATTTTTGAAGATCTCATCCTGGTTCGACCCATCTTGTATCGGCACAAACATGCGACAAGGATGGAGTGGGAGAAGGTTTATCACTCTAACTCCTCTCATTACACCAAATGAAACACAATCATTGGGGAAGTTACGGCACGACTCGAGAATTGAAACCATTCTTTTTAGTAATTAGCTGCATTTAGAATTGCGGGGTGGAGGCGTGTAGGACTAATGGGGAGGATGGATATTAGTTAGCTGCATGGGGTGGGGCTGCATGATAAATTGTGCTGAGAGACGAATTATCTCAGCGCTGACTTTATCCGGTATATCCGTTGTTGCCGTGTTTGAAGGAAAACGAGCAAAAATATATGTACCTATTCACAACAAATCCTGTGAATAATATAGTTTATTGCTAGAATTCCTATGTGTTCAAACGAAGGCTAACAGAAAGTCAGCGCTCACCTTTATTCTCAAAAAACAAACCTACTTCAATGTGGATAATGGTAGAGGGCACAGATCCTGAATGGATGTAGAAGTGGCTGAAGACAATGGTGGAGAGGGCAATGGAAAACAGACAGTGAAATTGGAGAGAGAGAACGTGCCATTGACAGTACCACCTGTAGTAAAACCTAAAACAACTAAGGTGCGATTAAGTGACCCAGACCTTGGCTTAAAAGAGGGAAAGGGGAAAGAATATAGGACTAGTGGGGAGGACAGATGTTAGTTAGCTGCATGGGGTAGGGCTGCATGATAAATTGCACTGAGAGACGAATGCTCTCAGCGCTGATTTTATCCGATATATCTGTTGTTGCCGTGTTTGAAGGAAAACGAGTGAAAATAAATGTACCTATTTACAACAAATCCTGTGAGTAATATAGTTTATTGATAGAATTCCTATGTGTTCAAATGAAGGCTAACAATTTCTCATGTCTCTCCTCCATGGCAAGAGCAGCAATGTCAGTCAGTGTCTCTGGAGACAAGTTGTGCCCCTCCCCCAATATTCCTCTCATCTTGCCTTGAGTAGCCTCACACAGCACCAAACTTAACACCAAATTTAACATGCTTTACAAATGAGGAGGCACCATTTGTGAAGCATACTAAGTTTAAAGGTGCCGCACAGTGCATTCCCCTCCCCATATTTCCCTTGTCATGAGCAGGTTCACGCTGCGTGGCACCTTTAAACTTCACACATTTTACAAATGAGGAGAAGGGGATTCCAGCGTCATTGTCACCACATCTGTGACGTGCGCCTCCCCCCCATATTTCCCTCACTGCAAGCAGCCTTCCCAGCCTTACTTCCCCAAGGGGGAAGCATAGCAGGGGGAGGAAAGGCAAGCTGTTGAGCCCCGGCCGAGGACTTGCCATATCTATCAGGGGCATGAAGCAGCAGCGAGATGGGAATGGCGATAATGGTGCCCAAGGAACGCAATGGCAGTGATTCTGGTGGCATCAGGGCTTCCAGGACCAGCTTCCCACCTTGCTGTCCATCAGCTGTTTGTGTGGGCAAGGAGGGGAGGGGATGACAGGGAGGGGAGGGGCCAGCCAGGGACTCGATTTGCTGATTCTCCAAACTGCGCAGAATCCAGTTCTATAGAACTATCCAGTTCTATAGAACCAGACAGAACCGGTAGAAATCTACCCCTGGATGGTTTGCACCCATCTGCTGTTGATTGGTGTATTATAATCATTATAAAAACAATATAGGAATCTTCCACTTGGTTATTATTATCTGCAAAAAGCACATGACATTACTATATGATTAGCTGAGATTATAACCAGCATTTATGGTTCAGAGTCATGGTGGCACAGAAATTAATGTGCAGTATTGCAGGCTAACTCTGCCCATAGTCTTGAACCTAACTGGTTCAAGGTTGACTCAATCTTCCATCCTTCCAAGATTGGTAAAATGAAGAGCCAGATTTTGGGGGGAAATATGTTGACCCTTAAATCACTTTGAGAGGGCTGTAAAGCACTGTGAAGTAGTATATTGCCCTCTGCCCTCCCTGGAAGACTTAGCCAGGTCCCGCTGCCAAAGCAGAATCAAGTCCATTATAGAAGACCCCTCACACCCTGGTAATTATCTTTTTGACCTGCTGCCGTCTGGATGGCGTTTTAGGTCAATGAAATCCCACACTACTAGACTAACAAATAGTTTCTTTCCCTGGGCCATCCAAATTGCAAATAAACACGAAGTCACTACCTCATTAAGATGTGAAAAGATGTGAAATCTTCATACCCCATTCAGATGTTTAATAACATATTACAGTACAATCCATCTCTTGTGTATTATACTCGGCTAAGCGTTACAGTCAGTGTTGGATGTATATTTTGTGTATATTCATAGATATTGTACTCTCAAATTGCAAATGGAGATGTTGGTACTCTATCTTTCTTATCTTCATTTTTAATTGTTTTTTGCATTGCGAACAGTTGCTGGGGTGCATCCACAGTTTCTTTGTACTTGTACAATGACAATAAAATTCTTCTAATTCTAAAAGTGGTATATATGTGTAAGTGCTATTGCTATTTATTGATTTATTTATAATATTCATGGACTTCCAGCATTTAGCAAAATATACACAACCCATAAAACCTTATGATAAAATAAAAAGATTGTACAATAAATAAGTAGCTCTAGTCCAAATCACATTATAAGTAAACATTAAGATTATAAATTAAAGTTCTGCAGAACACTTTGGTTTTTACTACTTTCCTGAAAACTACCATCCGATTATCCAGGGGTAGATAGAATATAAACAGGCCCTCTATTTTAAATGTCACATGGAGAGAGGGACTTAATATTCCAGTTTCTAGACAGATCAGTTCTATTAGAAGCTGGTGATTTTGAATATATATGCCAACCATAAATCACTTTCTAAGTGGTAATCAATATCTTCAATTTATCTATTAACAATAAATGCAGCACCCAGAACACTGGTATTATGTGATTATCTTTTTCATCACAAACAGGTGGTCTACTATATTTTAGTAACTAACTCCTGCCACTTCAGTCTTCAAAGCATGCGGTACTAGAACTCATAAGAGCATAGGTACAGAACGCCACATGAGGCATGAATTCTATCAATTATCTAACTCTCACATAATTTATCCAGGGTTTTAAAATGGAGTACTTTTCTTCATCTGGCTTACTTTTCTGCTATAAATTTCTAAGTCAAACACTCTCCAATTTAAAGAATTAACTTTTAGATTATATTAAATTAATTAATGGAAAGAATTAAAGGAATATCATTTTGGCTGTACTATATCCAAAGATTTCTCCTGTATTATATTATTTAGATAAAAGTGACATTTTTGGCACAAGACACACAGTGTTTAACTTTCATGACCTTTTAAGTAATACAAAGTTATTAGAGGAGCGAACAATAGACCCACTACACATTTAGGATTCCAGAATCTTATCATCCTTCCTGGCTATAACTGTCAGATACAGTTCAAGCAATTATAGGACAGTATATTCTTCAAGAACAATCTTTACTCCCAATCCACTTTAAAAAAAAAAAACCAAAGTAAGAGTGACAGAAAAATCACATGGTATATTTGCTATTTTTAAAGAAATACATGGAATGTTTCTAAGTTCTGTTTTCATGTACTTATGTAGCAGGTTTACCCTTAATTAAAGAAAATGAAACAATAGATATTTGAGTGTTATGTTCCTTAAATAATTCATTATATAACATTAGTGGAAAAATATGAACTTTTTGGCAATTAATTCACTGTGTGAAAATCCCATCAGAGGTGTCACTGAAAATGTTCAATCAAGAGCTATATCTATACTTTTGAATTATATCCATTCCAGCTTTAAACAAACTAGCTGGTGGCTAGATCTTTCTTTCTCTTTCAGAAGAACCTAGGTGAATCTTTGCCAGAATCTTCTGGAATATTCAGTATATTAAACCAAATGGCAGATTCACATGAAAATCTTTGCTTCAAGTTCCCCCCAAAATGCACCATAACCCATTCATTTCCCATGAAAGTATTTTATCAAATGTTAAGCAATAAGTTTGCTCAGAGTGCTTAGTAATCAGATGCTGTGCTAGTGGTGTGCTTTATTCTGAATAAATTAAGACATATCCTCATTAAAAATCTATGGAAATAGTTTATGCCATGGAGGTTATAGTGGGGTGAAGCAGAATAAAATAAGGCAAAGGCAAAGTGTCATGTATGAAGTAGTCAGAATTATTTTAGTACCCTTCAGCAATCCTTTGGGATTTCTTTATTTGATTCATATGCCATTTTTCCTTCAGTCCAGAATAGTGTACTTATTCCCCTACCTTTTCTTCACAAATATCATTCTACATGGCAGGATGAACTGAAGAACACTGGCCCAAAGTCACAAATTGGCTACATACTCATATTATTGATTTCCATTCAAAAAACATGAACTCAACACAAGAAAATATGAGAAAGAAAATTCAAGATTGTCTTGCTTTGTCTTTCTTTTGAAATATTGGCAGGTTTTTAAACTTATATCATAGCCAAAGCAATTAACTAGAATCTTAGTATTTCTTTTGGCTGATCTGATCTACTTCAAAGGACTAACAATTTCTGAAAGCTAACATGAACACTTAACAAGACTCACCTATGACTCCCCCCAACAGTTAAATTATAAGGGAAACAGGAGTCTGTTTAATGAACAGTGACAATGTTCTTGTTTCAGAGCCCATCAAAGATAAACTAGCTCAATACTATTTTTTTAACCATGATGATTAAACATTTATATTGCTAGGGACTGTAGAGTTCGTGAAGAATGAGACCGGAGACCAGCGTAACTTCAGCTCTTTTATTTAGTTCTGAAAATCCATCTGAGCCAGGAGCTGCGGCAGCCCTTTTTATAGATAGGCTGCTCGCGGCTTGTGGCCAATGACGGCTCCTTGATTCTCCCGCCGCTGAGCTGGCCAATCATAGGCTAGCTATTATTGGCCAATCAGTGTCGAGTAGAGCACCAATCAGCTTTCAGTGTTTGTTAACCAATAGGAATAGACTATTTGAAATATGTTAATATGGAACAGGGACTATTTGCCCAGTCTCTTGATTTGATGACTTGGCAACCTCCATACACAAATGGTGAAGTGCAGCTTCAAATGGAACTGAGATACATTTCATAGGTCAAAAGAATAATAGCTTAATAAAACAATCCATACTTTTCTCATTAGAGATCCCAAACAGAAGAGCAACTATATTAAGAACTCCATTTTTTTATGGACCATTATGGTCTGCCTTTTGTCCTTGGTAATACCAGACGAGCCAGGAACTGTGTCATTGAAAGCCCATGTTTGCGTTTCCAGCAGTCTAAATTTTTTTTGTTATGAGCATGAGAGTTTTGTTTGGCTGAACAACCAATCTGATTAAGAAATGAGTCTTCCTCCTTATAAGAGAATTTGAGATTTGAAAATATCAAGAGAAATGTATGTATATGAATATTTTTCATCTTATTTTTTATTTTATGTATTTATTTATTAGATCTGTGTGCTGCCCATGTCATCTAAAGACAACTCTTATCTTGAAGCAGGTCACAAGTTTTTGCATTAGATGTCTTTGAATATGGTAAGGCCTCCATCCTGCAATCTGAAGTCTACTGATTATATGCAAAGATGAAAGGAATAATTTGTTTCCTACAAGTCCTCTGTTTGTAATAAAAGCTCTAACAAAAAATTGACATTCCAATTATACCACTCTCAAGTCAGACAAATGAAGACTTTTCTACAGCGTGTCTTTACCTTCCAATAGCACAGAACTGTGTATGCCAAAATGTGATCAAATCCATGTAATTTTGCTTTTGTTAAGAAATGTAAGTTCAGATTGTGAGGGGAATGTAGTTAAAAGTGTTTCTAAAAGAGAAGAAAAAGAGAAGAAGCCAAAGAAGAACCTGGTGGGGAGATCAGGAATTGGCAGGAAATTAGATTTTTACTAAGAACAATAAATGGTTTATGTGAATTTGTTATTGTAAAGAAACAATTGCCCAGCCACTAGTATGAAGCCACTTTAGAAGTGACAATCTAAGTTAACTTACCCACTGGAGATCTTTTGGAAGCTGCACATAAACAGAATTTCTATTTGAAACCTAAAGTCCTATAGTTTGTAGATAGAGCATGGCAACATTTTAGTTTCCTGTCCCTACCTACTAAAACCTACAATATGTAACTTTAAAAGGCTTCATTTTAATAAAATCTGGAAAATTATCAGTTGCTTTCTTTATGACATCAATCTTTCATATCCAAAGCAGAAGTGCTTTATCATTTTTTCAAAATACATGTGCACATGGAACATGTATAAATTGCTCTAAAATAAATAATCTACACTTCTCACACTGCTTACCATTTGCACAGAAATTACCCACTTTCTCCCCTTATTCTCAAAATATTCAATTTCCCAATTCACAGTAACAAAGAACATGTAAACAAAAATAGTCAAACATTCAAAAGCAAAAGTGAACAAAACTTTGCATTATATTATAAGGCTGGAGTGAAAAATCCACTGTCATGGTGTAAAAAAAATGTACTGTAAAATAAAATAAAGGATCCAAAATATCCTGATCTTTTTGTTTTGAAGGAATGGCAAATTGGCTGGTGGTAACTATTTTGCTGATTTCATGAAAATGACAATGGTTTTATCATGTATGTTAACTGAAAAAATCCAAACAATTATTATTTTAATTGTTTTAAATGTATTTGGATAAATATTTAACAGAATCCAGCACCTAATTTTCTGTAAGAGATAATTACTTTTCATTTCTGCTGGAAGTAGTTAATGTAGTTTCTCCTAATCTACTTAACTGCAAATAAAAGAACTTTATGTATGAAAAATCTGCCCTGCTGATAAACTTAGTTTTTTTGGCAAAGAGCTACATTTCTTGCAAGTCCTGGTTTGCTATCTCATAGAACTTGCCCTTTAACTCTCCCCACTGCCATATTTTTTATGAAAGATTTTTGCCACAATAGTAAAAGTAAATACAATCTAAACTCAGAAAAAAAGAGAAGTAGAAATAGTCTGAAAAGAGAATTAAAAAAAAAAACCTCCAAAAAGTAAAGATAAAGAAAAGGAAAAAAAATATGAAGAAGTGATTTCAGATCCTCATCACAATTAAAAACAAATTTGATAAACTCTTCACTCCTATAAAGTTACAGACAAATATCTCTTATCTTCTATATATTTCAGTCCTGATGTCAACAAAAAGTACATAAAGGATTACCAGAGCTTTATAAAATCATTTAATTTTATTTTTAGTTATAGAAGAAATCACTTTAACCTTGATAAAGTTGATGAGACAAACCAATTTTATATTCTTCCCATTTACTTCCAACAATCATGATATTTAATTCATTCAGATGTTGTAGGGTTTTGCCTCTCTGAATTTTTTTTCCTTTTCTATCTCAACAGCTTCTCCAAGATAGTCCTTTTTGTAAATCCAGTAAAATTATCTGGATCATACTTTTAGTATATCATTTTTATTTTCACTTTGATTTTCAAAACCCTAACCAACTTCTTTTTATATATTCAGTAAAAAGTCTTTATCAAGGTCATTCTCTTGATTTGTCATTTGTAATTTCACTTTAAGTACTTATTTTCTCTTGTAATCCATATTTTTAATTACCCAGTACTTCTGGTTCCTCTATTTCTGCATCAGATTTAATATCTTTTGGACACTGTTTATCCATAGAAGTCGGTATCATTACATTTGATATTAGACCAATCATTAATGTGGACATCAACTGACTATTATCTCAATGTTGCTGAGTACCACCATAATTTAAACAGCATTTAAAGAGATGTTCAAGCAAATGAGTAACTGCATCTCAGTCCCCAGAGTGGGAAAGACCAAAGAATGTTTTTTGCAACTGAATCCATTTTACAACCCATTTTTAAAAAGAGCTCCTACAATTTGAGAAAAAATGATTTTGTAAAACCCTTTTAGTATTAGGCAATAGATCCTGAATAGATATTCAAAAAGTATAAAATCTCTTTTAAATATCTACTAATAAATTATTCAATATGTTCTGTTATAAAAATATATCATAAAGCAGCTTCTAGGTATTGTTGCTTTCTTGGTTCTTCATCAACTGGATCTGTAATTCGTTAAAAGTATGCTCACCTTGAAAATAACTTTGCCCAGACTAAGCACATTCCTTGGAATAACAACAGCAGCCAGACAGATGAATGTGGAGACATTTTAAACAAAGCCAATCTAGCTATTTATAAATTGTTCGACTATAATCAACTAAGTAGCAAACATCATGGTCAAGGCAGGAAATGCTAGCCAAATAAGAATTTTTTAAAATGAATAAAATTAAACAAAAATGGGGCAGTGGATGAAAAATCTATGACTAAAATTTGAATGCCTTCAAGAAAAAAAACATTTGTCAGTCATATTGTAGCTTTTATTTATTATGTGCTAATTATTACTTTCTATTATTAGCAGTTATCGGTTGGGCGATATAAATTGCACCTGCTGAAACTAACCCAACAAAAGATTGAAGATAGTATTTTAGATCATAATTTGTTTCCTCCTCAGTTTTAATAATCCTGAAATTTCAGCTGAAAAGCTGAAATAAATAATTTTGGTTAAAAAAAAATCTATTTTCATTCAGATATCAGAGAACCTAACAGTGGAAGCTTAGCATTAAAAAGAGAATGCATCTGCATAAGAATGGATAAATCTAAAGTATTTGGAATATTTATTTCATTGGATTTATATGCAGCCTGGTTCCAAGGCGACTGACTCTTGATGTCTCAAAATCTAACCCAAATGGTGATATAAAAAGTGTACAGGGCAACATGACTTGGGACCAGGTTATCAGAGGTATTCTATATGTAAAGTGGGTGACTCCAAATCTACAAACCTGATTGGTCAATAAAATGAACATTGGATTGGTTCACTAGGAACCAATCCAAAGAGCTGCTAAAAGGCGGCAAATCTAAACAACTGCCATTGGCTGCAAGCAGGCAAGCCAGCCTGTATAAAAGGCTGGCCTCAGCTTCAGCCAAGTGTTCCTATTTACTAACTAGTTGAAGAATAAAGTATTTGTTGTTGGAACCCGGTCTACCTCGTGTGTTTTCCGAACAAAACACTGGCGACGAGGATGGGATCGTCCTGAACGGAAAAACCTGCACGCGGTGATAAGAAGTCCAGATTACAACCAAGATGTCTGGAAACAACGCACCGCCCGCACCCTTCAATCCCAACGAAGAGGATTGGGATTCCTATGCTGATCGCTTCCAAATGTATTTGGAGAGCAATGAAATGGAAGGCATTTCAGAGCAACGCAAGAGAGCTGTGTTCCTGACGCACTGCGGGCCAACAGTTTTTAAGATGGCAAAGGCCCTTGCAAAGCCCCGGGACGTTAAACAACTAACGTGGACAGAATTGCAAAGACTCCTCAAAGCACACTACGCTCCGATGGTGTCTAACTTAATAAAGCGACACGAATTTTACCGCAGAGACCAGAGAGAGGGAGAGACCGTCGCCGATTTCATCGCTGCCCTCAGACAAATAGGAGGTGAGTGTGAATTTTTGAACATAGACGAGGCAATGAGGGATCGCGTGGTGCTGGGCCTGAGAGACTCGACCGCACAGAGTAAATTGCTCAACCTACCCAACATCACCATTACCGAAGCCATCGCGGAAGCCACAGCCGCTGAAGCCGCGAAAAAATCTGCCGTAGCCATTAAAAAGATGAACACACACAGCGAAGAAACACCAACCAAAGACAGAAAGCACCCTGCCACCACAACCCACTACGAAGAGTCGGGCGAAACAATTGAATCGAGCGAAGAGGACGACGAGGTCCACCGTTTGCTCACGAACAAAAAAGAGCGCGAAAGGAGAAATTGGCGGGAATGCGCTGGCTGCGGAGGAAACCATCCCCGAGCCGAATGCAGATTTCTCGATGCCATCTGCCGGCATTGCAAAAAACGAGGGCACATCGAGAAGGTCTGCAGGAACAAAAAATACTACAGCCCGACGAGACGCAGAAATTCCCCAACACGAGCTGAGCCTAAACGAGCCGAGAGAAAGTGGCAACAAGAGAAGCGAGCCAATACACACCAAACTGTCATTATACAGAGCGCTCAGACGGAAAGTGGAAAAAAAATTAAAGTCATCGTGAAAATCGAAGGAAAACACTGCAAGATGGAAGTGGACTCGGGGTCCTTCCTCTCCATGGTATCATGGGACACAATAAGACAGCTAGTCCCAGGTATCAAACCCAAAGAATTGAAGAAGCAGCACCTAACCCTCAAGGACTATCAGGGAAACCAAATCCCTGTGGTAGGCGTGGGACAATTCCGAGTCGCCTACAAACATCACGTCAAGGTGCTTCCGCTGACCATAGTCGACCAAGACAGACCAAGCCTCCTGGGCATCGAATGGTTCGCGCCATTGGGCATCGGGATGACCGGGGTCGATCGAGTGACTACAACCGGCTGGGAAGACGACCTCATCCGAGAATTCCAGGATGTTTTTGACGGCTCACTTGGCAAGTATCGGGGAAATCCCATTTCTTTCAATCTAAACCCCCAAATAGCCCCACGAAGAATAAAAGCCAGGCAAGTTCCTTTTGCACTAAAGGCAAAAATAGAGGAACAGCTGGACAAATTAATAGCCCAAGGGGTGTTAGAACCTGTGGACCATGCCAAGTGGGAAACGCCTATTGTCACACCCATTAAACCTGACGGGTCCATCAGAATCTGTGGTGACTATAAGGCTACCCTGAACCACGCATTACAACCAAGCGCATACCCGGTGCCAGTAGTCCAGCATTTGCTTCATTCCCTGAGAAAAGGCAAAGTATTCGCCAAACTCGACTTGGCACAAGCCTATCAACAACTCCCAGTGGACCCAGAAACAGCAGAAGCACAGACTATAGTCACCCATAAGGGCGCATTCAAATGTCACCGGCTCCAATTTGGAGTAAGTGTGGCCCCTGGCGTCTTCCAGAGTCTGATGGAACGCCTTCTAAATGGCATACAAGGAGTCGTTCCCTATTTTGACGACGTCCTAATCTCGGCCAGAGATGAAACTCAATTAAGGAACAGACTCAAAGAAGTATTAACTAAGTTTAGGGAATCTGGCCTCAAGGTAAATAGAGAAAAGTGCTGTTTAATTAATAACAGCGTCGAATTCCTGGGCTACTCAATAGACGGAGAGGGTATCCACCCCACAGACAAAAAAGTTAAAGCAATCAAAGACGCTCCTGAACCAAGAAATAAAACCGAACTACAAGCATTCTTAGGATTAATTAATTTTTAAAACGTGTTCCTGCCAAACAAAGCCACTATAGCAGAACCGTTACACCGTCTGCTAGACAAAAAGGCAACTTGGACTTGGGGTTACAAAGAAAAAAAAGCCTTCCAAAATATTAAAAGCTTGCTAACATCAACAAACGTTCTCATCCAATTTAGCAACACTCTGCCATTAACAGTGACCTGCGACGCCTCACCATATGGAGTAGGTGCCATCCTGAGCCACCAACTACCTGATGGCAGAGAAGCACCCGTCGCATATTACTCTAGGACTCTATCAAAAACCGAGCGGAATTACAGCCAATTGGACAGGGAAGCTCTAGCAATTGTCGCTGGAGTAAAACGCTTCCACGAATACTTATATGGGCGGACTTTTCAAATCATAACGGACCACAAACCGCTAATGGGGATTTTGGTGGGAAACAAGCCAACACCTAATATACTGTCCCCAAGAATGACGAGATGGTCAGAGTTCCTAGCAGCTTATTCCTACACTCTGACACATTGGCCAGGGAAACAAATTTCCCATGCGGACGCTTTGAGCAGAGCACCCTTACCAGCAACCAACGAAGACCCGGCACCAGCGATGACAACGCTACAAATCGAGACTTGCCCCGATCTACCCATATCAGCGTATGATGTCGCCAGAGCCACCGCGAAAGACTCATTGACTGCCCGCATTCTTAGCTGGGTAGGTAAAGGCTGGCCGGAGAATCAAAAAACTGAAAACTTTAAACCTTTCCGGTCCAGACAGACTGAACTTTCAATCCAAAAGGGGTGTTTGTTGTGGGGTGATCGAGTAGTAATCCCTGCCAAATTACAGCCCAGGGTACTTAAGTTGTTACATGAAGGGCACCCGGGAATGGTTAAGATGAAAAGCCTTGCCAGAAGTTATGTTTGGTGGCCGGGTATTGATAAGGACATAGAGTATTGGGTAAGCTCATGCCACAAATGCCAGGCAATTAGACCATCCCCACCAAAAGCACCCGTTAAGGACTGGGAAAACCCTCGGGGACCTTGGTCAAGAATACACATTGATTTCGCGGGTCCTACCAAGGGGCATACCTTTCTGATTGTCGTTGATGCCTATTCAAATTGGCTTGAAGTAAAAGTTATGCCATCAACGACAACAGAAACTGTAATTAAAAAGCTGGACAACCTTTTTGCCACCCATGGCATACCGGACGTTCTTGTCTCAGATAACGGGCCACAGCTAACCAGCATACCATTTGAGCAATACCTAGCCTCCCTAGGTATAAGACATGCCCTAACCGCGCCGGCTCACCCGGCTGCGAACGGCAGGGCTGAGAGAATGGTCCGGTTTACTAAAGAAGGTTTGGAATGAATGGACGCTGGAGATGTCCAACAGAAAGTAAACCGTTTGCTCACACTCCAGCACATAACGCCCAGTACCATAACCAATAAGTCCCCAGCAGAATTACTTATGGGGCGAAAATTAAGATCTCACCTTGATAGGTTACACCCAAATTTTACCCCAGAAAACCCCCCTGACTCCTCTACACGGTTCAGACAATTCGAAATAGGCGATTTGGTATACGCTAAAAACTTCACCGGGGACCCGGTATGGCTACCAGGACAGATTATCCAAATTACAGGCCCCAAATCCTACCGATTAAAATTAGACGATGGCAGGGAATGGAAGCGGCACATAGACCAGCTTCGATCTCGAATTATAGAGAGAACCACAGACTTACAAACATTCACCGAAAAAACCGGCGAATTGCAAACCAAGGTGGGGGGGGAAAGGCGAGAAATAAATAAAGAACTGTTTAAAACCAAACCCAACGAAACATACGAACAAAAAGAGCAAATAAAAGACTCACTGTTTGGAGAGACTTGCGTGAAGAGCCCATCGGAAGGGGCCAGCCAAGCCAGCTCGACCTGCCCAGAGGAAACGGGAGGGAGCGGCAAAACCGTGAGCCTAAGAAACTCAGGCGGCGGTAAAATGGCTGACTCACCCTTCCAGACGGTTCCAGGGAGAAGGACGGACGACACAGCAGCCCCATCCGAACCGGTCGAAGTCTGCACTAAGAATGAACCGCGCAAGTCAAGTCGAGTCCGGAAAAGCCCCGCCTACCTGCGAGACTACGTCACCACGTAGGACTGAACTAAGGGGGGAGGGGTGTTCTATATGTAAAGTGGGTGACTCCAAATCTACAAACCTGATTGGTCAATAAAATGAACATTGGATTGGTTCACTAGGAACCAATCCAAAGAGCTGCTAAAAGGCGGCAAATCTAAACAACTGCCATTGGCTGCAAGCAGGCAAGCCAGCCTGTATAAAAGGCTGGCCTCAGCTTCAGCCAAGTGTTCCTATTTACTAACTAGTTGAAGAATAAAGTATTTGTTGTTGGAACCCGGTCTACCTCGTGTGTTTTCCGAACAAAACAAAAGGGAATGTCTCTTGCGGTCACATCTACCTGACCCATCAGAGCGGGAAGGCAGGGAATGCTGCAGGTCCCATCCTTGAGGGAGATACACCTGGTGGGACCCAGAAGAAAAGTTTTCTCCATGGTGGTTCCCTTTCTCTGGAACATCATTCCCCCAGAGATTAGAATAGCTCCCTCTCTAATATTCTTCCAGAAGGCACTGAAGACCTGGTTCTTCCAGCAGGCCTGGGAAACCCAGAGCGGGATGGAGCCAATCAAATGCCTCATGTGATCTGCTGTCTTCAGGGTGGGGGGTGGGAATTGACCACAACATTTCTGTGCCTGTGAGCCATTTGTTAAGTGAATTCTGCCTCACGTTTAGATGTTTCTTGCAGGGAATCACTGTGGTTGATACATTAATAACATGGTTGTTTAATTAATAACAGTTGTTAAGTGAAACTGGCTTCCCCATTGCTTGTCAGAAGGTTGTAAAAGATGAACACCCTAGGACACTGCAACCATCATAAATATAAATCAGTTGCCAAGCATCTGAATTTTTATCACATGACTACAGGGATGCTGGAACAATTATAAGTGTGAAACATGGCCATAAGTCACTTCTTGCACTGCCATTATAATTTTTAATGCTCACTCAACAAACTGTTATAAGCTGAGGACTACCTGTATTCCTTCCTTGGTATTGAAATATGGCATTGTTTAATCAAAATGATCACAGAGCACATCAGCTCTTACTAGTCAGCGAAAAATCACAGCTGGGCCTCCAAAGAGTGGAGAATAGTTAATTCTAAACATCTTGGTGGGATTCTAAGTCAAATTACACCTGTACCGTGGTATGAAGTAAATCAAGTAAGTCAATCAAGTAAAACTTTCATTCTAACCTGAAGTTCCTTATTCTAACATGAATGAAACCAGCATTCCTCCCCAAATGTTTAAAGTTCATTGATTCCTCAAGGGTGCTTTATAAGCTATAATACAAACCCTACTAACTGTTTTTCACAGAAGATTCCACCAGGCCTTAAGAAATCACAATTCACCCTTATTTGTTTGTTTGTTTATCACATTTCCGAATCACACATCTCCCTCAAAGAAGGACAAATATAAAAACAGCATATAAACATTAAAGTGTTAGAATTAAGATTTTTGAAATTAAAATTTCAAGAAGGACACAAGAATAATTAAATTGTGTTAAAATGTATTAAAAAATAAGGGAGGGCCTCAAGGTGCTAACTATTCCCCAGGGCTAAGTAACCCTTTAGATCAAGGGTCTTCAAATTTGGCAAGTTTAAGACTTGTGGACTTCAACTCTCAGAATTCCTGAGCTAACATGACTGGAGGAGGAATTCTGGGAGTTGAAGTCCACAAGTCTTAAAGCTGTCAAGTTTAGAGACCACTGCTTTGGATTCTCATGAAAGGCTACCGAACCATGTTTTAACATGGTTATTTTTTTACAAAGGCAGGAGAATGGGGATCTGCCTCACCTCTGGAGGAAAATCTTCTAGGAGGCAGGGACAATGGTAGAGAAGACTCTCATTAATGAAGGCAAAGTTATTTAACTGGCAGGGTTTGTAACATACTTTTTCTGCCTGAGTAGTTGAGATGGGCAGGTTCCAAAGGTACCCTGGTCCCATGCCTTCCAAGCTACACAGCTCATCTTCCTTCAGAGAATCCTACCAAACCTCTTTCCTCTCTAGAACTTGTTCTATGCCCTTGATTAGGTGAACCTGCTTACTTGTCAATGTGTTATTGTTGTTGTAAAAAGTTGTGTTTGGATTTGGCAGTTGAGTTATTATTGCTCAAATCTGCACTGTTGCCCCTGATGGATAATGGTGAACATACACAGAGATATCAGAAACCTTGGGGCTCTTTATACCAACAACATAGGTATTTTACCAAGTTTTCATTTCAAAGTGCTGTGGTTTATTTTTTTACTTTTATTTATTTGGAAGTGTCAATCGCTTACAAGATAATAGGTATAAGTATATACATAGTTTTGAATACATGAAATGGGTACATATAAGAAAAATAAAAGAAACAATAGGACAGGGCGGTAGGCATGTTGGTGTTTCTTTAAAGCATTTATCAAATTTAACCATTTATCAAATGGTTCCCAAAGTGGTCAGTACTGCCCCCTGGAGGGGGATGTCTTAGGGGGGTGCTAAGAGGCAAGGTGGCTGGCAGGGGGGCACTAAGAGGTGGCAGGGGGGCGTTTGAGGCTCTGCAGGGTCACCCCATTGACTGTTGCACTGCTCCAGAACCAGCGCCTCAAATGTGACAGCTCCAATTACCGCATTGTAATGGGCTCCAGGAGGAGGAGGACGGGATGGAGTAAAGTGCACTAATTTTGAGTATGCTGCACAGGTGCTGCAAGAGCAGTGAACAGCCATGGAGTCAGCTGTGGTGGGGCTTGGAGGGTGCGCACGAGAGGAGGGAAGAGGGAGGAAGGAAGTCTCCGCTGTGGCTTGCACTCATTCCTCACCCAACCTGGATTTCCAAAAACTCGCCAAGAAGAAAGAAAAGAAGCTTCTCACACTCTCAGAAGGTTCTGCGTGCTCTACTTGGGGCTCTTCGTTATCCTTTTTCTTTCTTCCTTTTGGAAATCCAGGCTAGCTGAGGAACGAATGGAAGCTGCGGTGGAGGCTTCCCTCCTCCCTCTCCTCCTCTGGTTCTTCAGCCAGCCTAGATTTCCAAAAGGAAGAAAGAAAAGGGGACAGCAAAGAGCCCCCAAAAGAGCATGCAGGGCTGTCTGAGAGAGTGAGAAGAGACACATATAGGGAATGATAGAGAGTGATATACAGAGAGAGAGAGAGAGATACAAATGGAGGGAGAGAGATTCAGCTCAGTTCAGCTCTGTCTGTTCCCCTCTCTGTCTTTGCCCAGTTTTTCAAGGATTGAGCAGTGATATAAGGCAGCAACCTCATAGCACTGTGAGGAAACAGTCTGACTGTCACTCCTTTTGGGATGCAAGGTTTATTTTTGTATCTTTCCAGAGACAGAAAGGGCGTTGGTACTTACCTGACATGCCCATTCTCTTTGAGCTGTGAAGAACATCCAGTAATGGGAGGTGCTTCAGTCTCTGCATTTGTAGGCTGGGCTTAATTTGTGGAATGCTCCTCCTCCTCTACGGGACTCCTCTTCAGCGTTCCCCAGTTTTGGCGAAGACGAGAGAAATAAACGCCCTCGTTCTAATTGTCCTAACAATTTGTTGGCCGAAACAGGACCCCACCAGATGGAAAAAGGTTGGGGCTGGATGCTCTTTACAGCTCAAAAAGAATGGGAATGTCAGGTAAGTCAACGCCTTTTCACCTATGAGCTGTTCAGAGCATCCAGTAGTGGGATATACCAAAGCTTGGCCTGTCCTACGAGAGGGACTCCATCTGGTCTGGAATCTCTTCCTGGTCCCCGTGGACCAGTTGCAGAACTCTTCTGCCAAAGGAAGCCTCAGCAGATGCAAATACATCAATTTTATAATGTCAAATGAATGGCGATGGGGAAATCCAAATTGTGGCTCAACAAATTTCAGTTATTGGTGCCTGTGTGGCCCATGCGGCCGATGATTGCAGCACTGCTTGTTGAATAAGCTGTTAAGGCTGTAGGCACCTGCAGGGATTGAGTCTGATACGTTTTCGCTATTGTGGCCCATAGCCAACGGCCTATCGTAGAAGGTGAGACCTTGCATTGCATCCCTGAGTGTTGGGCTGAAAGGACAAGAATAAGGCCTCCGATTTTTCTAAGAGGCACTGTGCGGTTGATATATATTTGCAATGCTCACCTCGCATCAAGGCTATGCCATTATAGCTCCATCCCTTGGGATGGTCTGGGGCAAAAATTAGGAAGTATCAGGACCTGTGCTCCATGAAAACCAGAGTTACTTTTGGATATAAATGTAGGATCGGGCGAAGGATGACCCAGTCAGCATGGAAAACACAAAGAACTTGTCTGATAGACAAGACTGCTATCTCCGAAATACCACAAGCAGAAGTGACCACTACGAGGAAGACTACTTTATACATCAGAAATTGTAAACTTGATGACTTTCAATGGTTGGAAAGGGCCCTTAGTGAGTGCAACAAAGACCTAGTTAAGGTCCCAGGTGGAATAACAGTGTACTGCTGGAGGGCATAAGTTTGTGGCTTCTCAAAGAAAGATCCGTATGCATGGATGATGAGAAAGGGAAAATAGCCTTCACAAGTAAGAACTGATGGCAAGGCCGCCATCTATCTTTTCAACGTATCAGGTGATAATCCCCTGTCAAGTCCCTTTTGCAAGAACTCTCAAATTTGAGTCACAGAAGGAGAAGTGGGATCAGTTTGAGACTGGGTACCCATTTGCAGAAACTGGACCATGTGGCATTATAAATGTGAGTTGTTGAGTGGCGTCTAGAGGCTAGGATAGTGGTGATAACTCTGTTTAAAACCTTTTCACTCTTAAGGCAACTCCGCTCAACCTCCAGACGGTCAGTTGCAACCATTGAGGGTCCGGGTGTTGGAGGGGTTCCTGAGATATAAAACCCTGGCTGGTGGGATTCTCCATGGAGCTGATACGGGGAGACTGTGGAAGTCTGCAAACCATGGCCATCTGGGCCAGTAAGGAGCTACTGGAAGTAGTTCCGCCCTTGTGCCTAGCAATTCTAGGATGACCTTGGGAATCAGGGGAAGGGGCGTGAGTGCATACAGGAATCCTGGGGGCCAGCGAAGGTGGAGCGAGTTGAAGTTCTCCACTCCTTACTTGGGGCACCTGGAAAAAATTTCTCGGGAGCTGAGTGTTGAGGGGGGGAAGCGAACAAGTCCACCACCATCTGGCCAAATGTCCTGACCACTTTTTGAAAACAGGGAGGGTTGAAGGTGCCCCTCCGATTGAATGATGGTGGCCCTGCTCAGCCAGTCTGCCTGTGTATCTGACAGACCAGAAATGTGCTATGCTCTGATGGAAAATAGGTTGGTCTCTGCCCAACGACAAAAGTGTTCCGCTTTTCGCGTGATATGCTTTGACTGTGTGCCCCCCTATTTGTTTATATGAGCTTTGGCTGTTACGTTGTCGGACAGGATTAGTATGTGCTGATGCGTACCTGAGGAAGGAACCTGCAGAGCTCCCCATCCAACAGGCTGGCATCGGTAGTGATGATAAGTCTGTGTGGCTCCTTGAAAAGGCAGCCTTTGTTGATAATTGGTCCACCCAAATAGAGATATGAGGACCCTTGGTGGTACCCTGACCGTGTGTTTGGAGTTGCTTTGTCCGGAGTGCTGGTACGGGAGCAGGAACCACTGGAGGAGTGTAGTGTGGAGGCGGGCCCAAGAGATGATAGAAATGCATGAGATCATCTTATCTAACAATTTGGATAGTTCAGCTAGGTACACCCTCTTAAGACCCTTGATCTCCTTAACTAATTGCTGAATGCTATTTAGTCTATCTGGTGACAGGTAAACCTTGCCTTCCACTGTATCTATGACAGCCCCCAAATGGGTTATCCGAGTCGATGGTGATAATTGACTCTTATTCCATTTTATTAAGAAGCCATGCTTTTGTAGGGATTGTAATGTGTAGTGAATGTCTTTGACTGCTTGATGGGTGGAAGGTGACAAAATCAAGATGTCATCAAGATAACATTAGATCTGTATGGGGATGTCTCTGAGATGAGCAACTAGCACTGCAAGGACCTTTGTGAAGGTCCTAGGGGCAGAAGCTAGTCCAAAAGGGAGGGCCACATATTCAAAGTGGTGGTTAGTATAACAGAATCTCAGAAATTTATAGTGGGAAGGCTGAATAGCAACATGCAGGTATGCCTCCGTCCAGTCTATGGACATGAGGATGTCCCCCTTTCTGATACTAAGTAAGATAGATTGCGGGGTATGCATTTTAAACTTGCGATATAGTAAGAAATGGTTGAGATGTTTCAGGTCTAATATCTCTCCCTTTCTAAGCTCTCCACCACCACCCCCGAACTTTTGGACACCATGAAAAAATGTGAATAGAAAACTTGCCCTCATTGAGTGGTAGTTACTGGTTGGATGGCTCGTATATCCAATGGATGTTGAATAGCCTATTCCATGAGATTACATTTAATTGGGTCTCTGGAGAGGGGGGATGACATGAAAATTCTGGGGGGAGTGAATTGAAAACTCCAGCGCAAGCTCAAATCTGATCATATCTCTGACCCAAGAATCAGAGGTTGAAGAGTCCCATTGGTCAGCGAATGGTTTAAGGCATCCACCAATGGGGGTTAGGTCCTGGGAGTTATTTTGGATGCCGAAAGGACCTGTTCCCTGCTCCACGAAAGGATCTTTTGAATTGGCCACCCCTTCTGCTCCTATCCCCAAAGTCGGACCTATCTGGCTGCTGCCCTGGTCTGAATGATGGGGTCTCTGGTGTCTGGGTGAAAGGATCCCTGGTAAAAGGGTCGAAAGGATCCCCTCTGAAATGACTGGGGGTTTCTAGGATCTGACTTCTGAAAAAGGGAAGGAAAAATTTTCTTTTTGTTACGAGTTTCGATTAGTAGCGGATCAAGGGAAGGGCCAGACAGTCTGTCTCCCACAATTGGGGATGAAAACAGCTTGCATTTGTGCTTAAAGTCAGCTTGCCAATGTTTTAACCATAGCAAGCGATGCGCTGTGACTTGTGAAGTCATGGCCCTGGCTGAAAACTTGACTGCATGATAAGTTGCATCAGCTGAGAATTCAGCAGCAGCAATAGGTTTAGCAATATCTTGGTGCACTCTAAAGTTATAATTAGGGACATGTTCCTGTAAGAGGCGGAGCCATCTGATAGATGAACGTGTGAAGAAAGAGGCTGCCGTGGCTACTCTGATGGCCCATGCATCAGACTGATGGGCTCTGCTTAGGGATAGCTCGGCTCGTATTCCTCCGGCTTTAATGCCTCCAGTGCATCACTGGGAATGGAGGAGGACTCTAATCCACTATAGGTTGATCTACCTCAGGAGTATTCAATAATTTTTTGAAATCTGGGGCCAGATTGAAATGTTTCCTGTCATATCCAGAGGGGGTTGTTTACACCACTGCAGAGGCCCCTTGCTTCCGTACCAGGTCTGAAACATGGGAGGAACTGGGATCACCTCTGCTTCAACTACTGGTTGGTGAAGATCAGATCCTGTGATCCCTCTTCTGCAGGAGCTGGCGTGGAGGAAGGGGTCGACTTGTTTAGGTGTGCAATATTTTTTGCCTTAAACAAGAGAGATCTGAAAAGCTGTGGGTGGAACATACCTGTAAAAAAACAGGTTGGTCAGGAATAAGACCCTCATCCTCAGACATTCCCCTTTCTGAGGGGTCTGCTTCTGACAGGGGCTCGCTATCCTGTATTGATCCCAATTCAGTCTCCTATATTTGATCAATGTGATCCACTTCTTCCTCCTCTTCCTCCTCCTCCATCGGCCCCTGGAGGGAGGTCCCCCCCTGTAAGTATACCTGGGTATGGTGCTGCTCTGACCTGGTCAATGACCTCAGCAATTGAGACTCATGATTGGTGATCACAGGATATTCCCTGGTCGTGACAGTGTGTAGAATCCCCGCTGCGATTCCCTGGGGGAGTGAATGTGGCTTCAGGAGCTCTTCACGTGATCGGTATCCCGGGCACTTGAGCCTGTTGGCCTTGGGGAGCCAAGCTACGCCTGAATGAGAGGGAGAGATCTAGGGGAGGAGGAGGGTGTGAAGAAATAGATGGGCTGGAAGAAGAGAAGTCCTGTGGTACATTGTGCGCCTCTCTAGTGCACTTGTCTATGTGCTTTGTGAGGCTTTATGGCACCTTATAGCGTCCCTTTCGCCTGCTTCGGTTTGTGTTGAGATTTGGCTTTTGCCTTCAAGGATGAGGTCTGATAGATGCAACCATCTGCCATTTCGATTCAAATTCGAATTACAGTATGTTTGCTATAAAATACTGAGAAGGCAGTTGGCATGCCCAGGGACCTGATCTGAGTCAAGACCGGTTGTCCTGATAACATTCTTATTGCCCCCTCCTTTTTATATAGTACCTATGTAAAATGAGTCATATCTCAGTAATAATATTTTATTTAAATTAAAAAATTATACTGAAGAAAGGTTTCTTTTTTAATTGTAATTATAATAATTATTTTTATTATTGCTCTTATAAGCACCAATATATATACATATATATATCTATGGTAATAACTATAGGAATGTTAATTGAGTAACACAATATAATGTAAAGCCAAAAAAGGCCAAATTGTGAACGCCTAAGGCCCAAGTTGATAATTGTAGGAGCCTTCAACAGTTTCCCTGCACTGGCGGACACAGGCCTAGGTGCTTGCTGTTGTGCCGCTGAAGTAATTAGGCTGTGAGGGTTAAGCCAATGATTTAAAATGTAATAAATAGCCTCAAATGCAAACAAGCCAAAACGAGGGTATAATAATTCCCAGAATCTTGAAGGGAACCTGTTGCTCCAAGCAGAACTACCTCACACAGCTTGAGAATGACAAGCAGGTGCACAGCCATGAGGTTTTGACAGCTCAAAATGGCCTCCGGCCCTTAGAGTTTTGGCATGCTCCTCAAAGCGGCAACTCCCCGCCATGTAAATGAATGGCCGCCAGAGTTCTTTCTGTTAAGCTAACGGCAGGAAAAAGTGGAAGTTATCACAAGTTCAAATTCTCCACTTCAAAATGGCATTCGAAGAGGGGGAAGAGCGAAAGGCTCACGCCACTGACAGAATAAACTCTGTGGCAATCAAACTGGCAGGGGTAGAGAATTTGGCTGTACAGAGGTGGCGCGGAGCAACACTGAAGCCTCCCGCCATTTTGGGGGGCGCAAATCAGTGCTTCCCCTAATCACACCTGTCAGGCTGCGAGATCAATTTGGGATAGAAAGCTAAAGACAAACTGATAAACTATCACACCTGCTGGCCATGAAAGAATTTTTCGTGTTTCGGTCAAGGATGAAATACAAGCACAGCCTCTCTCATGAGGCTGAGCAAAAACTGGGGAATGCAGAGGAGGAGGAGCATTCCACAAATTAAGCCCAGCCTACAAATGCAGAGACTGAAGCACCTCCCACTCCTGGATGCTCTGAACAGCTCATAGGAGAAAGAATGTGGCCAAATTTCCTTACAGTTATTCCCTGGGTGTGGGAGTTGGGAAGCGGGGTGGGGAGTGGGGGAGAAGGAGGGAGGAAGAGGCATAGAGAGAGAGTTAGAGGAGAGAGAGAGAAGGAGAGGGAAAGAGAAAGAAAGAGATGAGAAGGAGGAAAGGATGGAGGGAGATAGAGATGGGAGAGGGAGGGAGGAGAGAGAGAGAGAGAGAGCAACCTGTTCCCCATAGAAAACATAGGAAAACCACAAAACCTGGAGGGTCATATGACTCAGTGGAAGTGACATTGAGTTGCTACGCCCACCCGTCTTGGAACTCCCTGTGTTTTGTTTTCTGTGGGAAGCAGGTCCAAATGACTCTTTGAGTGTTTAAGGTTGCAGACCTCTGTCCTAGGGGGAGGCAGAAGGAGGACTTTGACCACATGCGCAATATCCAGGATCCTGCTCACCCAAGCCTGCTCCTCTTTGTAGTTACCATGCCTGACAGCAAGTTCACAGGGTGTCCCTCCTACCAGGGATCAGCCTCCCAAGCTGCCCCCCCCCCCAGGGCATTCACATCGTAGAGAGCGATGCTGTTCCCTCCTTCCTGAAGCAGGGCAGGGTTGAGGAAGCCCATGGCAGGCAACTTTGCTCTACTTTTGCGATGTGCTGCCGCTGCGTTTGATGCACCGGCTCCACAGGCTCACCCCATTGAGCCGCTTGCACCTCTCTGGTGCAACAGTCAATGGGGTGAGCCTGCAGTACCGGTGCCTCGAATGCCCCCTGCCGCCTCTTAGCACCCCCAAGGGATTGAAAAAAGACCTGAAAGCATGAATAGAAGAGATGATTCCAGCAGACTGTCAATCATTTGGAAACCTGTACTCTCAAATAGAAAGATCTCCACAACACAAAACAGACAAACACCTGAGCACAAACAGACTCCCTCTGATGCCTCCAACTCAAACACCCCCC
>BLBF01016378.1:0-23334 GCA_015471245.1 Laticauda colubrina
TGCCCCTCTAAGGAAACGCCAAATTAAAGGATCTTGAGACAACAAACTCGAACTTGTACATGACATTACCAATGAGAGCGCTGCAACCTGTCTATGGAGAGTTGCTGGGGCAAGACCTTTGTCCAATCCTTTTTGTAAAAAATCTAAAACCTGGGAGATCATAGCCTCTCCAGGAACTGAGCCCTTATTCTTTTACCAATTACAGAAAACTTTCCAAGTAGCTTCATAAATTCTAATAGTGGGTTGTCTTCTATCTGCCTGCATAGTGTTAATAATCTGTGTGGAAAGATCCACCTTTTCTAACAGTCTCTTCTCAAGTGCCAGACGGCCAATTAAAGCTATTGAGGCTCTGGATGTTGAATTGGCCCCTGGCTGAGAGACACCCTTTTGGGAGGAATCCTCCAGGGATGTGACCCTGACAAACTGACTAGATCTCCAAAACAACGGCCTCCTGGGCTAATACGGTGCCACAAGGAGAATTCCGCTTTCTGCTGTAAGGTCTTCCTGACGACTGCCGAGGTGAGAGGTAACGAAGGCAAGCCATAAAGGAGTCCCTTTGGCCACTGACAGCGAAGGGCATTGACCCCCTCCGCTCCCCGGGATGGGAACCTGGAGAAGAAACGAGGCAGTTGATGATTCGTCTCAGATGCAAACAGATCGAATATTGGGTGATCAAATCTGCTGGAAATTTCTTGAAAAGGAAATGGATGCAACATCCTCTGTGTCAGCCTTCAAGATCTTCTGCTATTGCTTTGCATCTTTCGACTGCCATAAGTAACAGGGGGGGGGAGGGGAGGTAGGAATAAGTTGGGGAAGTGAGCTGGAGTTGTTACATTCATCTGTTGTATAAATGGGAGGGGGGAGCATAAAATAGAGTTAGGTTTCTATTTCTCGCTTAGCTTTCTTCTCTCTGCGCAACTGCAACCCGTTATCAAACTATGCCAAGGTCAACGGACAGAGGCCTCATCATCACCTGAAGATGCCCACATGATCATATCCACAACTTCTAATTGGAAGTGTCATTTGAACTATTGGGGGTGGGAACATTTCCATCACTTTCTATATGTGAATTGTGCGCCTAATTTCTCAGATTCAGAATTCTTTGGTTGCTACCACTTCACTTTCAGTAAAAGATATCGTTTCTCTAAACTAAAGAGTCTAAGTATTTCTTTCCTGGATTTTGAATGGAGCTCCGCCTGACATTATTCTGAATCTCCGCCACCTGCCCACCCGGAGAGAATACCCAATTTTCTTCTGAGGGGGCCTGGACATCATGTGATCTTCAAATAGTGACCAGGAGGATCTGGGAGCCATTGGAGGGCAAGATTCTTTGCTGGTGCAGGAGGCCCAATCGCCAGCAGAGCTCAGTCTGGAAGAGGATCCAGCTGTGAAGTCCAGATGGTCGGTGGGGGTTGGTTGGAAAGATCCAGAGAAAGACACCCCCCCCGGGGTCACAACTACCCGCCGGCGTGGAAAAGAGGAGCCGTGGCAAGAGAAGGAAAAGAGGGAACTCTCACTGAATCAAGCCAGGAAACTCCTTGATGAAGCCTTTGAACAACTCCAAGCTGCACAAAGGTATGAAGAGGGAGGGGAAGTAGCCCCAGCCAGAAGAAGCAGAGCAGCTCCCTCTCCCATAAATCAACCCGATCCAGCAGCAGCCCCGGGGCCTTCAGCGGGAGATGTGATTCCTAGAAGGCGTAGAGCTCCTAGGCTGCCTCTGTTAGAAGTAAAATATGGAGGGGATCCCAAAGCCTTGGGATTTTTCCTAGCTCAAGTTTGGAGCCATATGGAAGAGTATGGGGAGGATTTTCCCTCAGAAGCAGCCAAAGTGAGGTGTGTTACCAGGGCTCTGGAGGGAATAGCGGCAGAGTGGATGGTGACTTTGCATAATGATAATGCTCCTCAGTTGCTGAATTATAACCTATTTATGGCTGCACTGTGGGCTAGGTTTGAGGACCCACTGGCGGAGCGCAAGGCCCGAATTAGGATGAAAACCATAAAACAGGGGCGGAGGTCTGTGGCTGATTACACCCAAGAATTTAGACAGTTAGCAGGCCATTTCCGAGGCTGGCCCCAAGAAGCCCTGATAGAACTGTTTAAAGATGGTTTAAATGAAGATGTGTACCAGAGATGCACTGCTAGAAAAGACCCCAATGACTTGCAGATGTGGTACTTGCTGGCAGAAGAAGTGGAGATTGATTTAATCCGAAGTAAATGGCGGGGAGGTTATGGGTGGAGCAAGTTTTCCCCCACACGCCCTCAAGAGGCTCCAAAACCTCAGAAGGGAGGAGTGGCGGCAAGACCCAACCCCTCGGCCTGCTTTCGATGCGGGAAAGAAGGTCACCGGGCTGTGAACTGCAGAGTCAAGCTGGAGCCAAAGGGGGCGCCAAAGGAAGGAAAGAAACCTGAAAAATCCCCAGTGAAGCCTCGCGAAATGGCACTAAAGTCAAAAGAGACAGCAGAGGTCGCCCCTCCCGAAGGAGAGGAATCAGAAGCCCCAGTGACCCCTGAGGAGGAGGATTCTGACTCGGAAGATGACTTCCTGGTAAGTCCAAGCGTGGGCCCTATGACCATTCCGGTGAAGTTGAGGGTACCCAATTCAGGGGTCAAAGGGGAAATGCTAGCCCTGTTAGATTCTGGGTGCACAAGGTGTATAATCAACACGGAAGTAGTGAAGAAAATGGGTTTAAAGCTAAAACCTTTGAAGATGCCCATTTCCTTTTGCCAACTAGATGGATCAGTGGCTGGAGGTTGCCCTGCCCGTTTTGTCATGGAACCTATAGAAATGGTCATGGGAGAACATGATGAGACCCTGTGTTTTATTGTGGTCCCTGGGATGGAGCAACCATTAATACTGGGATTGCCCTGGGTCTGAAAATGGAACCCCTAGGTTAACTGGAGAAAGGGGTTGTTGCGCATACGCACAAAGCAGCGACCGAGAGGAGGGGCCAGATCCCAGCCGAAGCCTGAGAACCTACTTGAAATAGCTTCCACGGGTACTGAGCCCATGAAAGATGAGGAGAAAATTCCCACAGAGTATTGGGATTTAAAAGAAGTGTTCAGTGAGAAGGCCTCGGATGAGCTTCCGCCTCATCGGCCAACAGACTGTGCTATTGAGATTTTGCCTGGGGTGAAGCTCCCGAAACCAAAGTTGTACTCAATGACCCCAAGGGAATTGGAAGAGCTAAGACTGTTTATTGATAAAAATTTGGAACGTGGTTTCATTCAACCGACTAGACCCCGGGTAGCGGCCCCAGTGTTGTTCTGTGAAAAGAAAGATGGTTCCAAATGCTTGGTGGTGGATTACAGAAATTTGAACGCTATTTCTGTGGAAAACGTGTACCCCCTTCCTTTGATGAAGGACATGTTGGCCCATTTAGCGAAGGGAAAGATTTTCACGAAGTTGGATTTGAGAGAAGCATACTACCGGATTCGAATTAAGGAAGGGGATGAGTGGAAGACCGCTTTTAACTGCCCGATGGGTTGCTTCCAATTCAACGTTCTTCCTTTTGGTTTACAAGGGGCCCCAGCTGTATTCATGCAAATGATCAATCAAGTGTTACATGAACATTTATACAGGGGGGTTCTGGTTTATCTTGATGATATCCTTATCTACACGGAGACCCTGGATGAACATGTGAGGTTAGTGCAGTTGGTTTTACAGAAACTGTGTGCCGCTAAGTTGTATGCTAAATTGTCAAAGTGTTAATTCCACCAAGACAAAATTGATTATTTGGGATATCGCATTTCATCTGAAGGCATAGAGATGGATCCAGAGAAGGTGCGTGCTGTTCTGGAGTGGGCTCCACCACGCACCAGAAAACAACTTCAAAGCTTTTTGGGATTTGCAAATTTTTATCGGCAATTCATCCCGACGTTTGCTAAGATAGCAATGCCCATCACAAATCTCTTGAAAACAAAAGGGGAGGTGAAGCCAAGGCCAGGAAAGCCACTGGAGTGGTCCATGGAGTGCCAAGCCGCTTTTGAAAAGCTAAAACGACTGTTTGCTGCAGAACCAGTGCTGAAACACCCGGATATGGACACTCCTTTCGTGATTCAAGCCGATACAAGTGATGTGGCTATTGGAGTGGTATTACTTCAAATCAACGAGAAAGGGACCGTACAGCCTTGTACGTATACCTCCCGTAAGCTGTCTGAAACCCAGAGAAGGTGGGCCGTCTGGGAGAAAGAAGCTTTTGCAGTTAGTTGGGCCTTGCTGACCTGGAGACATTTCCTGGAAGGAGCAAAACACCCGTTTGAGGTATGGACTGATCATAAGAATCTGGAAGCCTTAAAAACGCCCCGGAAGCTGTCCCCTAAACAAGTTCACTGGGCCCAGTACTTCAAGTGATTCAATTTCTCATTGAAGTACATTCCAGGCGGGAAGAACTTCATGGCGGATGCTCTCTCTAGACTACCTCAATATAATAGTATGCGCCAGGAGGTGATAAGCCCAATTGTCTCAGCCAAACATCTAGCCACCCCAGTGATCACCAGAGCCCAAGAAGTGGTTTTATCGAATGACCTAACCGAACAATTAAAAGAAGCTTTAAAACTGGACGAATGGTTCCTGGCTCATTCTAGTGACTATACAATTAGAGATGGTTTGGCTTGGGTGGGGGCCAAGTTGTATGTGCCACAGGTACTGAGGAGCCAAATACTACAACAGGCTCATGATTCTAAAGCAGCTGGCCACTTCGGATTTGTGAAGACCTTACATCTGGTTAAGTGGCAATTCTGGTGGCCCACTTTAAAGAAGGACATTGAAGCTTATGTAGCTAACTGTCCAGTTTGTGCTTCAGCAAAGAGACCTCCTGGTAAGCCAGTAGGATTGTTACAAAATGTAGCTAGACCAACGGCTCCCTGGAAGGAAATCTCTATGGACTTTATAGTAGAATTACCCGAAAGTGGTGGAAACACGGTCATTTGGGTAGTGACTGATTTGTTTTCCAAACAAGTACATTGCATACCTTGTTCCAAGATTCCCTCTGCTAAGACGCTGGCTAAACTGTTTATTTCACATATCTATAGGTTACATGGCGTCCCAGAACGCATCTCTGACAGAGGGGTACAATTTACCTCAAATTTTTGGAAAGAGTTCCTGAAGTTAATAGGCTCCGCCCAGGGGTTAAGCTCTGCCCACCACCCCCAAACCAATGGGACCTGTGAGAGGACTAACGCAGTGTTAGAACAATATCTCAGATGTTACATAAATTATCAACAAGATTACTGGTCCGAATTACTACCATTTGCCGAAGTGGCACATAACAACTCTGTACACAGTAGTACTGGATTTACTCCATTTAAAGTGGCTTCGGGACAAGATTTCGTTCCCATACCTGAACTTCCTCGAGAAAAATCTTACATCCATTCGTTGGATGAATGGATAACTCAATTCCAACTTAACTGGCCAGTAACATGCAAAGCATTAGATGAGGCCCATCAAGCTCATAAGAAATTTGCAGAAAAGAAAAGATCCCCACAGAAAGAATATAAAGTGGGCGACAAGGTTTTCCTGTCCACCAGATACCTGCAGACCACTCAAAAGTCAAAGAAGCTTGGTCTTAAGTATGTTGGTCCATTCACAATTGAACGGATTATAAATCCTGTAACAGTCCAGCTAAACTTACCCAAAACTCTTTGACGAATTCATCCGTTTTTCCATGTTAGTTTGCTAAAACCTGAACGTACTTCTGACTCAAGACCCATCCAGGCTGACCCTCCCATACCAATATTGATTGAAGGCGAACAACATTTTGAAGTTCAAGAAATTCTGGACTCTCGCAAATGGAGGGGTCGACTCCAGTATCTTGTAGCCTGGAAACATTTCTCTTCTTCACAAGCCGAATGGGTTAATGAAACCGACGTTAAAGCCCCTACGTTGATCAAAGCATTTTGTTCCAAGTATCCTGATAAGCCTTAGAAGTGTATTGTTTTATAATTGTTTAATGATTAATAATTGTCTTTATATTTTCTCCTCTCTTTCTTCTAGGACTGATGATTTTCCTTTTTCTAGGAGGGCCGAATGTCAGCCTTCAAGATCTTCTGCTATTGCTTTGCATCTTTCGACTGCCATAAGTAATGGGGGGGGGGGGAGGTAGGAATAAGTTGGGGAAGTGAGCTGGAGGTGTTACATTCATCTGTTGTATAAATGGGAGGGGGGAGCATAAAATAGAGTTAGGTTTCTATTTCTCGCTTAGCCTTCTTTTCTCTGCGCAACTGCAACCCTTTATCAAAATATGCCAAGGTCAAGGGACAGAGGCCTTATCATCACCTGAAGATGCCCACATGATCATATCCACAACTTCTAATTGGAAGTGTCATTTGAACTATTGGGGGTGGGAAAATTTCCATCACTTTCTATATGTGAATTGCGCGCCTAATTTCTCAGATTCAGAATTCTTTGGTTGCTACCACTTCACTTTCAGTAAAAGATATCTTTTCTCTAAACTAAAGAGTCTAAGTATTTCTTTCCTGGATTTTGAATGGAGCTCCGCCTGACACTCTGCCTGATCTATTGTAGATCTGCTTAGCCAATCTGCCCTGACATTTTGTGTCCCTGAAATATGTTCACCTTTGACTGAGAGCAATTTTTCTTTGCCCATCTGCAGAGATAATAAGTTTCTTTTTGTAATGACTTTGACTGTGTTTCTCTATGATGATTAATGTGTGCCTGAGTGGCCACATTATCTGTTAGGATTAACACATCTTGTCACCTCATTATTGCCAAAAATTCCTTGAGAACTAGATGGACTGCTCTTAATTCTAACCAATTGATATTATGCTTGAGCTCATTAGCCTTCCAAATGCCCTGTGCCACCTTGTCTCGACAATGGGCCCCCCATCCAGAGAAACTAGCATCAGTAATTATAGTTGTAAACTCCCTGTCTTTAAAGGAGCATCCTTTATCTAATGCTGAAGTGGTCCACCAAAGCAAGGATATTAATATCTTTGTTGGCAATCTGACTCGGAAGGGAGAAGTACCTTTCATGGATCTTTGAAAAGGTAATTCACGAGAATGCAGTTGTGTCCATGGCACTATATCAAGGTAGGATATCATTTTACCTCATAATTTTGACATTTGGTCTGGGGATGCCCTTCTTATGCAAAAGAAATGGGCTGCTAACACTTTAATGTCCTCTCTTCTTTGTTGAGAGAGTAAAACTAAATCTAATTCAGTATCTATTATTGCTCCTAAATGTAAACATTTGGTAGATGGTTCAAACTGACTCTTTTCCTGATTAACCGAAAATCCATGAGATTGTAAGATTTGTAGTGTGATGGCTACGTCTCTAATAGCTATCTCATGGGGGACTGATTGTATTAAGATATTGTCCAAATAGGCCAGTATCCTAATTGGACCATTTCTAAGATGGGCTGTTACAGCCGCCAGGATTTTGGTAAATGCCCTGGGTGCAGATGCCAACCCAAAGGGGAATGCTTTATACTGAAAATGTCGACCTGTGTAACAAATTCTTAAATATTTGTGGTATTCAGGTATGATTGGAATATTTATGCAAATATTCTTCTGTAAGGTCAATTAAAACTAAATAGATCCCATGTCTCACTTTCTTCAAAATAGATTGAAGCGTGTGTACCTGAAACCTATAATAAATAACAAGAGTTTAATCTTTAAAGGTTTAAAATAGCCCTTCACCCCCGATGATTTGGGAACAAGAAATAACATAGAGTAGAAGCCTTGGCCCTGTTGCTCTTCTTGGACTGCTTCCACAGCTTGGATTGTTATCAGGAGACCATGTTTTGGTCATAAGTGTTTGTCTAAGGGAACGGGAATGCATCCTTCGGTGGGAGGGATCTACTCTAAAGACTGCCTGATTTGGACTGTTAGTCTGAAGTCCTCCCATCATTCCCTGACCAATAAGTTACATAAAGCACTGCTGAACCACCAAAGGCATTAACTGCCCTCCTGTTTCAGTGTGTTATATTTGCCCTTATCTAGTTAAGGAAGGAGCCATTGGTCTTGGATTACTCAAGTAAGAACACCCTAGAAGTTCAGAATCCTGCATGTTAGAAGCTACTTGGCCCAAATTGTCCATGTCTGATCCTACTTCGGTTAGAATAGATTGACTTGTGTGATTCCCCCTTAGGAGTACTTAATTGCAGTAATTTCATTTGTTCTTTTGAATTCTCCTCTACTTACTTTACCAACTCATTATGTAGTCTACACTCGGCCTGCTCATCAGCTTTGGTTTTCCTAGTAGCTGTGGCCTTGGCCCTGATTTTGTCAGCTGCCTCCTGAACTGATCCTCTGGTCTTACAGGTTCTTTTACCCCTACCTTTCTGTTGATTGGAAGCAATCAGACGTGAAGACATGGTGTTGGAAGATTCCTCCATGATGTCTACAACTGATTGTAACATTACTCATTGAAACTTTCCCCACACTCTACATATGCAAAGAGTTTTTCATTGGGTTGATTCTCTTACCAAGTTTCTGAGACCTCAGGACTGAGTTTCACCAATTTCAAGACAATTAAATAGCTCAACAACCACAATCTTTCAAGGTAAACTGTCTATAAGCAGTAGAGTTCTAGTCGTGAGGCACACAGCACATAAGAATAGAAAAGTTGAGGAAAAATACCTCTTGTCTTTTTTCTGAAGCTTTGCGCCTCAGGACAGAATTCCACCAATTTGAAGACAATTAAATAGCCCAATAACCAGAATCTTTCAAGGTTCACTGTCTATGAGAGGTATAGATCGGGTCGTGAAGCACACTAGACCTAGCCAGAAAATGACTGCTTCTACAAAATGGGGTTCCCGCCAGTTTAAACCATCACCAAGTTGATTTTACCTTTGCTGAAACCTCGTTGCGGCTAACATTGCGGCTTTGCTTAGACTGCGCTCCCTTATTTGGGCAGGCTGTCTGACAGGCTTTTCTTTTTCGGTCTGAGAAGTCTCTTCGTCAGCTGTTAGTTGTAAACAAACCGATCAGTGTTAAAGTCAAATAAAGCTGCCTTCTGTGCTCGGACTGCTTCGCGTTCCCTTACATGGGCAGGCTGCTCAGCTGGGAAAAGGTGAATCTTCAATGCCCCCAACACCCAATTCCAGGTTTTTGGGAACGATCTCTGCAAACTCCAGACTGTCTATTTGCTTGAAAAAGCTGATGGAATAGAGGCTTGTGATTGTAATTAGCACCGAGACTTTTGAAAAACCTAAAGTGCTATTAGTCCCTTAAGGACTGTGGTTAGTCCAAAATAACAAATCTAAATTAAAAATACTACAAGCATTCCTCTGTGAGAAAGTATACAGGAGCAAGATGAAAAATTTCTTTCTCCGCTGAGACTGAATAGAAGAACTGGAGACAGTGGCCCAGAAGGGATGTGTCTTCAGTTCTTCTGTATGGATCCTGGTGAAACCATTCTGGAGAATACTTTGTCCTAATGACAACGACCCAGAAGCAGCCACCATTGTGAGGCAGATGCAGGCATGACAAAATGGCAGCTGCTTCCAGACGTCAGCCTAATGACCTAGGCATGAATCCCAAAAACATTCAAAATAACGGCTGCTTCCATGACACAGTCATGAAGCCCACAGATGTGTCTTGTCTTCCTTCACCGACATGAGGTTCAGAGATCTTCAAAAGGTATGGAGAAGGAGGAGGCTGTGATGCGTGGTGGGTTGGGAGTCAGGCCTAACAACTGCAGGGACCCAGTGGGAATAGGAAAATGCCTGTGGCGACCCAAAAGTTGGGGTAGTGGAGGTTAGGCCTCCAAGAGATTTCCACAACCCTGAGGTAGTCGGTATTCTACTTAACAGCTTGAACATTTGTTTAACAGTTTCATCAGGGAGACAAAGGGATAGGTAGTTAAGCAAAGTAACCTCACTGAACAACCACTGTAAGATGCAACCGTAACTGACAGGCCCCATTACAATTGTATCTAGAGGAGTACTTCTATGGTGGCTGGGGAATTCTGGGGGTCAAAATATGGAGGACACCAAGGTAGAAGACAGAAATTCCACGAGTGGGAATTCCATAATCAATATAGAAAAAACACCACTCAAAAGCCTTTTTGGGGAATTCCACTACTTTTGCAAAAATGAAATTGCTGCTGATAACAACAAACTGATGGGCAGCCCTTTTCCATTTTCCTTTATTCTTCACTTACAAATCTAATTCTGAGATATGTTTTCACTGACATTCCTAATGAGAGCTGAGAAATGGAAGCTTTCACTAAACTCATCAACTTTTCCTTCACTTGCATTTCCACGTGAGCAATATGGAACAATTTATGCCAGAAGCATCATCCACAGATTTGTCTCCTCTGTGAGTCCTCTGATATATCTCCAGGTTCATTTTCTGACAGAAATGTTTGCCACAAATAGGACATTCAAAGGGTTTCTCTCCCATGTGAGTCTTCTGGTATTTCACCAAGTAGGAATTCTGACTGAAATATACCCACAATCAGGTTATTCAAAAGGTTTCTTTCCTGTGTGAGTCCTCTGGTATTTCACTGGCTCAGAATTCTCATTGAAACTTTTCCCACACTTTCCATATGCAAAGAGTTTTTCTCTTGTGTCGATTCTCTTACCAAGTTGGAATTGTAACAGAAACGTTTCCCACAATAAGGAAATTCAAAGAGTTTCTCTCCTGTGTGAGACCTCTGATGGTTCACTAGGACAGAATTCTGACTGAAACTTTTCCTATAATCAGAACATTAAATCGGTTTCTCTCCTTTGTGAGTCCTCTGATGGTTCTTCAGATGAGAAATCTGACTAAAACTTTTCCTACAAAGAGGACATTCAAAGGGCTTTTCTCCTGTGTGAGTTCTCTGATGATTCACCAGGCTGGAAATCTGACCAAAACTTTTCCCACAAACAAGACATTCAAAGGGTTTCTCTCTTGTGTGAGTCCTCTGATGGCTCACCAGGTTGGAATTCTGACAGAAACCTTTCCCGCAAACAGGACATTCAAAGGGTTTCTGTCCTGTATGAGTCCTCTGATGGTTCATCAGGCTGTAATTCTGACTGAAATGTTTCCCGCAAACAGGACATTCAAAGGGTTTCTCTCTTGTGTGAGTCCTCTGATGGCTCACAAGGTTGGAATTCTGACTGAAACTTTTCTCGCAAACAGGACATTCAAAGGGTTTCTCTCCTGTGTGAGTCCTCTGATGGCTTACCAGGCTGTAATTCTGACTGAAATGTTTCCTGCAAACAGGACATTTAAAGGGTTTTTCTCCTGTGTGAGTACTTTGGTGCTTCACCAGGTTGGAATTCTGACTGAAACATTTTCCACAAATAGGACATTCAAAGGGTTTCTCTCCTGTGTGAGTCCTCTGGTGATTCACCAGGTTGGAATTCTTACTGAAACCTTTCCCACAATCAGAACATTCAAAGGGTTTTTCAACTGCGTGAGTCCTCTGGTGTCTTATCAGGCTGGAATTCTCACTGAAATCTTTCCCACAATCAGGACAGTCAAATGGTTTCTCTCCTGTGTGTGTCCTCTGATGGTTCACAAGGTGAGAATTCTGACTGAAACTTTTCTCACACACAGGACATTCAAAGAGTTTCTCTCCTGTGTCAGTCTTCATGTGTCTCACAAAGTGGGAATATCCAATGTTTGCCACAATCTGGACAATCGTACGGCTTCTCCCTGCTGTGAGTCCTCGGATGTTTGACCAAGTTGCCATTTTTACTAAAGAGTTTACCACATTGGAAGCATTGGTTGGAGATCCCTTCTGGGTGGGTTCTTCTGTGAACCAAAAAGGATCTGTTCTGATAAAAGGTTTTGCTTCATTCAGATAATTTGTGTACGCTTTCCTCCTGAGTGGATTCTCCCATGCATAATCGCTTGCAATTTGGAGTCTTCTTCTTCCGTAATAGGCACACCTATGGAGTTTTTCCACCAATATATTTTTGAGAAGGTCAAAAATATGAGTGATCCTTTGTTTAGTGGTGCTTTGATTTAAGCCCATTTCTCCCTCCTAAGGCAACGTCTGCCCTATGTGCCCATACAATTTACCTTTTCCTCCCCACTGAGTTCAAGATATTTTCCTCATTTTCTGAATGGAAAAATAATCTCCCTTCATGTTTTTGTGTATTCTGTCCTTGAGTTCCACATACGCTACTTTTTCCAGCTTGAAAACTCTTATTGATTTTCTTTCCTTCGTCTCCGACCATCTGTGGAAGGAGAAGAATTGTGTGGTTCTTCTGATGGAAATGGAGAATATTTTTATTTCTGCCTCAACTAGTTTTGCTTTTCAATATTGATTGTTATTCTCAGTTGTCCAGTGTGGTCTTCTGGCATCACTTTTGTCTGTAAGATTCAAATGAAAACGTAGCTTTTATTGTTGATAAAAGGGTTGCAGAAAATGTGAAAAAGTGTACATTACAATGAAAAAACAAACATGCCACAATACTAGAATAACCTTACATTAATTATGATATTTACTATTGAGTTCCAGTTTAAATATTCATTCAATCATTAAATGCACTTGTTGCCTTAGGTCAGTCACAAATTCTTAGCCCTGCAAAGGGTTATCATGAAATACAGCTATGTGAAGAAGAAAGTACACCCTCGATCTTTATGATTTTATATATCACAACATAGTAAAAATAATCTCATCCTTAGCAGTTTAAAAATAGGTAAATATAACGTCAGATGAACAACAACAGATGATATATTATACCCATGTCATCATTTTTTTTCAGAAAAACAAAGCTGAAACAGAGATGTGAAAAACTAAAAACACTCCAACACCTTCCAAAGGTATGAAGAGGTGAAGTAGCAGTCAGTGCTGTTGATCAAATATCCTGGATCAATTGATCATCAGCAAGTGTGACTATATATCTATAAAAGCCAAAATTATAGGAGTTTCCTGGTCTCCAGCACTGAGGTGTGAATTAGATGCCAAAGACTAAACACAGCAGCAGGGATCTTAGAGAAACAATTATTGCTGTCCATCAATCTGAGAAGGGTTATTAGACTTTTTCCAAACAATTTAAACTCCATCATTGTACGTTCCAGATTCACAAGTGGAAAACATTCAAGACACTTTCCAGTCTTTTCAGGAGTGGAAGTCCCAGCAAATTCACCCCAGGTTCAGAACATGTAATGCTCAGAGAAATTGCAAAAAAATCAAAGCATTATATCTCAGGCTCTACAGACTTTTTTTTAACATGTTAAATGTTAAAGTTCATGACAGTACAATTAGAAAAAGACTGGACAAGTATGGATCATTTGGAAGAGTTGCCAGAAGGCCTCTTCTCTGTTAGAAGGATATGACAGAAGGAGTTGGATATTGTTGCCAAGAAAACAGCATGTCCATAAGAGAATAACTGAGTTGGAAGGGACCTTGGAGGTCTTCTAGTCCAATCCCTGCTCAGGCAGGAGACCTTATATCATTCCTGATTAATTGCTATCTCATCTCTTCTTGAAACCCTTCAGTGATGAACTTTTGGAGGGAAGCTGTTCCCAAGGAATTAATGACCTGAAAGGATTTTTAAAATCTTCCCACCAGCAGAATATTGCAGCCACCACTGTTAAAGAATTGAGCACCAATGGACTCAAAATCTGGGGAGGGAAGAAACATGCCGCAGCAGCTGATACGCTTCAGCCCAGTTGCTTCTCTGCTTCCACATCCCGGAGGAAACCCAACAGCCCGACTTGCTCCCAGCCTCTCCTCCCACCTGACCTCAACTCACCTTCCAGTTGCTGCTTCGACCCTGGGAAGAGCAGAAAAACCACTCTGCACCCCACCTTCCTCCCAGGAGTGATCTGGAAGAAGCTCCTGATTCTTTCTAGCAATGCAGTACTCGATTGTTTTAACTCCTTTAAGCTCAACCACAGAATTTATTAAGGGCTTATTAGTCACAGAGAAGTAACTGCCATCTCCTGAAAGGAAGCAAAAGAACAGGTTTGTCTGTTTCTAACGTGTTTGTAACATGTTTTCACTGATTAAATCCTATCAAATCATTTTCCAGTCCTAGCAACCTATGTTTGCAACTGATCCATGTGCAATAGTGAAATGTGATACAAACGTAGCTTGTGAAGATTACTATGTGCTGGGCTCTAAATGTTTATGAAGTTCTTCCAGCATTACATAGAGTTGGAAGAGACCAACTCTCCAAGCAGGAGACCCTATGCTATTCCAGACAAATGGCTGTCCAATCCCCTCTTTAAAAACCCCATTGATGGAGCACCCACAACTTCCACAGGCAAAGCATTTCCACTGATTGTTCTCAGTGAAAGGAAATTTCTTGATTCTAGGTTGGACATCTTTTTGATAAGTCTCCCTCTGTTACTCTTTGTGCTGCTCTGAGGGGCATTGGACAATAGGTCTGTTCTGGCTTTTAATTACTGGCTGAATGTAAGGTAGACAGATTTAAACTCGACAAAGGCATCCATACAAACTTTCTTTATTGGTTCATCAGACATTCTCAAATATAACTCACAGTTCCGTCCAGATTCATCTCAATGTCCAAATCTTTGCATAGTTGATTTCATAGTGTAAAAAAATGGTGATCTTTTCATCCCATAACGAAGGAGGAAGGGCATGAGCACGCTGCTGGGGTCCAGGCAAGAGTGAAGGACTTCCCCCAACCCAACCAAGGGTCAATTCAGTGAACAATCAGGATTACAGATGTGACCACATGACATGGACTACATTTCCCAGGAGGCATTAACTACATTTACCATTGACCCTTAAGGGGACAGCTCCCAATTCCTAACTATCCCAATTCCCAGTTAACTTTTTCTGTCTGGACAGCACAAGGTGCACCCCCTTTTTTCTGTTTCAGCCCTCAAATATTGAAAGACTGCTATGATGTAACCCCCAACCCTTCTCTCTGTTAGACTAGACTAGAGATCTGCAACCTTAAACATTCAAGAGCCATTTGGTAAGGTTTCCCACAGGGAGGGAGGGAGGGAGGGAGGGAGAGAGAGTTTAAAAATAATGGGGGCTTTGGGCTACCAGATTGGGAGTTTTATTATCAAGCAGCTGTATTAACATGGGTGAGGGAATGGATAAGACTTAAACAAAGATTACTGTTTTCAGAAGGCCTTGGAGGAGTGTTAGGATATTAAATTTAATAGGTGGAACAATAAAATTGTAGAATGGGCAAGAACAGGAAGCTCTAAGTGCTGGCTCCTGCATGAGGAGAACTATGCTGTGATTGTTGGCTGTCGGTGTGAAGGGTTTCCCATTTTTCCCGCTTTTTTTCTTGTGTGCTCTGTATCCTATTTGGATTTACCTCAGCATGTTTCTGTGTTCCTGACCAACTTGTTTGCTGTAAATGTATTAAGTGTATTCATTCATGTAAAACTAAAAATTTACCTCAGCATCTCTGATTTGATTTGGAAACTTGCTGCATAATTCCCTGACAGAGAACTGTCTCCACTACACCGATAAAAAAAAGCCACTTGCAGTACATGTCACTTGCTGGAAGAATCACCGGGAGGGAGATAATTATTGTTATTTGTAGCTGGTACATTAGCCAGAAAGATGTAAAGGATCGGGGTGAGAAAAAACACTACTGCTCTGGGTGGTCCCCTTCCTCTGGGACTGATGGAGGAATTTGGGATGATGAACAGACACAAATGAATGGCTTTGTGAGGCTGAGCTCTTCCCAAGAAGCTCCCATGGGGAGCACAGTCACTTCTTAAAAGACCCCTCAACACGGTTTGGAAACTGTGTTAGTTTGGAGAAGGCTTAAGACAATGTGGCTTCAACAGATTTGGAGTTAATAGACTCGACGCATGATGAACTGGACTTTCTTAAGACCACTGGAGAAAAGAGCTAACCATGACTGGAAAATGGATCGACCAAGAGTTTTAGAATTTGGGGGAATGAGGCACAATTGTTCTCTTAATTGTTCTCAACTTATATTTTAAGAAAAACTTTTATTAATAAGAATCCAACAAATGTATTTCATCCCGGACAAATCAGAGACAATTATTCTGATAATTTAGAAACCTGATAAATAACAAACCATTCTAAGCTTTATACAAATTAAACAGTAGATTGTTAACAAGGTGCTTTGACGTTTAACTTGGTTGTTGGTTCACCTGTTAATTACAATGCCTTTGTAGATCATAGATAATGTCGAATTGGTTGGAAATAGAGGTAGAATTTTATAAATTTTGGGCATGCTTCAGAAGGGGAGGAAAGTAAATTGCTCCAATGTGTTTATGAATATTTTAGTGGGAGGATAAAAAAGTAAATCTGTTTTAGTCTTTTTTATTGGACATTTTTTCTGTTTTGCCTATCCTTGCTTTGCTTTTGAAAAAAAAAAATCTGTTTTTGGAGTTTGTAGTGTTTATTAATATTTTGAATAAAATAACTTTTTTTAAAGTCCCTTTACCACAAGTATGTTTATGTATGCTACTGTGGACCTATTTTCTAAACTGCCTCTAAATTCATAGAATCATAGCAACATGGGGTTGGTTGTATCATGGTGACCAGAACTGGACACACTATTCTAGGTCTGCTATCAACAGCACAGTGTAAGCCAACTCTATCACTTCTTGACAATATGCTCAAAGGGTGGGATTCAAATGTTTAAACAACTGGTTCTGTGGGCATGGTTTGGTGGGTGTGGCTTGGTGGTCATGTGACTAGGTGGGCGTTGCTATGTGGTCCCACAATCAAGGTATTCATATGGTTTCTCTCGTGTGGGGGTTGGACTAAATGACCTCTGAGGTCCCTTAACAGATAATCAGAGTTGGAAGGGACCTTGTAGGTCATCTAGTCCAACCCCTTGCCCAAGCAGGAGACCCTACACCATTTCTGACAAATGGCAGTCCAATCTCTTCTTGAAAGCCTCAAGTGATGGCGCTCCCACAACTTCCGAAGGCAAAGCTTTTCCATTGGTTGATTGTTCTCACTGTCAGAAAGTTTCTCCTTATTTCCAAGTTAAATCTCTCCTTGTTCAGTTTCCATCCATTATTCCTTGTCTGGCCTTCCAGCCCTGGATTGCTGTGCTGTTTCAAAGCATCCTCTGAAGCTGCGTCTAGTCTAGTGCCAGGGTTTATGGTCCTTCCTTCTTTCCTCTCCTTTTTCTCCTTCCCTCCCTCCCTCCCTCCCTCACTATCTCATTCGTTTTTCTTTCCCTTCCCTCTTTCTCCCTTTCTTTCTTTCTCCCATCCCTCCTTTTTCTTCTTCCTTTTAAGAGAAAGGAAGGAAGGAAGGAATATTTAAAGCCATTAAACATATTAATTTAGGGATATTTAAAGCCATTATATTCGATTAATCTTTAAACTTTTTGCATACTTGTTCTGAAACAGAACGAATTTTGTTTTAACACAAATGGCTTCAATTCCAAAGTTACTTTTTATGAAGACATCGTCATGAAAGGGAGATTGGAAACAAAGCAAAGATTAACCTTCTCATTCTTTCTGACCCTTTCTAAATGGCAAGTAGAAGTGAGCCTTTCTAGTTGCCATTTTATTACCAAGAATTTACCACCATCTTCAAATTAAAGAGTTGCCTTCCAACAACAAAAAACACAAGTTTGCAAACTGCCTGAATACATAGCATATAATTTTGTATGTTAAATATCGAACCATGAAGTGGAAGAGGGAAAATATTTGTGAGAAATATTTACTGTGTTTTTTGCTTGTCAAATTTAAAAGGCCATTGAACTCCATAAAGGTTGTGACAACAGCGAGGCAAACTGCTGAATAGTCTGAATTATGCTTTGGAAATTGTGTAATGTATGCTCTGAAATTGAGCAAATGAATGACACCTAAAAGTAAGCTGTTCTCGACAAAATCCATGCTGAACTTACCACACGAAGCCTGGCATGAAATAGCAGAGCAACTTACTTGTTTTGAAGAGGAGGATATGAAAGAAAGGAAGAAGATTGGCTCCAGCAATTTTAGGAGACTGCATAGTTTTGTTTACCTAGAACATTCCCAAGGCAGTAATCAATACTGTATAAGCTGCTCCAAATGTTCTTTTGGTTAAACATTGAATCCAGGCATACTGGATGGGTAGATGCTCCCAGGAGGCTGCAGGGAGGCCTACAAGGCCCAAAACAGGGCAAGCCTCCCTGGAGCCTCCTGGAAACAAAAATGGGATGGGGGGGGGGGGTTGACGTTTTTGGCCTAGCAAGCATCCCTGGAGACTCCTGGGAGCAAAAATGAGGCACGGGGGAGGGGTGCCGGAGCCCCCTTGCCCCATTTTGACCTAACAAGCTTCCCTGGGAGCAAAAATTGGGCACAGGGGGACAACGTAGGACCCCCACATGCCCTGTTTTTGCTCCCAGGAGGCTACCTTACACTCACCTGAGAACCAGATAGGCCTGGTCTTCAGAACTACTGGTTCACCAAACTGGATGTAAAATTAACATCCGATTCACATGAACCAGCCTGAACCGGTAGAATCCCACCTGATTATGCCTCTGTTGATGCAGCCTGGGATTGCGTTAGCTTTTTTTTCAGCAGTGGCAGCACTATACAGCACAATACTGGCACAAGTGGCACTTAGCATACAGCCCGGGGATACTTGGCCTGCCCTTTTGAAAATTTCCCAGAGGCAACCACCATTTTCAATGCACCCACAATACTTTAACACAGTCTACAAAGTGTTACAGGGGCAAAACAGAATACTTCGTACAAGTAACAATGACCCAGAAGCAGCCACCATTGTGAGGCAGATGCAGGCATGACAAAATGGCAACTGCTTCCAGACGTCAGCCTAATGACCTAGGCATGAATCCCAAACACATTCAAAACAACGGCTGCTTCCATGACACAGTCATGAAGCCTACAAATGTGTGTCTTGCCTTCCTTTGCCAACGTGAGATTCAGAGATCTTCATAAGGTGTGGAGAAGGAGGAGGCTGTGATGCTTGGTGGGTTGGAAGTCAGGCGTAATAATTTCAGGGACCCAGTGGGAACAGGAAAATGCCTGTGGGGACACAAAGGGTGGGGTAGTGGAGGCTAGGCCTCCAAGAGATTCCCACAACTCTGAAGTAGCCACTGTTCTGCTTAACAACTTGAACATTTGTTTAACAGCTTCATCAGGGAGAGAAGGGGATGGGGATAGGTATTTAAGCAAAGTAATGTCACTCAAAAGGCCCCATTAGAGTTGTATCTAGAGGAGTACTTCTATGGTGGCTTGGGGAATTCTGGGGCTCCAAATATGGAAGACACCAAGGTAGAAGACGGAAATTCCATGTGTGGGAATTCAATAATCAACATACAAAAAACACCACTCAAAAGCCTTTTTGAGGAATTCCATTACTTCTGCCAAAATGAAATTGATGCTGACAACAAGAAACTGGAAGGTAGCCCTTTTCCATTTTCCTTTTCTCTCCACTTACAAGTCTAATTCTGAGATATGTTTTCACCTACATTTCTAATGAGAGATGAGAAATAAAATTCAACTCTTCTCTAAACTCATCAACTTTTCTGTCAGTGGGATTTGTGGGCAATAAGGAACAATTTATGCCAGAAGCTTCATCCACAGAGACATTTGTCTCCTCTGTGAGACCTCTGGAATATCACCAGGTTCACAATCTGACAGAAACTTTTGCCACAAATAGGACGTTCAAAGGGTTTCTCTTCTGTGTCAATCCTGTGGTATTTGACCAAGTATGAATTCTGACTAAAATAGACCCACGATCAGATTATTCAAAAGGTTTGTGTCCAATGTGAGTCCGCTGGTGTTTCACTGGGTCAAAATTCCCATTGAAACTTTTCCCTCATTCTATACATGCAAAGGGTTTTTCTCTTGTGTGGATTCTCTGATGTCTTACCAAGTTGGAATTGTAACTGAAACGTTTTCCACAATCAGGACATTCAAAGGGTTTCTCTCCTGTGTGAGTCCTCTGGTGTTTCACCTGGTCAGAATTCTGTCTGAAAGTTTTCCCACAAAAAGGACATTCAAAGGGTTTCTCTCCTGTGTGAGTCCTCTGATGGTTCAACAGGTGAGAATTCTGACTGAAACTTTTCCCACAAACAGGACATTCAAAGGGTTTCTCTCCTGTGTGAGTCCTCTGATGTTTCACCAGGCTGGAATTCTCACTGAAACTTTTCCCACAATCAGGACATTCAAAGGGTTTCTCTCCTGTGTGAGTCCTCTGATGGCTCACCAGGTTGGAATTCTGACTGAAACATTTCCCGCAAACAGGACATTCAAAGGGTTTCTCTCCTGTGTGAGTCCTCTGATGATTCACCAGGCAGGAATTCTGACTGAAACTTTTCCCACAATCAGGACATTCAAAAGGTTTCTCTCCTGTGTGAGTCCTCAGGTGGCTCACCAAATGGGAATATGCAATGAAATGTTTCCCACAATCTGGACAGTCATATGGCTTCTCTCTGCTGTGAGTCCTCATATGTATCACCAAGTTGCCATTTTTGCTAAAGGGTTTACCACATTGGAAGCATTTGTAGGACATCTCTTCTGGGTAGGTTCTTCCGTGGAAGAAAAAGGATCTGTTCTGACAAAAACTTTGGCACATTCAGATAATTTGTCTCTGCTCTTCTCCAGTGTCAATTCTCCCCTGCAGTCACTTGCAATTTGTAATCTGATTATTTCATTAAAGGCACACTATGGAGCTTTTCCGCCAATGATAATCTTTTCCTCCCCACTGACTTCCAGATATTTTCCTCTTTTTCTGAATGAAAAAATAATCTCCCTTGACCTTTTTGTGTATTGTGTCCTTGAGTTCCATATACTATACTTTTTGCAGCACGAAATCTCTCATTGATTTTCTTTCCTTTGCCTCTCATCTGCTGCGGAAGGAGAAGAATTGTGTGGGGTTTTGGATGGAAATGGAGAATATTTTTATTTGTGCCTCAATCTTTTTTGCATTTCAATATTGCTTGTTATTCTCAGTTGTCTAAGTGTGGTCTTCTGACATCATCTTTGTCTGCAAGAAAATGAAAATGTAGCTTTTATTGCTTATAAAAGGGTTGCAGAAAATGTGAAAAAGTGTACATTACAATGAAAAAGCAAAGATGCCACAATAATAGAATAATCTCTTACTTTAATGGCAATATTAATTACTGTGTTCCAGTTCAAATATCAATTAAATCATTAAATTCACTTGTTGACTTAGGTCAGTCACAGATTTTCAGACCTGCAAATCAAATACAATTATGTGAAGAAGAAAGTACACCCTCGATCTTTATGATTTTATGTATCACAACATAGTAAAAATAATTCCATCCTTAGCATTTTTAAAAATAGGTAAATATTATGTAAGATGAGCATCAACAGATGTCTTAATTTTTTTTTTACAAACACAAAGCTAAAACAGAAATGTGAAAAACTAAAAACACTGTTACTTCTTCCATAGGTATGAAGAAACGAAGTAGCCGCCCGTGCTGCTCATCAAATGCCCTGGATCAATTGATCATCAGCAAGTGTGACTACATCTATAAAAGGCAAAGTTGTAGAAGTTTCCTGGTCTCCAGCATTGAGGTATGAATTAGATGAGAAAGAGAATACATCAGCGAGGATTTTAGAGAAGCAATTGTTGCTGCCCATCAATCTGGGAAGGGTTTAAAGGCTTTTTCCAAACAATTTAAACTCCATCATTCTACATTCTACGTTCTACGTTCCATGTTCACAAGTGGAAAACATTCAAAACACTTGTTAGTCTTCTCAGGAGTAGAAGTCCCAGCAAATTCACCCCAGGCTCAGAACACGCAATACTCAAGAGAAATTATAAAAAAACCAAGCATTGCATCTCAGGCTCTACAGGGCTCATTTAGCATGTTAAATGTTAAAAGTCCATGACAGTACAATTAGAAAAAGATTGGACAAGTATGGTTCATTTGGAAGGGTTGCTCGGAAAAAGCCTCTGATTTCTAAAAAGGATATGGCAGCAACACTTCAAATTTGCAAATTTGCATCTGAACAAATCACAAGACTTTTGGAACAGTGTTCTTTGGATGAGACCAAAGTGGAGATATTGGCCATAAAGCACAGTGTCATTTTGATGAAAACCAAACCAAATATCAACACTAGCATCTCATATCAACTGTCAAGCACAGTGATGAAGGGGTGATGATTTGGACTTGTTTTCCAGCCACATGACCTGGCTATTTCGCAGTTACTCACTGGTTTATGCACTCGTCTCTATACTATAGTATTCAGAATCAGAATAGATCTGGAAGGGACCCTGAAGGTCTTCTAGTTCAACCTTCTGCTCAAGCAGGAGATTCTATATTATTTCAGACAAGTGACTATCCAGTGTCTTTTTCAAAATTTCTAATAATGAAGCACCCACAAGGCCTGAAGGCCAGCTGATCTACAGGTTAATGTCCTCACTGTTTGGAAGTTTCTTCTTAATTCCAGGTTGCTTCTCTCATTGATTAGTTTCCATCCATGGTGCCTTCAGGTGCTTTGGAAAATAAGTTGACCCACCTCCTTTGTGGCAGTTTCTCAAATAGTGGACCACTGCTATCATGTCCCTTCTAGTCCCTCTTTTATCTAAATGAGCCAAACCCGACACTGTTCTTCAGGTTTTAGTCTCCATGTCTTTAATCAACTTAATTGCTCTTTGTACTTTTTTCAGTCTCAACATCTCTTTTGTAATTTGATGACCAAAATTGGATGCAGTATTCTAGTTATGGACTTACTAAGACTTTATAAAGCAGTGCAATACTTCATGTGATTTTGATTCTAGAGTCAAACGTGAGACCATCTGTGCAATAGCAGTTTCTCACATGGCTTCTCTGTTTTGCCTTTCTTTCTGCAAAATACATGACATGTTTGTATGTTGTTGATCATCTGAGGGTATATTTACCTATTTTAAGATTTCTAAGGACCAGATGATTTTTTACAATGTGCTGACATAGGAACAATGTGCTGAATATTTGGATGAAATGGGAATAGATTTGGAAATATATGTGTACAAAGAGATATAAAATACAAATGTATAAATGGAGAAAATCCATGTGTTTCAAGCCTGAAAAATGTCCCAAAATGGTTAATGTCAAACCTAATGTAATTTATAGATGTGGGGCTTTAATTGATGGTTTTCTGGTATCATAATAACTTCGAAGACTCAGGAAACAAGTGGGAAGTGAGGACTACCTATACAACTGAATATCCCCAAAAGATTACAAATTGCACAGTTGAACCTGGTTAATACATAGATGGGACACAAATAGGAAATACTGTGTTTTTTGGGTAGACATGGAAGTTTAAAGAAAAGAATCTCAAGAGAGCCAGAGGAAGATCAGTCCGATATTGTTGCCAGGAAAACAGCAGGTCCATAAGAGAATAACAAGAGTTGGAAGGGACCATGGAGGTCTTCTAGTCCAACCCCTGCTCAGGCAGGAGATTTTATATCATTCCTGATCATTCCTTTATATCATTGCTGTCCCGTCTCTTCTTGAAACCCTTCAGTGATGAAGAACCCA
>BLBF01016381.1:0-16667 GCA_015471245.1 Laticauda colubrina
GAGCCCCGAGATCGCAGCTATAACACCGAGACGTAGCTCCGCCTTCTCCCACTTAACTGGGTTTCTGATCACATCACAAAATTGTTTGTTTCTCTTTCCTGAGATCAAGTTATGTCAGCAGTATTTCCATAATGCATTTAGGAAATGAAATAATATGTGAGGATGCCTTGCATAGAGCATAGAAGTTACATCCCCCTTTCCCACAACCCATTTAGAAAGGGCAATGATAGGAGGGAAAGATTTTTGAAGGGTGGAGGAGAGATTCTGCCTGGGGAAGAACCAGATAAGAGGAGGAAACCGACAGCTGCATAAAAAAAGGGTCGGTGGGAGAGTTGTACTTTCTGACTCCCCAAATCCTGTCAATGCAGCATAACAGCGAAATGGGCCTAGCTCAGGTTTCCTCTCTGGGCTTCCTGGGAGAGGATTTCCCTGACAAATTTTCTACCTGACAAATCTATGTTTCTGATAACCAACCTGTTGCTTTCAAGGCGTTCATGAATCTCCTTTTTTCTGTTGTTCAACTATATTTTGTCAAAATCAATATTGTCGGGATGTGATCGACAAATTGTTTTGAGCTTTTTTCCTTCACTTATAAGATAGTGGTAACACCTATATTCCTAATGAAGCATGTCTGTAAATTAGACAACTACAGAAGAAAGATTCAAATGTCAAAAAGCGTCTGGGATCATAAACAAAGTTTTCTGCTTTTAAAATTTCTGCATGTTCTCATTCTAGTTCAATCCTTTCCTGGAGAAGAATGAGTTTGTCAATATTTCAGAATGTAAACTCTACGTGGACCCAAATGGAGAGATAGCAGCAGATGTGACCATTTGTGGCTTCTTGGTTCTTCCCAGGGATGATCCCAGGGAAGAGACTGTGGCATATTTTAAAAGAAACATACTTTCTATCAACCAGGATGTTCTTTCACGGCTAAAGGATCTCAACAAGGTAGGAGAAAGTTTTGATGTCTTTCCTCTATTTTCCAAAGCTCAAGTCCCATTTCAAGAGGGCTGATGCTATTCCCCAAAGGGGGTTGACCTTCAGCGGTAATTGAATCTGGGCAGGAGAAACCAGATTTTTTCCCTTAGGCTGCTTAGGAGGCTTCCATATTGTTCCATTTTGTGGACCACGTACAATTAATGGTCTCCATTAAACGGATTAGAAACCCACAAGGGCTGGGGAATGTGTTGCTAGTAGCTTCTGGTTGTTTGCTCCTTGTGCCCAGAATAGCAAAGAAGGTGGCTATTCTGCTGACCGGTGCCTGAATCCAGGCTCAGATGGGATTGAATCGTCAGTGGACGGAGGTCCTTTTGGCCCCATTGGGGGAAAGAAGGTTCTTCTCATCCTGCTTAGGGGAAAGTATCCCCTGAAGAGGCAGGGCCATAATCTGGGAGGCTCTTAAGGAGGCCAGACCTGGCCAGAGCTCTCCATGCCTCCCTTTCACCTTCCCTGGGATGGAGCAATGGGCCTTCTGCTCCTAGGAAGCAGCTCCAAGGCTTTCAGTTCACCTGAAATTATCAAGATTGTTCTGATATCACACCTTAAAATTATGGGTGTAAGAAGAGGGGAAAAATGTGTGTTAATGGGGTCATGAGAAGTAACCGACTGGTTATCAATTTATGTTGAAATCTTTTCTCAGTTCCATCCAGGGGTGGGATTCAAATTTTGTAACAACCGGTTCTGTGGGCATGGCTTAATTTGTGGGTGTGGCTTGGTGGACACGTGACCTGATGGGCATGGCTTGGTGGCCATGTGACCGGGTGGGCAGGACCAGGTGGCCCTGTGACTGGCAAACCAAATACTGGCCAATTGCTTAGCAAGTATTCTAATTTATGACTCATCTCCCCACAGCTCCTAGACCTGTTTTTGGAGTTTTTTTCAACCACACACACACACACACACACACACACATACACAGCCTTCTAACCCTGCTATTCTTTGATTCTGTAAGGATCTCCTGCTGCAGCAGGGTGTTGGACTAGATGACCTCTGATATCCCTTGCAGGCCAGCTCGAGACTGCTGTGCTGCTTGAAAGAGTCTTCTGAAGCCAGGGTTTGTGTCTTTCCTTCCTCTCTTTTTCTTTCTCCCTCCCTCCTTCCATGTATTTATCTATCCATTCATATATCTCATTCACTTTCTCCATTCTCCCTCTCTTTCTTTCTTTGTCACTTCCTTCCATCTCTCACTTTCTTTGTCTATCCTTTTTCTTCCTTTTGCTTCCTTTCTCTCTTTTATTTGTCTCTCTCTTCCTCTCTCTTTCCCTCTCTTTCCCTCTTTTTCTCTCTCTTTCTCCCTCTCTGTCTCTGTCTCTGTCTCTCTCTCTCTCTCTCTCTCTCTGTCTCTTTCCCTATCTTCCCCCCACCCACTGTGTGTGTGTGTGTGTGTGTGTGTGTGTGTGTGCGTGTGTGTGTGTGTGTGTGTGTGTAAAAGAGAAGCCTTTTAATTCTGACCAGGTCGGGTCTCTTTGAGAACATCCTCAATGATGAACCTGCCCTTTCAGGGGACACTTTTCCCCAAGAAGGACGAAGCTTCTCTCCCAATGGGACCTAAAAGACTTCTACCCAATCATGATTCAAATTCACCTGAATTCAGGCCCTGGTCAACAGAATTCTCTTGTTCTTTGCTATTTTGGGCAGAAGGAGCAAACAAACCTGACATTCTTAGTGACACTTTCCTCAGCCCTTGTCGGTTTCTCACCAGCTTGAAGGAGATACTAAACCATAGATGTTTCACAAAATGGAGCAGTGCGAGAAGATAAGGGTGATGGTGGGGGATAGCAAAGTGGCCGGGTCCTATCTTCCCCTCTCTCTCCCCTACTGTGTGTGTGTGTGTGTGTGTGTGTGTGTGTGTGTGTGTGTATGTGTGTCTATCTCAAAGCCATGGCTGGGCCAAGGCAGAAAGCTCTCCTTGGTGCTCTTCGCTATTTCTTTCATTTCTTCCTTTTGGAATCCCGACTGGTTCAACAATGATCACCAGTCCACGATGGAAGCATCCCTTCAGGCGATCCTTATCCTCCTCTCATGCCCAGTGCCTGAGGAGAGGCTGGAAGGGTGCACTTGTGTGGTGAGACGCCTACTCCTTAAGTGAACAGCCACCTGCCCAGTACCCAGTTTTGTTGTGCTTTGGCATTTGCTTGAGGAGCATCTCCCTGTGCACGTGCACCCCACCGGCCCCATCACAACTGCTGGTTGTGAGAGGAGGACAAGGAGGAGGAGGAGGAGGAGGAGGAGAAGGGTCACCCGAGGGGATGCTTTCACCGCGGTCTGGTGATAGTTGTTCAGCCAATCTGGATTCCAAAAAGAACAAATGAAAGAAGTAGCGAAGAGCACCAAGGAGAGCTTGTTGGCTTGACCCAGCCACAGCTTTGAGGGAGACACACACCCACACACAGAGTGAGAGAGAGAGATAGAGACCTGGCAGCTTCACTATCCCCCACCGTTGCCTTACCTTCTCAGGCCTGGCGAGGGAGGGGAGGGTGAGGGGCAGGGCCAGCCACTTCATCAAGGTGAAGAGGTGGCGAACAAGCACAGATGAATAAAAGTCTGGGAACAGCTGCTCCCAAGGGGCTTTGAGGTCGGATGCCCTGGAGTGGCTGAGATCCGAGTGAGCATTGCACCACAGGTTCACCTGATTGCCCACTTCTTTGGTGTTGGCTTTATAGAGCCATGGATTGAGGCCTGGGCTGACATGTGACAGCAGTGCCTTCAGCTGCACTCACTTGTAAGACTCCAAATAATTAGGCAAAGACACCGGAGTCGGTCAGGTAGACCTCCCTCCCTCTGCAGTGCTCCTCCTGCAGAAAATGGCAATTCCCTGAGCTAAGAAGGCAAGGATCTGTGGCTTGACTCACCCAATTTCTAGGACTACCCCAAATGGTCCCAATTCAGTGCAGAGAGAGTGGCTCCCCTGGCAATCCCCCTTTCCCTCGGTGCTCTGACATCCTGTGGCCCACCAGCGGCCTGAACACCAGGTTGGGCCACTAGAAGGCCACTTCCCCACTTGTCAACTATGTTCCTGTGCTAGCCACTGCAGGACCCTCCACCTTCTTCCCCAAATTCTCCCTCAACTTTGAAATGATGAAGCCTATTTCTGACACGGGTGCGACCAGGTGGGTGTGGCAGGGCCATCCAGGGGCAATTGTTCTGATGGTTCTGGGTGACAGAGAAGCAGCCCACTTGAATCCTCTTTCTCTCTGTCGCCCGACGCTGTGCCGGGAAAGACTCTCTTGCTCTCCCAGCAGAAGGAGAACTCAAGCCTCTCCACATGTCTTCCAGTACAGTGAAATGTAGCTCTGGTCCCCACCAGTCTGCATCTCGCCCCCTGCCTGGATTCACTGCAGCTGCTGGGCCTTCCCTGCTGGGGGTTAGGGTGGGGGATGGTGGCAGAAAAAGGGAAATGGGGGTGGGGAGGTAAAGGTGACTGACAGTGGCAGGTAGGCAACTGGACCCCAGAGCTTGCAGAGCCTCACTCACCCAGGGACATCAGGCAGGGCCACAGTGGAAGGCATGCAGCACTGGCTGGCCTGCCAAGTGGGCAAAAGCAAACTGCAGGTGATGCTGCACATGTGCGATAAAGACTGACTGGACACAGAGGGGAGAGACAGGCGGAGAGGGGCGGGGACAGTCAGTGATGCGATTTGCCGGTTCTCTGAACTGTGCAGAATCATAAAAAACAGTTCTATAGAATTGGACAGAACCAGCAGAATCCCACCCCTGGTTCCATCTCTCCAGACTTTTATATTTAATAAAGTCCTTTTTTTGGGGGGGGGCAATGTGAGAGGCCAAAAGCAAAATAGAGGAACTAAAGGAAGAATCTTCCAGAAGTTATATCTTCAACCATCTGGAAACAGTGAGAGATATTGTGTTTTCTTAAGTGAAGACCAGAGGCTAATATCTAATATCTTGTCTAATATCCATTTTTTCCTCCATTTTCCATGGACGGAGAGTCCGAACACATTTCCTTTGGCAATCCTTGTTTTTCTGTTCAGTCCTTTCCTCAATCTGAATGTGTGGAAAGTTGTCATCCTGGATTTGTGAAGAGGGCTCGAGAAGGAGAGCCAGTTTGCTGCTACGACTGCGTTCCTTGTCCGGAGGGAACCTTCTCCACCCAGAAAGGTGGGTGACACCAGAGGAAAATGGGAGGCCTGGTGGAACTGGATTGCATCCAGAGCATTGTCATGAAAGTGTGAATTAAAAAACACTTTGAAGCTTAATTGGTTTCTGGTTTATTTTCAAAATGCCCCATTTCTTCTCTAGACAGAAGAGCAAAAAGACTGTGATGGAAGGGCTGGCTAGAGAGAGGTGGCTGTGGCAGATTGGTCAGCCTTTACTACTGCCAGAGAAAATATTTCTTTTTAGCTTGGATGTGTCCTTCCTTCCACATTTAATTCTCTAGGAACCTCTGAGTTCCTTGAAACATGAGGAATGGTTTTAGGTCCACCTCCTGAAAGGAGGATTGCAATGCAGTCTGCATGGGTTCCCTTTGAGGAACACTGAAAAGGTGTTGCTGATGTACAAGATACACAATGTGGTGGCATGGATAGTTATGCCCATTTCTGGCTGCATCCGTATCACCGCTGCTCCAATGGCCATTCCAAATTATTTGCAACAGTCATTAGATCTGCAAGCACCTCTGAGGCAAGTATGAAAAAAAATTGCTATCTTGCACATAATTTTCTCTGGAAAGATTCATTGATTCATAATTTTCCTTTAGTAATGGAGGTTCCTATAAATATTCTGAACATTACAAAGGAAATCTTTCAAGTCCAAAGCTTCCCTCAATTTCATAGCCTATCAAAAATATACTGTAGCTATATTTTTTAAAAAAGTGATGCACTTATTTTTTGTCTCTGGAGATGTTAAGAAATCCATCCTGGAAAATGTTCCTGATAATCACTTGTTCCTAAAGAATGTACAATATATCTTGAAATGCAAAGGACAAAGAAATATGGGGTGGGGATTTTTTTCCTCAGATACAGAAAAATGCACCAAGTGTCCAGATGATAAATACCCAATTAAAGAAAGAGTCCAATGTATCCCCAAAGTTATAACCTTCCTATCTTATGAAGAACTTCTGGGAATCATCCTGGTCTCTTTTGCCCTATTGTTGTTCCTAACAACAAGCCTTGTTTTAATCCTCTTCATTAAATACCGAGAAACTCCCCTTGTCAAAGCCAACAACCGGGACCTCTCCTACATCCTCCTGGTCTCCCTCCTGCTTTGCTTCTTGTCTTCTTCTCTCTTCATTGGTCAACCAAGGAAAGCCACCTGCCTTCTCCGACAAACGGTCTTCAGCATCATCTTTTCAGTTGCCGTTTCTTCTCTCTTGGCCAAAACCATCATGGTGGTGCTGGCCTTCCTGGCCACAAAACCAGGAAACCGAGTGAAGAGGTGGTTGGGGAAGAGCTTGGCCAACTACATCATCCTGTCTTCTTCTGGTGTCCAAGTTTTCATCTGCTCCATCTGGCTGGGAGTTTCTTCCCCCTTCCCTGACTGTGATCTCCACACCCAGCCTGGAGAGATAATCCTGCACTGCAACCAAGGAGATGTTGTCATATTCTACGTCACCTTCAGCTACATGGGCTTCCTGGCTGCCGTCTGCTTCACGGTGGCTTTCCTGGCCAGGAATCTGCCTGGGGCCTTCAACGAAGCCAAGTTGATCACCTTCAGCATGCTGGTCTTCTGCAGTGTCTGGGTGACTTTTGTGCCCACCTACCTGAGCACCAAAGGGAAACACATGGTGGCTGTGCAGGTCTTCTCCATCCTGGCCTCCAGTGCTGGTCTGCTGGTCTGCATCTTCATCCCCAAGTGTTACATTATCCTTCTGAGGCCAGACCTGAACACAAAGGAGCATCTCACAGCCTGAACAAATGTAAAAACATGAAAGATAACATCATTATGATAGTGTAAGAATTGTTAATGTTTCTTTTATTTAATTTACATTTTGATGGTATGCAGGAATCAAAGAAAATGATATCTGTATGTTTCAAAATGGGGAATTGTTGAATGACTGGAATTCTTGCAGCTCCCTCCCCTTTCAATAAATATTGCGTAAGAGATCTCTGTAAAATTCAGAGGAATTCAGCTGTTCAGCAACAACTACTGAACATGACACCTTATAAAAAACAATTCATGCACTTGTTCCTACTGACGCCAGCTTAAAGTGTGTGTAAGAGAGACTGAGCAAGAAAAGAGGTGAGGAGGAAGCTATGGGAACCAAGCACCAGCCTGGTTACTTGATCCTCTCCCTAAAAATGCCAGAATGATTTGAAATGCCATGTTTTGACTGGCTCTCAGCTGAGGAGGGAAATTTTCATCCTTCTTATGAGTCTTTCTTGATTTCCTGATAAAAACTCCTTTGCAGAAAGAATTTAGCAGAACAGCTGTTCAGGATTTCAGTTTGGGATTGTTTTTATTTTGGTGTGTACTTCACAGCAAAAAAAGTACATAAATAAATAAAGTGTACAAAGAAATTTCCACTGTATATTTTTTTTCTTTCCTCAACCAGAGAAATAAAATAGCCATTTTCAGGCCCTTTAATTTTCATCTCTACAGTTTGTATCAAAAGCCTTTCTCTGCTCCTCCTCCAAGCTTGTCTTGTCTGTGGAGGGCTGGAGAAGATGTCCAGAAAAAGGGGACCTTGGGACTCTTCCCAGGAGGAGGTTGCAGGGATCCTGTCTCAAGGCAGCCACATTATTGACCAGGTCACAAACCTTCAAAGCTTCATAATGTTCATCCAGATCCAAGAAGGGGCTGAATAAGTGGGGAGGGGACTTCAAGGTTTCTAGGAAGAGGCACCCATGGAAGCTGCTCTGCTCTCCAACCACAGAGATGGCTGATCAATTGGGAATCAATTTTTATGTCTCATAAAGGCTCCGAACTGCGAATAGGATCCCTTTGCAAATTCCATTTGAAGGAGATAAGAGAAGCTCTGATGGATCAGAAGAAGGTCAGTCTAAGATTCACACAAATCCTTCTGGTTCTCGCACAAGCAGTAGAAGAACTCAGAGACTCGTGGCTTTGTGGAAGAGGCATTATCCAGAGGTGGAATTCAGTAGCTTTTGACCAGTTGCGGAGAACTGGTAGTGGAAATTTTGAGTGGTTCAGAGAATTGGCAAATACTGCCTCTGACTGGCCTTGCCCCCATCTCTTCTCTGCCTCCCACTGAGTCCCAGCTGATCGGCTGGATTGGTTGCCCTGTACAGGAGAACGGAGCTGGAAAGCAGGTTAGTAGGGAGAGGAAGGAATGGGCTTTGAAGTAACTTTCCACTGCCACACCCACCAAGCCATGCCGACAAAGCTCCGCCCACAAAGTTATGCCTACAGAACCAATAATAAAAAAATTTGAACCCCACCACAGCGATTATCCCACAATTTCACTTTCCTCCATCATTACCTACAATATTGGACACTCTGTCATCTCACACTCTAGGAATCTCTAATTTTAGTATCTCACATTAATCTGAGAAAATGTTTTCAAATTTTCCACCCCAAATTCAACTAGAGTTAAGGTGGGACTGGAATTCCAAAGTCTCCTGGTGATCCGCTCAAAGTCCCCCAGGAAGTTTTCCTGTCTGAGGGAGGTTTAGAACTCAAAGCCTCCCGAATCTTGACCGATACAACCAACAAGTCCTCAATCAATTATTGTCAGGAAGCTCACTCAAATTGACCCGCAATTCATGCAAAAACATTGAGCTGTGTGTTTCCCAGAAGATGGGTAGGCTCCATAAACAATGTCATTGTTTCATTTGAGGAATGAAGGTGGAGATGGAAGGTTCTAGAAACGCCGTTTTACAGGATGCACCTTCTTTAGGCCTGACTGCCCATTTTTCTTTGTACAACACCTGAGCAAAGGAATCTCTGAAACATTGTCTTGGGTTTAGGTCCATGGGCCAGAGGAGAAGTCTCTCATCCTAAAACAAATCTGGATCCCTTTCTATTTTGAGTACACCATGGAGGGTGTATCCCCATTCTTGGGAAGGGGACTTATTGTGTGGGTGTGTTTGCTGTGTATATTGACAACACACAAGTTTTAGGGGAATCTTTGAAAGTGAGCTCAGTCTGCTCCTAAACTGTGAGCCCTACCATCACAACACCCGAAGGACATCCAGATGTATACAAAGCCTTGTTTTTCTATGCTTCAAGCATGGACATCTTGTCATCAGTCTGCTCATATTTTAACTTTTTGGAATGTGCAGTAAGTTGAACACATGCCAAATCTCAGACATGGTCATTTTGCAAATCTAACTCCTTCTGCTTTCTTTGTGTTGCATTGGTCTGGCAGGAGTGAGCAAATAGATGGGATTCCCCTGCTTCCTCACTAAAATAGTTTAAAATAAATACTTTTCTTCCTTATCTGCAGGACTGGCCTTCAGTGGACATGATTGTGGATCACCAGGGAGGAAAAAAGGAAGATTACCGAGTTTATGCAGGAATCCTCAGATCTAGCTTTGCTTTCACTGTGACCCCTTGGCTTTAGTGAAAGGATACCTTTTACTAGATTCAGCTGGACTGCAAATGGAGATAAGTCTTTCTTTCCTGAAGGTCCAATCTGGGCTGGGCCTGATAACCACTATCCTGCTTGGCTGCAATGTCTTCTCTTTGGTTGTGGGTGGTTCTCTTGTGGGTGTCCATGCATCTGGGAAGGGTGAAAAGACAGGAGATACTGGAATATTTTGGAATATCTCGGCTGGGCCCAGGAGTTTCTGGATGAAGCTGCTTGCCACTCACTGCCTCTTCCTTCTCCTTCTGAAAACATTGTCAGAAAACTCAGAAGGCCAACAGTAACAATGATTTGGGTCTTATTAATCAGAGCTGGGGAGAAGAGAGATGACTGGAGAATATTGGACGGCCTCTTCTAGAGGAAAGGATGAAAACAAACAAACAGAAAGAAAATTGAAAGCTTTAAGGCTTTCTTCCGCCCACCTACTCATTTGTGGCCCAAAATGTCTTCATCATCAATGTTTGCTAGGCAAGCCCATTTTGGCACCCCAGGGACCCCCATAGTTGCATTCAGCAGGCAACTTGAAGAAGACAGTGTAAGTCCATCAATGGAGATTGTACTTGTCTGACATGGTATAGGGCAGGGGTGGGATTCAATTACTTTAACAACCAGTTCTGTGGGTGTGGCTGGGTGGATGTGGCTTCTTTTTTCAGCACCCCCTTGTTTTTGGGCCTCCTGGACCTCAGGAAAGCTTCCTCGGGGTTGTTTTTGCTCCCAGAAGTCTTCCCTGGGGCCCAAGAAGGCACAAAACAGAGAACAGGGCAGGGCGCGCAGAATACATACACATCCCACACCCCATTTTGCCTCCTGGGCCTCAGGGAAGCCTCCTGGACAAAGTAGGAAGACAGTGAGGGGGATCCTGGCACAGCTGATCATCAGGAAGGGGAAAAGAACCTAAAAAGATTCTTTCAGGAGTGACTGAGTGGGGAAGGATGCAGTTAGTGATGTCAGGCAGGTGCAATAGGGACTGACGGGGAGAGGGGGGTGGAGAGGGGCAGGGCCAGTCAGGGGCACAATTTTCCGGCTCTCTAAACTGTGCAGAATTATAACAACCAGTTCTATAGAACTGATCCGAACCGGTAGAATCCCACCCCCAGTATAGGGTCTCCTGCTTGTGCAGGGGGTTGGACTAGAAAACCTTCAAGGCCCCTTCCAGCTCTATTCTGATTGGTTAATAAAGGGCCAAGTCCAGCAAAAGGAGTTGGAGACTCACCAAGAATTCCAGTCCCATCAAGGAGTGTCCAGAAGACTCTATGGCTTTGATCCTCAACCTGTGTCCCCTGAGCATTGACAGTCTTCCCTCTCCTAAAGATAGGATTTCTCCTCCTCTCTTCTACAACCCAACGCCTGGCTCTTAACACAGCAATGGCAGAGCCAGGAACAAAAAAGAAAAAGAAAGAAAGAAAGAAAGAAAGAAAGAAAGAAAGAAAGAAAGAGAAAAAAAAGAAAGAAAAAGGAAAGAGCACAGTCCCAGATAAAATTCTCAACCAGAATTCCTCTCGTTCCTGAGGTTTTCTTTTGCACAAAATGTTCCCTTTCCTTCTTTCTCTTTGTTTATATTTGTATCCCTTTCATTCTATCACACAACACACAACACACACACACACACACACACACACACCCCTCTGTTCTTTACCTTTGGTTCCCGCGCTTGGTTTTTGCTTCCCATCTTATACAACTTATGTACTTTCTTGAAGTTAACTTCAGTAAACTTGGAGGCAAATACCCATAGATTCCTGAAAGGAGGTGAACAGCTATTTTAATTTTCTCTTTTTAGGAGTTGGGCCAGAAGCCTAAACTTTTCATGCTGGAGGAAAGAAATGCCCCAAAGAAAAAGTGATGGAGAGATGCTTTCTTCTGGGGTCCAAAAGTTCCTTCTTACATAAAAATGTCTTATTTCAAACTTGAGTGATGAAGACTCCCAAGATAAAGTCTGCAGAGTTTGATGCAAGCATGGCATGACCAGTCTGTTACTTTTCCTGACTGCTGCAAATGCCGGTACTGTGGTTTTCTATAGGTTTGGACTAAAGGCCCAGTCCCACTGCACTTACGGATGCAAAGAGGATGTAAAACGTTAAAAAAAGCTTGCCATCCGATGGAAAATGCTATGCATCCATTGTGTACTCACTGCATACATATTTCAAAAGCTCTATCCGTCGAGCATCCATCCACTGCGATTTCATCCATGCAAAAAGTTTTGAGCTGCACAAAACTTTTTGAACGGATGAATTTTCTGCCGCGTATGGTGTACATCCGTGACATATACGGGCAACAAACGTTCTATGTCCGTTATCATCCGTTAAACATCCGCTGTATCCTCCTTGCATCCTCTGGTCATCCCCTCAACTCACAGCCTCTGCAACTGAAAATGGAAAGAGGGAGGAAACAAAAGGTACATGAAATGTCAATATAGCGTTAGTAGCACGGAAATAGAAAGAATGTAAGCGTATGCATCTCGTATATAAAGTATTAAAAACAGACAAAATGTTTGTATCTGGGATGTATCTCGTATATTTAGGATGTCTGGAGTATGTCTAGAGTATGTAGAAGGACACCTAGCGGACAAACGATATTTTCTATAAAAAAGGGGAGAAAATCATCTGGATCTCAGTATGAGTCCAGCAGCCGTGGTGTACAGACCTCATCACCCTTGGTCTTGGTCTTCAACATCATCCATTGTTCTCCACCATGGATGATGAAACAGTCCATATGATAGCTGTGCTCATTCATCACCAGAACCAAAACCTGTTCGTACTGTATCACGTTTTACACAGAAGGAAGGAGACGTCCAAGAGCTGTGTGGGTCCGAGGATGGATCGTGAGAAGAATGGAGTTTGGACTGTGTGACCAGTTGATGGTGGAGCTGAGGAATGAAGATCCTTGTGTATTCCATCACTTCATGAGGATGCCACCAGCCATATTTGACAAACTTGTACAGCGTCTGAGACCCAGGTTGACCAAGCCTAGCACCAACTTCCATCCCAACCTGGATCCTGGACTGAAGGTGGCACTGACTCTGCAGCACCTGGCCTCTCGAACCACATACAGAGACATGCAGTATGCATGGAGGGTGCCACACAACAGCATCAGCATCATAGTCAGAGAAGTGGTACAGGCCATCATTGAAGAATACGTGGAGGAGCTCCTCAGGTGCTCCACCACTGAACAAGGCAGGAGAAACCTTGCAGAAGAGTGGTATCAGAGGTGGAACTTTCCCCACACCGTTGGAGTCATAGATGGGAAGCACGTGGCCTGCAAAGCTCCACCCAATGCAGGGTCCACTGATTACAACTACAAGGGCTTCTTCAGTATCATCCTCTTTGCCATGGTTGATGCTGACTACAAGTTCATCTACATCGATGCTTCAGGCAACGGGTCAGCTTCCGATGGCCAAGTATACAACGCAAGTGACCTCAAGTATGGGCTGGAACACAACCTCATCATGGGTTTTCCAGATCCAGACCCCCTACCCAATGACACACAAGATGTGCCCTACTTCATTGTTGGTGATGTCGTGTTCTCCCTCAGAACCTACCTCATGAAATCATACAGTTCAAGATACCTGACCTGTGAAGAGAGGATCTTCAACTACAGGCTGTCCAGGGCAAGACGTGTGGTGGAGAACACCTTTGGCATCCTGGCCAACAGGTTCCAGATACTTCTCACCAACATGCAGCATGACCCAGAGATTGTGAGGAGCATCGTGGAAGCTTGCTGCATCCTGCACAATCTCATGCGCACCCGCAACCCAGTTTTGCAGAACAGACTTGTCAACCGTCAACAAGGGAATGGGGACATGGAGCCTGGTGAATGGAGGCAAGGATGTAACCTGATAGACACTGTGGATGTACAAGGCCCCAACAGAGCTTCACATGAAGGGAAGAAGCAGTGCAACCTCCTGAGACACTGGTGCAACTCCCCAGCTGGAGCACTGGAGTGCCAAGACAGGATGATAGATGATTAATGGAGGCTTCCTTGAGACTGTTGCATAACACTGATGAGATTGTGCCATGTATGTTGAGTGTTCCTACAATGAATAGGGCATTAATAAAGAGCTTTGTTTATTTCAAAATGTGTTGATCAATGAATAAATTGTTATTGATAATAAAGGTCCATATGTGTGGCAGCTGGGATGGTAGACCATACAGTCCCACTATGGTTGCACTGGAGGTTTATCTATCCCACAGCTATCCTTATCTATCCCACAAGCATGCAAAGGCTTAACCATTTTTTCAAAGTTTTTACCAACACTTTATTAAGTAAACAAAATGAACCAAGTAAACTTTATTAAGTGTCTGAAGCAAAGATAAACTTTATTAAACAAGTAAACAACTCAGTCTCTGAGACTATTCTGAGTCAGAATAGACTATTCTGCATGCATGCTGCATCCTTGTATCTGCGGAGCGGACGCAATTCATACCCCCCACATGCGTAGTGAACGCTTTGCATCCAATATACATCCGCACGGCATCCCCTTTGTTTCCTATAGGCGTACGTGATGCATTCGCTTCATCCACTATGCATCTACCCCTTCCGCTATGCGTCTGCTTCGAAATTCTCCCCTGGAATCCCTTCGGAGGTATCATCCACTTCCATCCACTTTCATCCACTAGGCTTCTTATGAACATCAGTTTAACATCCCTGCTATATACTCCCCACGTCCGTTCTTTTCCGTTCAGTTTATAAAAATTTTCTCCAATTTTTGAAGTGGATGAAAATGGATGGAGCCACCCTCGAATATTTGCTCGTCCGCTCTGTCCTTGATACATATGTTTTGCGTCCATCGGCCAGTGGGATCAGGCCAAATGTGGATTTTGTTTTTAACACTCATGTTTAACAACATATTTCTACATAGGGGAATTCAACAATTGGAGATGGCATCTCATTTGAGGCATTGCAACAGGTATTCAAAGGGAGTTGGACTGTTTGCTTGTGGCTATGTAGAGATTCTAGGTGATTCCTCTTTTACCTCTATCCCCAGGTTCTGCCTCTTCTTCCCCTAGACCTCCAAACTCAAAAAGATTCCTGACTCGCAAATCTGACTGGAACATCTGGACAAGAGAGAGGGAGAGAGGGAGGGAGGAAGGGAGAGAGAGGGAGGGAGGGAGAGAGAGAGATTGCAGAATTGGTGGGCAGGCATATCACCATCTCCATTCTTCAAAAACTTCCTGTTCAGGGTGGATTTTCAAACATTTAGTCATGTGTTCTCCTACCTGGAGCAGGCAATTCCGACTTTGCTCCAGCTGCTCTTCTTCTCTAATGGCTTTTTTTCTGGTTCAACCAGATGCTTCAGGGACTTCTTCACTGGGCTTATTAGCTCTTTGCACTTGGGAGATAGAAAAAGCAAAGCTCCATGTGAGTTGCACATCAGAAGGAAGTCGAGGAAAGGGAGACCCCGATTGAGGCCTATTTAAATCTGAGGGAGGGGATCTTCTGTGGGCAACCTCTCCAAATGGCAGCCAGAGGAGTATTCCCCATTCCCAAAGTCACCAGGCTACAGAGAGGACAACGTTGGAGTGGGAAGTTCCACTCTTGCAAAGCAGACTCTCTCTTTTCATCCCATTCTCAGAAGTTCTACAATTCTCCTGTGTTAGAGGTAAACTGGTTGTGGGAAAAGTTCTTTTCTGTTGAGATGAACCTGCCAGGGACCATGTTTGGCTTCCCAGCATGTCAGCCACCTTAACTGACAAGGGGAAGAAAGTGAGAGGGTGAAGTAACCTGAGGTATATCCAGAGAAACACCTGGAGCCACATGGTCTCAGGCCCCAGGTGGCTGGGCAAGACCAAGCAAGTGAAAGCGATCCAGAGTTCAGGATGGGATTTCACACTCATCTGGGGAGGCCCTAAAATTTTGGAGATGGTGCGAGAGGTTCCCCACCTTTCTTGAGGTGAATTCATTCAGGTGGAGGAAGGGAGCTTTTGTTTCAATCCAGAGGGACCAATCGTTTCATTATAGAGGCAGCCCTTGAGTTCCAACCATGACAAACTACAGCGATACTGAACCAAGTGATTTATTACCCTTATGGCCATTGCAGCATCCTCCTGCCACTAAGAGGTGGCGGGGTGTGTGTGTTTGAAGTGCTGGCCCTGCAGGCTCACTCCATTTACTGTTGCACTACTCCGAAACTGGCACCTCGAATACGGCAGCACATTGGGAAATTAGAGCAAACCTGCTGCGACCACATTCGAGGCACCAGCTCTGGAGTGGTGCAACAGTCAATGGGGTGAGCCTGCAAAGCCGGTACCTTGAACACCCCCCTGCTGCCTCTTAATGCTCCTCTGATGGCCCCCTTGGGGAGGGGGCATTTGAGGCACCGGCACCTCAGGCTCACCCCATTGACTCTGCACCAGAGCGGTGCAAGTTACTCAATGAGGTGAGCCTGTGGAGCCGGTGCATTGAACGCAGCAGTGGTAGCACATTGGGAAATTAGCTGTCCTTTCCCTAAGTGCCACTACTGTCACATTCTGTCTGTCTATCTGTCTGTCTGTCCATCCATCCAAAAGGTCTGTCTGTCTGCCTGTTTGCCTGTCTGCCTACCTACCTACCTTCCTGCTTGTCTCTCTTTTTGTCTATCTCCCTTCCTACCTACATACCTATCTACCAATATCTATCTACCTATCTATACCTATACTTATCTATCTATCCATCCTTCCATCCAAATGGTCTGTCTGTCTATCTTCCTGCCTGCTTGCTTGCCTGCCTGCCTACCTACCTATCTGTCCATATATTTATCCAAAAGGTCTGCTTGCCTCCCTGCCTGCCTGCCTACCTACTTACCTATCCATCTACCAATATAGATCTATCTATCTATCTATCTATCTATCTATCTATCTATCTTTCTGTCTGTCTGTCTGTCTGTCTGCCTGCCTGCCTGCCTGCCTGCCTGCCTGCCTACCTACCAATTCATACATCCATCCGAAAGGTCTGTCTGTCTGTCTGTCTGTCTTCCTGCCTGCCTGCCTATCTACCTACCTTTCTCCCTATCCATTCCTGCCTGCCTGCCTACCTACCTATTCATCCATCATCTATCTATCTATGTATCCATCTATGTATCCATCTATGTATCCATCTATGTATCCATCTATGTATCCATCTATGTATCCATCTATGTATCTATGTCTCTCTCTCTCTCTCTCTCTCTCTCTCTCTCTCTCTCTCTCTCTCT
>BLBF01016381.1:16677-38951 GCA_015471245.1 Laticauda colubrina
CTCTCTCTCTCTCTCTCTCTCTCTCTCTCTCTCTCTCTCTCTCTCTCCATCTGTCTGTCTGTCTGTCTGTCTGTCTGTCTGTCTACCTCTCTGTGTCTCTCTCTGTGTGTGTCTCTGTCTCTCTCTCCCTCCCTTCCTCTCTCCCTCCATACATGTTTGAAGCCTGGCCCCACAGGCACATTGGGAAAGTTGAGCAAAGCCAGTTTAGGAGGGAGGGAGGGAAGGAAGGAGGGAGGGAGGGAGGGAGAGAGAGAGACCTGATGTATCAGGTTGAAATGAGACCTAGTTTAGACTTACATCTTTGCCAGCACATTGAAACCTCTTTGGCATCTGTTAAAAGTTTTGTGGATGAAACATGGTCAAGACTATCAGGAAGCTCTCACATTTTGTTGAGGTTTTAAACAGGATCTATTGGACCAGATCTCCACCCTAAAAAAATTACTCTTCCCCAATGTATTACAATGCCAATTCTGAAAAAGCAAAACCAAAATGTACTGGTAAATTACAACGAGAACACAGATACACACACACACACTCCATTCTAACCCTGGCAGAGATTGAACAACAATAGATATCTAATTATCGTTCTCATCCCTCCCTCTCAGCCTCTTTTTTATTTCTTTTTCTTTCCTTCCCTTCCTTTCATCCTTCCCTTTTTCTTTGTCCCTTTTCCATATTAACATACTCCAAATAGACTATTCCTATTGGACAACAAATACCCGACGCTGATTGGCTACTTTTCTCAATGCTGATTGGCCAATGATAGCAGGACTATGATTGGCCAATTCAAGCGGCAGGAAAAACAAGTACCCATCATTGGACACTAGCCATGAGCAGCTCTCTTTAAAAAGAGTTGATGCAGCTCCTGGTTAGAATGGACTTTTGGAACTAAATAAAAGAGCTGAAGTTATGCTGTTCTCTGAGTCTCATTCCCGCGAACCGAACACTGGCGATGAAGGTGGTATCCTGAGAAAGGAGATCAGTCGGGCATGTGGCATCGAGAACCGAGCAAACAAAATGGCCAGAACCAACTCACCACCCGCACCCTTCAACCCAGCAGCAGAGGACTGGGAATCCTGTATCGATAGATTCCTCATGTTACTGGAGAGTAATGACCTGCAAGGAATCTCGGACAATCGCAAAAGAGATGTATTCCTGACACACTGTGGCCCCACAGTGTTCAAGATTGCCAAGGCACTAGCAAGACCAAACGATGTGAAGCAGATGGCCTGGCCAGACCTAGAGGAGCTGCTGAAGGCTCACTATGCACCGACTGTCTCCAGCCTCATCAGGAGACACGAGTTTTACAAACAGGAGCAATGGGAAGGTGAGAGCATCACAGACTTTGTAGCTGCTCTCGGGACATTGGAGGAGCATGCAAATTCCTAAACATGGATGAAGCCATGAGGGATCACGTGGTCCTTGTACTAAGAGACCTTACCCTACAAAGCTGGCTGCTAACCCGGCCAAAGATTACCATTACCGAGGCTATTGCTGAAGCCACGGCAGAAGAAGCAACAAAAAAGTCAGCAACAAAGATGCAGCAGATGAATGCCAACTCACCAAAGACACTGACTGAGATGAGTCAGAGCACCGAGAGGAAGGTAGAAAGCACACACAAAACCGCCGCATGTTATACAGACAGTGGATCATCCGGAATTGATGAGTACGATGAAGAAGAAATCCACAGACTCCAGGCTGAGCGAGAGTGGCGATTGAAAAATGGTCATAAGTCTGGGTTTCAGTGTGCTGGATGTGGAGGAGACTACCCCTGTTCTGAGTGCCGGTTCTTAGACGCCATGTGCTGGTACTGTGAACAGCGGGGTCACATCACACGAGTATGCCAGAACCGAAAAAGATACAGTCCCAGACGGAGGGACAACATACCACCAAGAAATAAAGAAAGGACAACGTGGAGCCACGAGAGTCACGAAGGCAAAGGCAAGCAGCCAAACGAAAACTATAGGAAAGAGGAAACTCATCAAACCATCACCATCGGCCATTCTAATGCAACAAATGGCCAAAAGGTACATCCGGCAGTCCAGATCGAGGGCCAAGAATGTAACCTATCGTATTATCTGGATCATACTTATCGATGGTGTCATGGGATACCATCAAAAGACTAGTAGCGCACATTGGCAGAGCTGAACTAGAACACCAATCGCTAATTTTAAAAGACTACCAAGGGAACAGAATACCAGTAGTCAGACCTGGACATTTCTAGATAAGCTTCAAAGAACACCAAAAGATATTGCCTCTAACCATCGTAGACTGGAACTGACCAAGCCTGCTGGGATTCGAGTGGTTCGAACCTCTAGGAATCAGAGTGACCGGCATTAACCGCATCACCGATGCAGACTGGGAGGAGAACCTGATGAGAGAGTTCCAGGATGTCTTCGATGGGAAGTTAGGCAAGTACCGAGGGTCCCCTATTTCGTTCTATCTAGACCCAACTATAGCTCCAATTAGGCTAAAGGCGAGGCGAGTCCCCTTCGCACTAAAACCCAAAATTGATGAAGAATTAAACAAACTAATAGAACAAGGCATTCTGGAACCAATTGACCACGCCAAATGGGAAACCCCAATCGTGACCCCAGTTAAGCCGGATGGGTCCATGAGAATTTAGGGGGACTACAAGGCTACCCTAAACGATCCACTACAACAAAGTACATATCCTGTTCTGGAAGTACAACATCTACTACACTCCTTGGGAAGGGGCAAGATCTTCGCAAAGCTCGACCTTGCCCAAGCTTACCAACAATTGCCCATAGACCCTGAAACAGCAGAGGCACAAATGATCATTACTCATAGGGGAGCATTCAAATGTACAAGACTACAATTTGGAGTCAGCGTAGCCACTGGGGTATTTCAAAGCCTAATGGAGCGATTATTGCAAGGGATAAAAGGAGTAGTCCCATATTTTGATGACGTGCTCATCTCAGCTAATGATGAGAGGCAATTAGAAGCCTGCCTCAGAGAGGTTTTGCAAAGGTTCCAAAAAGCGGGAGTCAAGGTGAAAAAAGAAAAGTAGGGGAGATCCTGGGTGAAGGCTTCGGCGGCGGCAGGAATCCACCATCATGCGTGGTTCCTGCTACGCTCACCTCTGGAGTGCCCCTGATCCAGCTGGATTTGGGGGCTATAGTTACCCTGTAGAGGTAACTGAAGACAGAGGAGCCTCAGCAGGGGTCTGGGGGAATCACAAGCCCCCTCCTCAGCTGGCTTAACTCCCTTTTCCAAAGGTGGTGGAACGTCAGCCAGTAATGGCCGTCACAAAGAAGCTTTCATCCGGATAAGAATGTGCAGGAGTTAGCTGAGAAAGTGAAAGTGTTTGGCTAACTGGAATGACAAGCAATACCTAAATGCCCTGGATTTAAAGCATTCTTAAAGATACATCGTTCCCTATGAAGATGAAAGTAGCTGCAAAAGGAAGTAAAAAGGGAAAGTTTGTTTTTTCTCACTCTCCTTCCTTACGGTGATAGCAAATGAATGGAGAAATTGGAAAAACCTGTTTTTGAAAATTGAAACTAAGGGGACAATAAAGATTTTTGAGCATTGAAAGAAAATTTTTTTTTTAAATTTATTTATTGCTATAAGTGGGAAGGGAGAGGAAAAAAACTAACATTAAGATTTTCTTGGAGGAGGCTGCTTGGAATTTACAAGATTAAAGCGAAATTGTAACAAAACTTCTAAAAGATATATTTCAACTGGAGCATTATAACTGAACTACAACCCCAGAAAGAGAAAATATAAAAAGAAGAAAGTGCTAGATGAAACAGACTGTGTGTATTTGGATTGCGATGAAGAAGAAGCCATATTTAATGAACAAACAATTTTAGCTGGGGAAGAAAAGGGGAAGAATGGAAAGAGAATGGAGAATTTAAGATTTAAAAAAACAAAAGGAAAAAAAAGGAAAAATAAAATGAAAAATTGATATAATGTTAGAAAGCAACAGAAAAGAGAAACACAGAAGAAGGTGGAGATTAAGAAGGTGGAGATTAGGAGACAAGGGGGTAAGAAGGCAGGATTGCAGAAGAAAGGAAGGGAAAAAGGGAAGAGAAGTTAAAAAGGTTTAAAACAAGATATAAAGAAACAAGATCTATTCAGAGATAGTGGGTAAAAATATGATTAAAAAAAAAGATTCTGCAAAGTCCATAAGATTGTATGGTTGTAGTTATATTTGAAATAATGTTAGAAAATTGGAAATAATAATTGAGCTTAATTTGTTATGGATTATTGTTTTAACTATATTATAAACTTATTATTCTCTTTTATTTTATAATACATTAGGTAATTTCAAAATGTACTAAGCAGAACCAGAATGAAAAATATATATTGTATTAAGTGTTAAATCTAGGGGAAAGATTCAAAGGTTTTATACTTTAATCTGTGATTACAGAATTTTTGTGTTAAAGAGAAAAGACAAATATAAAATTGAAATAGAACAGATGGAAGATATACTAGGAGACAAGGGGGTAAAGGCAGGACTGGAGAGAAAAGAAGGGACAAAGGGAAGAGAAGTTATAAAGGTTTAAAACAAGATGTAAAGAAACAAGATCTATTTAGTGGTACTGGGTAAAAATATAATTAAAAAAAGAAAAGTGCATAAGATTGTATTGTTGTATTTATATTTGAAATAATGTTAGAAAATTGGATTTAATAATACAGTTTAATTTGTTAATGGATTATTGTTTTAATCATATTATAAACTTACTATTCTTTTCTATTTTACAATATAGTAAACAACTTCAGAATGCATTAAGTAGAATCAGAATAAAAAGTATATATTATTTCAAATGTTAAATTTAGGGGAAAGATTTAAAGGTATTATATTATAATCTGTGATTACAGGAGAAAAGAGACTCTGCAAAAGTACATAGGATTATATTGTTGTATTTATACCTGAAATAATGTTAGAATAATAGTTTAATTTGCTATGGATGATTGTTGTAATTATATTAGAAACTTATTATTTCCTTATTTTATTTTATAATATAGTAAGTAGCTTTAAAATGTACTAAGCAGAATCAGAATGAAAAGTATACATTATTTTAAGTGTTAAATTTAGGGGAAAGATTTAAAGGCATCATACTTCAGTCAGTGATTACAGGAAAAATTTTGTGTTAATGAGAAAAGAAAATAGAAAATTGAAATAGCAGACAAAAGAAATATGTATAATGATTTAAATTGAGATAAAATAAATAAAACAGAATTAAGAGAGTGAAAAGAGGGGAGAAGCTATTTAGAAAATGTAGAATGGTAAACAAGATATGAAATTGGATATAAAGTGAGTATGAATTTTGAATCTATGTCTGTATAAAAAGATGTAACCCGGGACTAAGCCACTTTCCAAAAAGAAGTTTTATGTTTTGATGTCTTGTGTTTTGTTTGTGTATGTTTGTTCATTGAAAACTAATAAAAAATTTTTTAAAAAGGTGAAAAAAGAAAAGTGTACATTGGCGATCCTCAAAAGTCGAATTCCTGGGGTGCCAAATCGATAAGGAGGGCATCCACCCCAAAGATAAAAAGATCAAGGCAATCAAAGAAGCGCCTAGACCTAAAAGTAAAGTTGAATTACAAGCATTTCTGGGACTTATAAACTTTTGCCACGTCTTTCTGCCACAGAAGGCAACGATGGCGGAACCCCTACATAGACTTTTAGACAAATCGGCCATCTGGACCTGGGGATGATGTGAAGAGACAGCATTCCAGCAGATAAAGGACCTCATCACCTCCGATGCGGTATTGATGCAATACAGCGAGACATTACCACTTACAGTTACCTGCGACGCATCACCGTTTGGCGTCGGAGCCATACTTAGCCATGTCCTGCCAGATGGAAGAGAAGCCCCCATTGCCTTCTACTCAAAGACCCTCTCAAAAACTGAACAGAACTATAGCCAGTTGGACAGAGAGGCATTGGTGGCTATATCCGGCATAAAACACTTCCACGAATATCTTTACGGTAGGACTTTTACCCTTGTGACCGATCACAAACCCCTTTTAGGCATACTCGCTGGAAACAGAGCCACCCCTAACATACTGTCCCTGAGAATGACAAGGTGGTCAAAATTTCTGGCGGCATACAACTATAGATTAATCCATCGACCCAGACATAGAGACTGACCCGGCACCAACTACTTCCACTCTACAAATCGAGACTTTGACAAACCTACCAATAACCGTGGCCGACATTGCCAGAATGACAGCAAAAGACAAGACATTGTTACAAGTGTTAAACTGGGTAGGAAAAGGGTGGCCAGAAAAAGAGACAGACTTTATTTTCAAACCGTCTAAAAATAGACAAACCGAACTGTCATTACTGAAGGGTTGTATACTCTGGGGTGATCAGGTCATAATTCCACAAAAATTACAAGACCAGGTAGTGTGTATGTTGCACGAAGGCCACCCGGGCATCGTGCAAATGAAATTCCTGGCCAGGAGCTATGTATGGTGGCCAGGGATGGACAAAGACATTGGGAAATGGTTCAAAACCTGTGGGAAATGTCAAAACTCCCACCCTGCACCCCCTTTAGCACCTGTCCTGGACTGGGAAATGCCAAGGGGCCCCTGGTCACAAATACATATAGACTTCGCGGGGCCAACAAAAGGGTATACATATCTAATCGTTGTAGATGCTTACTCCAATTGGTTGGAAGTAAGCATCATGCACTCTACTATCACCAAAGCAGTTATCAAACAGCTATGGAAGCTATTCACGACACATGGGTTACCGGATGTCCTCGTCTCCGATAACAGCCCACAATTTACAGCATTACCATTCGAGAAATTCCTAGCAGAACATGGCATACGACATGCACTGACAGCGCTGGGTCGACCAGCAATGAACGGTAGGGCGGAATGCATGGTCCGGTTTACCAGGGAAACATTAGACAAATTAGAAATAGGGGACATGCAAGAAAGAATTGAAAAAATGCTCACAATACAACACATAACACCAAACTCCACTACAAATGAAAGCCCAGCAGAATTACTGATGGGCAGAAAACTAAGATCACAATTAGATAAATTACACCCAACATAGGCCACCGAAAAACCTACTGACTCCTCGAGGAAGTATTGCAAATTCAAAACGGGACATTTAGTATACTCAAAAAACACCACCGGCCACTCATTGTGGGTGCGGCAAAAATTACACAAATAACCGGACCACAGTCCGACAGACTGGAGACAGACGACGGCCGAACCTGGCGAAGACACATCGACCAGTTACAGTCACGAACAATACAATGCACCACCGACACACCCAGACACAAAGAACAACACACATACACACCAACAACATCACAACCTTTACACAAAAACAGCAACAGACCAACCAGAGAGGGGGGAGACCCCTCAGTAACAAATAAGGGGGGAACCCTCCAGTAGAAAAAGAAAACCCTTTGGTAGAAAAAGAAACCGCAGAAAATCAAAATAATCACAATAAAAAACATTTCCAAATAAACGCAAGCAAAAACAATGACCTACCCATAAAAGTCTTCGGCGAGGAACAAGAAGCACAAGTAGATCTAGATGCTTGGTCAGAAAGGAGCAGCTGGGCCAACTCTACCAGCCTGAGTAGACTGGGCGGGAGCGGCATGGCTGACTCTACATTCCAGGATGTTCGACAGAGAAGGACAGGAGAAACAGCAATCCCGTCCGAACCCGCTGAAGATGATGACACAACTAAACTGTGCAGGTCAACTAGGCAATCTAGAAGCCCTGCCTACTTACGTGACTACATACGGTAGGACCATACCAAGAGGGGAGGGGTGTTCCATATTAACATACTCCAAATAGGCTATTCCTATTGGACAACAAATACCCAACGCTGATTGGCTACTTTTCTCAATGCTGATTGACCAATCATAGCAAGGCTATGATTGGCCAATTCAAGCGGCGGGAAAAACAAGTAGCCATCATTGGACACTAACTGCAAGCAGCTCTCTATAAAAAGAGTTGCTGCGGCTCCTGGTTAGAACGGACTTTCGGAACTAAATAAAAGAGCTGAAGTTACGCTGATCTCTGAGCTACAGATGTTCTCCTCAATGAACATTAAAGGTTTCTGCATAGGTTTTCTAGAATTGCAGTGAGACTGAGGTGAGGTGATGAGAATGTCTCCCCAAAAAAGATCAAGGTGTAAATCTGTGGCTGCAACAGATGGGACATGAGGATGAGTCCTGGGTCAGAAGGAGATATTTCTAAGGCCCATCCAGTTATCCAACAAAAAGTCCTTTGTGTTGAAGAACTGCAGTTAGGAGACTCCAGCTGGCATGGAAACAGGTAACAGATAATCAGAATTCAAAGGGACCTTGTAGGTCATCTAGTCCACCCCCCCACCCTGCCGTTGACCAAGCAGGAGAGCCTACATCATTTTTGACAGATGGCAGTCTAATCTCTTCTTGAAAGCATCCAGGGATGAAGCTCCCACGACTTCCTGAGGGAACTTCTGTTCCATTGGTTGATTGTTCTCACTGTCAGAAAGTTTCTCCTTATTTCCAGGTTGAATCTCTCCTTGATCAGTTTTGATCCATTATTCCTTGTCTGGCCTACAGGTGCTTTTCACCCCTTCATCTCTGTGGCTTCCCCTCAATATTGGAAGACTGCTATCATATCTCCCTTGGCCCTTTTCTTCCCTAGACTAGCCAGGCCCAGTTCCTGCAACCTTTCATTGTATGTTTTAACCTCCAGTTCCCTAATCATCCTGGTTGCTTTTCTCTGCGCTCTTTCTAGAGCCTCAACACTTTTTTATAGTACGGTGAGTAAAACTGGATGCAGTACTCTTGGTGAGGTCCTAAGGCTTTACAGAGTGGTATTAGTAACTCACTTGATCTCGATTGTATCCCCTGGTAATGCAATTTAGGATTGCATTAGGAAAGACAGATTCACATTCAGATTCTGATTCTTACTGTCATTGCACATAGATACGGCAAAAAAATAAATATAAATGCACAGAGAATTTGTACAGAATATATTATACATTATCAAGGGGAATATCAGTGTGTGTATGGGGGTAAACAAGTTGAATAATTCAGTAAGGAGACTGTCGTGTGATAGAAGCTGTTCCTTTGCCTGCTGGTCTTGGGCTGCAGGCACCTGAACCTCTTCCCAGATGGAAGAATGGTAAACAGTTTATGGGCTGGATGGGAGAGGACCTGAATGATGCTGGGAACTTTACGCAGACATCCTTTCCTCTGAATGTCTACAATGGCAGGAAGTGGGATCCCTATCATGCATTGGGCGGTTTTCACCACCCTCTGTAATGGCTTTTTTGCCTTTATGGTGCAATTTTTGTACCAGAGTGAGATACAGCTTGTTAGGATGGTCTCAACTGCACAATGGTAGAAATTGATCAGGACAGCTGAGGAAAGGTGCTTCTTCCTCAGTAATCTCAGGAAGAAGAGGTGCTGGTGAGCTTTCTTGATCAGGCTGGTGGTATTAGTCTGCCAGGACAGGTCCTCACAGAGGTGGATCCCCAGGAACTTGAAACTGGAGACACATTCTTCCATTCTCCCATTTATGTATATAGGAGAGTGTGTGTGACAACTCTTCTTCCTGAAGTCCACAATGACTCTTTGGTCTTGTTGGTGTTGCGTAGTAAGTTATTGTCAGCACACCATGTAGCTGGGCTCTGCACCTCCTCCTTGTACTCTGAGTCATTGTCATTGTGGATGAGTCCGATCACCGTGGTGTCATATGTGAACGTGCTGGAGCATGCACAGGCCTGCAGTCATAGGTGAAAAAAGAGAACAGGAAGGGGCTCAACATACATCCTTGGGATACACCAGTACTCAGTATGATAATGGATAAGGTGGAGTTATTCAACTTGATATGTTGTGGTCTGTCAGGAAATCCAGTATCCAATTGCAAAGAGGAGTGTTGATGCCAAGGTTACCAAGTTTAGTGATCAGCCTGGAGGGGATGACTGTATCAAATGGTGAGGTGAAGTCAAAAAACAGCATTCTTGCACAGGTGTTCTTATTTTCCGAGGTGTGTTAGAGTGGTATGTAATTCTATGGAGACAATACCTCGGTGCTCCTGTTCTTACCGTAGGCAAACTGGTAAGGGTCCAGTGTATTCGGGAGACAAGTTCTGAGGTATGCCAGGACTAACAGCCTGAAGCACTTCATGATTGTAGGTATAAGTGCTATAGGGCGGACCTGGATGAACATTATGCAGCATTGGAAGTTTGTGACCTGCTCAATAATGCAGCTGCCTTGAGACAGGATCTGCAACCTCCTCCTGGGAAGAGTCCCAAGGTCCCCTTTTTCTGGACATCTTCTCCAGCCCTTCTCAGACAAGACAAGTATGGAGGAGAAGCAGAGAAATGCTTTAGGTACACACTGTAGAGTGGAAAATTAAAGGGCCTGAAAACAGCTATTTTATTTCTCTGGTTGAGGAAAGAAAACAAATATACAGTGGAAATTTCTTCGTACACTTTATTTATTTATTTACTTTTTTTTTGCTGTGAAGTACATACCAAAATAAAAACAATCCCAAACTGAAATCCCAGACAGCTGCTCTGCTGAATTCTTTCTGCAAAGGAGGTTTTATCAGGAAATCAAGAAAGACTCGAATAAGAAGGATGAAGATTTCACTCCTCAGCTGAGAGCTGGTCAAAAAAGGCATTTCACATCATTCAAGCATTTTTAGGGAGAGGATCAAGTAACCAGGCTGGTGTTTGGTTCCCACAGCTTCCTCCTGACCTCTTTTCCTGCTTGCTCTCTCTTACACACACATTTAGCTGCTGTCAGTAGGAACAAATCATATTTTATAAGGTATCATGTTTAGTAGTTGTTGCTGAACAGCTGAATTCCTCTGAATTTTACAGAGATCTCTTAAGCAATATTTATTGAAAGGGGAGGGAGCTGCAAGAATTCCAGTCATTCAACAATTCCCCATTTTGAAACATACAGATATCATTTTCTTTGACTCATGCATACTATGTAAATGGAAATCAAATAAAAGAAACATTAACAATTCTTCCACAATCATACTGATGTTATCTCTCATGTTTTTACATTTCTTCTGGCTGTGAGATGCTCCTTTGTGTTCAGGTCTGGCCTCAGAAGGATAATGTAGCACTTGGGGATGAAGATGCAGACCAGCAGACCAGCACTGGGGGCCAGGATGGAGAAGACCTGCACAGCCACCATGTGTTTTCCTTTGGTGCTCAGGTAGGTGGGCACAAAAGTCACCCAGACACTGTAGAAGACCAGCATGCTGAAGGTGATCAGCTTGGCTTCATTGAAGGCTCCAGGCAGATTCCTGGCCAGGAAAGCCACTGTGAACCAAATGGCAGCCAGGAAGCCGATGTAGCTGAAAGTGACATAGAACATGACAACGGCCCCTTCGTTGCATTGGAGGATGATCTCTCCAGGCTGGGAGTGGAGGTCAGAGTAAAGGAAAGGGGGAGAAACTCCCAGCCAGATGGAGCAGATGATAATTTGGACAGCAGAGCAAGAAAGAATCATGGAATTGTCCGAGCTCTTCCCCAACCATCTCTTTGCTTGGTTTCCTGGTTTTGTGGCCAGGAAGGCCAGCACCACCATGATGGTTTTGGCCAAGAGAGAAGAAACAGCAATTGAGAAGATGATGCTGAAGACCATTTGTCGGAGAAGGCAGGTGGCTCTCCTTGGTTGACCAATGAAGAGAGAAGAAGAAAAGAAGCAAACCAGGAGAGAGACCAGGAGGATGTGGGAGAGGTCCCGGTTGTTGGCTTTGATGAGGGAGTTTCTCGGTATTTAATGAAGATGATTAAAACAATGTCTGTGGTTAGGAGCAAGAATAGGGCAAAAGAGAACAGGATGATGACCAGAGGTTCTTCATAATATTGGAAGATTATAACTTTGGGGATACATTGGACTCTTTCTTTATTTAGGTATTTATCATCCGGACACTTGGTGCATTTTACTGTATCTGAGGGGAAAAAAAAAAACCAACCCCATATTTCTTTGTCCTTTGCATTTCACGATATACTGTACATTCTTTGGGAACAAATGATTATCAGCAGCATTTTCCAGGATGGATTTCTTAATATCTCTAGAGAAAGAAAATAAGTGCATCACTTTTTTAAAAATATAGCTCCGAAATATTTTTGACAGGTTATGAGATTGAGGGAAGGTTTAGGGCTTCAGAGATATCTTTTGTAATGTTCAGAATATTTATAGGATCCTCCATTATGAAAGGAAAATAATGAATCAATTAATCTTTCTAGAGAAACTTACCTGCCAGGTGACAATTCTTGTCATACTTGCCCTAGAGGAGGCTGGCGGATCAAGTGACTGCTGCAAATAATTTGGAATGGCCATTGGAACAGTGGTGATACGAGTGCAGCCAGAAACAGGCACCACATTGTATATCTCGTAAATCACAAATACCTTTTCAGTGTTCCTCAAAGGGAACCCATGTTGACTGCATTGAAATACTCCTTTCAGGAGGTGGACCTGAAACAATTCCTCATGTTTCAATGAACTCAGGTGTTCCTAGAGAAGTAATTGTGGAAGGAAGGACATATCCAAGCTAAAAAGAAGAAATATTTTCTCTAGCAGTAGTAAAGGCTGCCCAATCTACCACAGCCACTTCTCTCTAGCTAGCCCTTCCTTCACAGTCTTTTTGTTCTTCTGTTTAGATAAGAAATGGGGCATTTTGGAAATAAACCAGAAATCAATTAAGCTTCAAAGTGTTTTTTAATTCACACTTTCATGACAATGCTCTGGTAGCAATCCAGTTCCACCAGGCCTCCCATTTTCCTGTGGTGTCACCCACCTTCCTGAGTGGAGAAGGTCCCCTCCAGACAAGGAACGCAGTCGTAGCAGCAAACTGGCTCTCCTTCTCGAGCCCTCTTGACAAAACCAGGACGACAACTTTCCACACATTCAGATTGAGGAAAGGACTGAACAGAAAAACAAGGAATGACAAAGGAAAATTGTTAGGACTCTCCGTTCATGGAAAATGGAGGTAAAAATGGATATTAGACAAGATATTAGAGATTAGCCTCTTGTCTTCACTGAAGTAAGTACAAAATCTCTCACTATTTACAAATAGTTGGAGATATAACTTCTGGAAGATTCTTCCTTTAGTTCCTCTCTTTTGCTTTTGGCATCTCACATTGAAAAAAAAAAAGGACTTTATTAAATAGAAAAGTCTGGAGAGATGGAACTAGGGGTGGGATTCTCCTGGTTCTGTCCAATTCTAAAGAACCTGTTGTTATGATTCTGTGCAGTTCAGAGAATCGGCAAATCGCAACACTGACTGACTCTGCCCCTCTCTGCCCGCCCCTCCCCTCTGCAACCAATCAGTCCTGATTGCAGATGCGCGGCATCGCCTGCAGCCTGCTTTTGCCCACTCGCCAGGCCAGTCATTGCTGCATGCCTTCTGCTGTGGCCCTGCCTGATGTCCCTGGGTGAGTGAGGCTCTGCAAGCTCCGGAGCCCAGTTGCCTACCTGCCACTGTCAGTCACCTTAACCCCCACCCCACTTGCCTTTTGCTGCCGCCACCCGCCATTTCTTTGTTTATTTGCTTTTGAAAGACCATAGCTTTTGACTTTGATTTATTATGAATAATCATGAATAATCAGTTTTGCGAACTGCCTACAGAATGCAATTTATGAGTATGAGAAAAATAAATTATCCGCATAAACCAATGTGGATAATCCACATAAACCATTTCGTATTTAGCATATTAAATATATCCACTTCAGGGACCTTCATTACTCCTGGCAACTAGTCATTAATATCTAGAGAGAATTATTTGAATATGCACCCTTCTCTCAGCCTATGGAAAGGATCAATCATTCTTCTAATAGCTCCAAACCTCCACCTCAAACAATTGTTTGAGTAAAAGGCTTGGATCAGGGCCAACAGCTCCTTAAGCCCATGTCACACTGGCCAACAGATGCAAAAAGGACACAGCGGACGAGCAAAATGTTCCATCCGTTGTTATCCGCTCTCAAAAGGGGCAAAAATTTGCATAACCGGAGCAGATAACACGGACAGGGGGAGGACGCAGGGTGGATGCAAAGCAGATGCGGAACGGAAGCCCAGCGGATGGAAGCAGATGGGAGCAGATGGCACGTCCGTAGGGCTTCTGGGGGGCCTCAGCGAAGCGGACGCCGAACGGATAAAGCGGATGCACAGTGGATGCACAGCGGATGCACAGCGGAAGCCTAGCGGATGCCTGGCGTTAATTGCGCATGCGGGGAGGATGCATTGCGTCAGCCCCACGGATATAACGGAAGCAGCTCGGAAGCAGGTCACCATTCAGGGGAAAGACCTGCTGCCGGACACATCGACTTCCTTGCCTGCCCTGCCTGCATTTCTGTCTGCCAGACTTGCTGCCAGCCTTGGTTCCTGCCAGCCCCCCTGCCAGCCAGCAACCCCACAACCATGCAGAAGCACAGCAAGCCTCAGCCATCTGCTGCCAGCCCTTGCAAGAGGGACAGAGCTACCATCCCGCCCCCTGGCCCTCACTCTGGTTCTGCTGGGGCTTCTGCAGCATGGGCTCACTCTTCTGGGGCTGGCGCTTCTGCTGCTTCTGCTTCTGGAGGAGCTGATGAGAAGCACTCCAGCACCAGCCACCTCCACAGCACCTGCATCATTCACCCCAAGGACTGAGTGACCAAGAGGAGTGCCAGAGACTAATTTTTGTCTTATAGCTTGTTGTTAATAAAGTCTATTTATGATTCACACACTTGCTTCATTTCTATTTTTTAATAAAGTCTTGGTGGAAACTTTTAGAAATGGTTTAAGCCTTTGCATGCTTGTGGGATGGGTAAGGATAGCAGTGGGATGGGCAGGGATACCTTTGGTATGGGTAATAGCTGTGGGATAGATAAACCTCCAGTGCAAGCATAGTGGGACTGTATGGTCCACCCTCCCAGGTGCCACACCTATGGCCCTTTCTTATCAATAACAATATAATCAATCATCCACACATGTCAACATAAACACAACTCTTTATTAAATGCCCTGTTCATTGTAGGGCCACTCAACATACATGGTCCAATCTCATCCGTGTGATGAGACAGGCTGAAGGAAGCATCCATTAAGCATCTACCATCCTGTCTTGCCACTCCACTGCTCCAGCTGGGGAGTTGCACCAGTGTCTCAGGAGGTTGAGCTGCTTCTACCCTTCACGTGAAGCTCTGTTGGGGCCTTGTACATCCACAGTGTCTATCAGGTTTCGTCCTTGCCTCCATTCACCAGCCTCCATGTCCCCATTGCCTTGTTCACGGTCCACAAGCCTGTTCTGCAAGACTGGGTAGTGGGTGCGCATGAGATTGTGCAGGATGCAGCAAGCTTCCACGATCCTCCTCATGGTCTCTCGGCTATGCTGCATGAGAAGTACCTGGAACCTGTTGGCCAGGATGCCAAAGGCGTTCTCCACCACCCGTCTTGCCCTGAACAGCCTGTAGTTGAAGATCCTCTCTTCACGGGTGAGGTATTTGGAGGTGGAGGGCTTCATGAGGTAGGTTGTGAGGGAGAAGGCGTCATCCCCCATGATGAAGTAGGACACATCTTGTGTGTCGTTGGGCAGCGGGTCTGGATCTGGGAAGCCCACCATGAGGTTGCTTTCCAGCCCCTCCTTGAGGTGACTGGAGTTGTATACCTGGGCATCTGAAGATGAGCCATTGCCTGAAGCATCGATGTACATGAACTTGTAGTCAGCATCGACCCTGGCGAAGAGGATGATGCTGAAGAAGCCCTTGTAGTTGTGATAAGTGGACCCCGACTTGGCTGGCGCTTTGTAGGCCACGTGCTTGCCATCTATGGCTCCAACGGTGTGGGGGAAGTTCCACCTCTGATACCACTGCTCTGCAACTTTCTTCCAGACTTCTTCAGTGGAGGGGCACTGGAGGAGCTCCTCCATGTACTCTTCAATGATGGCCTGCACCACTTCTCTGACCACAAAGCTGATGGTGCTGGGTGGCACCCTCCAGCCCTACTGCATGCTCCTGTAGGTGGTCCCTGAGGCCAGGTGGCGCAGAGTGAGTGCCACCATGAGCCCAGGTTCCAGGCTGGGTGGGAAGTTGGTGTTTGTCTTGCTCAACCTGGGTGTCAGGCGCTGCACAACTTTGTCAAACATGGCTGGAGGCATCCTCATGAAGTTCTGAAACGCCTGAGTGTCTTCGTTCCTGAGCTCCACCCTCAGCTTGTTGTACAGTCCGTCCTCTGCTCTTCTGGTGAACCATCTTTGGACCCAGACTTTTTTTGGGTGCCTCCTTTTCTTCCCATAGTAGAGTTCACAGATCCTGTAGATGGTTTTGCACTGTTGCAGAAGGATGGTGGCTGCCGAAAGTACTTTCTCACAATCCACGGTGGACATGACTGGATGCTGTGGAAGAGGAAGAGCCAAATGAAGGCTGCAGAAGTCTGCACCGCTGGGCTGCTGTTCTGAAAGTGAGATGCAGGCGAGTTGCTCCCCCTTTTTATAGGCAGTATAGGTTTTCCGCTAGGCATCCTCTAGGCATCCTCTAGACATCCTTAATATCCGAGATAGGTCCCCTCTGCGAACGTTTCTTCCATTTTAAATGCTTTGTTTCCGTTCTGCATCTGCTAGGCATCCGTTCTGCATCCGTTCCGCGTCTGTTCCGCTTCCTCCCTGCGTCCGGGTGGATGCGAGTTGCGCGGATGCGCAGAGGATGCCTAGCGGATATAGCGGATGCGTAACGGATGCGTAGCAGGTGTCATGTCCACCGTGGATTGCGACCAAATTTTTTCGGCAGCCACCATCCTTCTGCAACACTGCAAAACCATCTACAGTCTCTGTGAACAGTACTACGGGAAGAAAAGGAGGCACCCAAAAAAAGTCTGGCTCCGAAGATGGTTCGCCAGAAGAGCACAGTACATACTTTACGACAAGCTGATGGTGGACCTCAGGAGCGAAGACCCTCGGGCATTCCTGAACTTCATGAAGATGCCTCCAGCCATGTTTGACGAAGTTGTGCAGCACCTGACACCCAGGTTGACTAAGACAAACACCAACTTCCCGCCCAGCCTGGAACCTGGGCTCAAGGTGGTATTCACTCTGCGCCACCTGGCCTCAGGGACCACCTACAGGAGCATGCAGTACGGCTGGAGGGTGCCACCCAGCACCATCAGCTTTGTGGTCAGAGAAGTGGTGCAGGCCATCATCGAAGAATACAAGGAGGAGCTCCTCCAGTGCCCCTCCACTGAAGAAGGATGGAAGAAAGTTGTAGAGCAGTGGTATCAGAAGTGGAACTTCCCCCACACCGTTGGAGCCATAGATGGCAGGCAGGTGGCCTGCAAAGCTCCAGCCAACTCAGAGTCCTCTTATCACAACTCCAAGGGCTTCTTCAGCATCATCCTCTTCACCATGGTCGATGCTGACTACAAGTTCATGTACATCGTTGTTTCAGGCAGCGGCTCATCTTCAGATGCCCAGGTATACAACGACAGTCACCTCAAGGAGGGGCTGGAAAACAACCTCATCGTGGGCTTCCCAGATCCAGACCCTCTGCCCAACGACACGCAAGATGTGCCCTACTTCATCATGGGGGATGACGCCTTCTCCCTCACAACCTACCTCATGAAGCCCTACACCTCCAAATACCTCACCCGTGAAGACAGGATCTTCAACTACAGTCTGTCCAGGGCAAGGTGGGTGGTGGAGAACGCCTTTGGCATCCTGGCCAACAGGTTCGAGGTACTTCTCACCAACATGCAGCATCACCCAGAGACCATGAGGAGGATCGTGGAAGCTTGCTGCATCCTGCACAATCTCATGCGCACCCGCTACCCAGTCTTGCAGAACAGGCTCGTGGACCTCCAACAAGGCAATGGGGACATGGAGCCTGGGGAATGGAGGCAAAGGCAAAACCTGATAGATACTGAGGATGTGCAAGGCCCCAACAGAGCCTCACGTGAGTCGAAGAAGCAGCGCACCTTCCTGAAACACTGGTGCAACTCCCCAGCTGGAGCGGTGGAGTGGCAAGACAGGATGGTAGATGCTTAATGGATGCTTCCTTCAGCCTGTCTCATCACACGGATGAGATTGGGCCATGTATGTTTGGTTGGCCTACAATGAACAGGGCGTTTAATAAAGAGTTGTGTTTATGTTGACATGTGTGGATAATTATTACATTATTATTGATAATAAAGGGCCATAGGTGTGGCACCTGGGAGGGTGGACCATACAGTCCCACTATGCTTGCACTGGAGGTTTATCTATCCCACAGCTATTACCCATCCCAAAGGTGTTCCTGCCCATCCCACAGGTATCTTAACCCATCCCAAAGGTATCCCTTCCCATCTACAACTATCTTAACCCATCCCAAAGGTATCCCTTCCCATCCCACAGCTATCTTAACCCATCCCAAAGGTATCCCTTCCCATCCCCCAGCTATCTTAACCCATCCCAAAGGTATCCCTGCCCACCCCACTGCTATCTTAAACCATCCCAAAGGTATCCCTGCCCACTCCACTGCTATCTTAAACCATCCCACAAGCATGCAAAGGCTAAACCATTTCTAAAAGTTTCCACCAAGACTTTATTCAATAAAATAAATGAAGCAAGTGTGTGAAACAAAGATAAACTTTATTGAACAACAAGCTTTAAAATAAACATGTCCCAAGTTAAGTGTCCAAATAAAGTCCACAAATATCCAGGCAGCCAGTCTCTGGCACTCCTCTTGGTCACTCGGAGGTGTGTGCCCAGTCCAAGGTGTTAGGGTGCAGGTGCTGTGGAGGTGGGTGCTGCTGCAGTGCTGGTCTGAGGTGTTGTTGGAGTGCCTAGCCCCGAGAGGACAATAGGGGATGGTGTGTTGAGGAAGGTGTCGGACAGCTGGCTCAGCCCCACGATGCTGAGAGGTCCTTCCTCCATGCCATGGGGTGTCAGCCCCAGTACTGAGGACAGATGTACTGAGGCCGGGCTTGGCTGTGGGATGGAGGAAGGAGCAGTGTCGTGGGGCTGCCTGCTCTGCAGCAGGGTGAGGACTGTCGTGGGTGGCATCATTGGCGTGGCTGGCATCGCTGTCGTGGGTGGCATTGTCGTGGGTGGCATCGCTGTCATCATTGGAAGCGGTGGCAACGTTGTCGGCCAATGACTCAGTGCCTGTAACTGTAGGGGCTGCTGTCTGTGCTGCTGGACTTCCGGGTAGCTGTAGCCCTGGTAGGTGAGGGGCTGTGGGAAGCCTTGGTATGGCAGGGACATCACCTGGGGTGGAGGAGCAGACCCTGGACTGGGTGGGAGCAGGTGCCTCTGGGTGTGGAGGGTTGTGAAGCAGCTCGGTGATCCTCTCCTTCACCACCTGGTACTGAGGATCCGGCATCTCCTTGAGGGTCTGGTTCACATAATTGAGGAAGGGCTTGCGGTTGGAGGAGGAGGATTTGATGGGGACCAGCTGAGAGAGGAGACCTATGCTGGTGCGGATGGTGTCCCTGACCTCCACCAGGACCTTGTGGCTCTGCCCCTCCTGCCGTCCGGCTCTCTGCCTTGCTGTGGAGGTGGAGGTGTGGGTGGATGCGGCTTCGGCAGCGGTGGACTCGATGTCTCCTTTCTCCCACCGCACCAGGGAGTCCTCCTCGCTCTCCACCATGCTTTCAACACCTGCCCGGGGGTTCTCCGCCATGGTACGCCCCACAGATACCTGCGTGGAGACAGGGACTGACTCTCGGCCGCCAGAGGACTGGCTCCCAGCAGGCTGCCGGAGAGAGAGGGTAGACAGAGGGGGTCCTGGTGCTCCTCGGTGGCGGACCTCACCCTCCAGGAAGCTGCACTTGGCCATGACATAGCTCTCTCTATCTGTCAACTTAACCCTGGCCTGGCCAGATTTTTTGCGGTGCAGCTTCCCGTACCAGGTGTGCATGTGTTTCCACCAGCCGAGGAGCACATCTGATGTGTAGCCAGACTCTCCGCCCTCTCTCTCCAAGCAGCCTGCTTCCGCTTGGTGTCCCTGTACAGCCGGTGTCCCTTCCGCCACAGATATTCGTTCTCTCTCAGCCAGTCCAGCACCTCATCCTCATGCGCTTCCTCTATGTAGTACTGCCTCCTCTCCCGTTGTTGAATACGCCTCTTCCTCCCTTTGGCAGGACCAGATGGGCCCTCATCAGAGGGGCTCCCAGGTGATAGGGGCTGCTCCTCCACACCAGCAGCAGCAGCAGCAGCAGGATCATCATCATCGGCATCATCACCAGCAGGATCATAATTAACAGCAGCAGCAGCAGCAGCAAGACCAGGATGAGCAGCAGCAGAGTAAGCACCAGCAGCAGGGTCAGCAAGACCAGGAGCATGAGCAGAACGAGCAGGACCAGCAGGACCAGCAGGACCAGCAGGACCAGCAGGACCAGGAACAGCTTCAGCAGAGTACGCAGCAGCAGAAGCACCACCGCCAGGAGCAGCTACAGCAGAAGCTCCAGCAACAGAAGAGCGAGCCCAAGCAGCAGAAGCCCCAGCAGAAGATGAGTCAGGGACATGGGGCGGGAGGGTGGCCCTGTCCCTTTTGCCAGGGATGATGGCAGGTTGCTGAGCCTTTCGCTTCTTCCCCATGGTTGTGGGGTTTCTGGCTGGCAGGGAGGCTGGCAGGAAGGCTGGCAGGAAGCCTGTTAGGAAGCCTGGCAGGAAGGCTAGCAGGAAGGCAGGCACCAAGGCTGGCAGTGAGGCTGGCTGGCAGGGAGTCTGGAAGGCAGGCAGGCTGGCAGCAAGGCTGGCAGGGAGGCTGGAAGGCAGGCTGGAAGCAAGGATGGCAGGGAGGCTGGAAGGCAGGCTGCCAGCAAGGCTGGCAGGGAGGTTGCCCAGGAGGCTGGGAGGCAGGCTGGGAGGCAGGCTTGGAGGCAGGCTGGCAGCAAGGCTTGCAGGCAGACATGCAGGAAAGGAACTAGAAGTGTCCAGCAGCAGGTCTTTCCTCGGAATTCTGGCCACGTGCGAGCTGCTTCCCTTTATATCCGGGGGGCTTGCACAATGCATCCTCCCCGCATGCGCAATTAACGTGCGACATCCGTTCCACTTCCGCTGTGCATCCGCTAGGCTTCCGCTGTGCATCTGCTTCATCCGCTGTGCATCCGTTCTGCATCCGTTTTTTCCATTCCGCGTCCGCTTTGCTGAGGCCCCCCGAAGCCTAGCAGACGCGCCATCCGCTTCCATCTGCTGTGCTTCCGTTCTGCATCTGCTTTGCATCCGCCCTGCGTCCTCCCCGCGTCCGTTTCATCCGCTCCAATTATGCAAATTTTTGCCCCTTTTCAGCACGGATACAACGGATGTAAGATTTTTCTCTTCCGTTGTGTCCTTTTTGCATCCGTTGGGCATTGTGACACAGCCTTAAGCCTGTGTAAAGCCTGTGAACTGTATCATTGGGTAAATAGTGAGAAAGTGATGGAGTGGATAGGATTTTCTTTCTTTGCCACTCTCTCGGTTGTCATTCTTGGTTTATTTCAGACACTCAGATCCTGTCCATGTTGAAATCTATTAGTGTATTGAATAAACTGTGTGCTTTGAGGTCTGCAGGTGTGTTCATGGAGGTGCCCACCAGGTGGTGGAAAAACCATTCCAAGTGGTTTTTTTGCCACGCCCACCCAGAAAATTGTTTGGGGGACTGGTGACCCTCCTTCTGGTTGTGTGGATATACTTGGTGGGGTGGGAACCCTGTGACCTTCCCACCTGTAAGGCTGTGTAAGGACCCCCCCCAAAAGACCCCCAAGGGCTTTGAAGGAGACGTTGGGAGACCCCGTGTTCCTGGCATATCTGGGATGGTTGTTCAGAGATTTTATTCCAGATTCCAAATTCCATTCCACTTTTGGCATTGTGCATTCTGCATTCCAAATTCCATTCTGCATTCCAAATTTCAAATTCCATTTGGCATTCCACATTTTGCATACTGCATTCCATGAATTTAAACATACTGCATTTCAGATTTTACATTCCACATTCCGCATTCATATTTCCAAATTCCAAATTCTAAATTCCACATTCCGCATTCCTCATTCCACATTACAAATTCTGCATTCTGCATTCCAAATTCCACATTTGAATTTCCAAATTCCACATTCGGCATTACATATTGCACATTTTATGTTACACATTCTACATTCATATTTTGCATTCTATATTTTGCATTCAGCTTTTGGCTTCTACATTCTGCATTCCAAATTCTGCATTTCAAATTCCAAATTCCAAACTTTGAAGTTGGAAGTTGGAACTAGAAATGCAGAATGGAATTTGGAATGTGGAATGTGGAATTTGGGATTTGGAATGTGGAATGTGTAATTTGGGATTTGGAATTTGGAATTTGGAATTTGGAATTTGGAATTTGGAATTTG
>BLBF01016381.1:39460-51195 GCA_015471245.1 Laticauda colubrina
TGGAATGAGGAATGGAATTTGGAATGCAGAATGCAGAATGGAATTTGAAATGTAGAATGTAGAATGGAATTTGGAATGTGGAATGTGGAATATGGAATTCGGAATGTGGAATTCGGAATGTGGAATTCGGAATGTGGAATTCGGAATGTGGAATTCGGAATGTGGAATGTGGAATTCGGAATGTGGAATTCGGAATGTGGAATTCGGAATGTGGAATTCGGAATGTGGAATTTGGAATATGGAATTCGGAATGTGGAACGTGGAATGTGGAATGTGGAATGTGGAATTTGGAATGTGGAATGGAATGCAGAATGCAGAATGAAATTGGGAGTTTGGAATGCAGAATGAAATTTGGAATGGGGAATGGAATTTGAAATGCAGAATACCAAATGGAATTTCGAATTTCGAATGCAGAATGGAATTTGGAATGCACAATGTAGAATGCAGAATTTGGATTTTGGAATGTGGAATGGAATTTGGAATTTAGAATTTGGAATGCGGAATGGAATATGGATTTTGGAATGCGGAATGGAATTTGGAATGGAGCCCACAACCAAAACGGTGCCACCCATTTTCTAGCCACCTGATTTTTGGAGAGCTGATGGACTCCCCTGGTTGTCTGGATGTACTTGGTGGGGTGGAATGTTGCTATCTCTGAGGCTGTGGGGTGAATCCCTTCCCTAAAAACCTCTGAGTGCTTTGAAGCTGCACTTGGGGCTCCTATGTCCCTGGTTTATTTGGATCCATTGTTGAAGGATTGTGTCTCTTCCCTGGATGAGGATCATGGATGTGTCCATCTTTGCCTAGAAGGGAAAGCTGGGGGAGGGGTACAAATTGGGAGGGGGGAATCCCTCCTTACTGAGAGAAACAGAGGATAGCCCATATCCCAGGGATTCCTCTCAGGGCCTGGCTATAAGATCCTCAGTGGCTCTGGGTTCAAACAGTCGCTTTTGAAGGCCAGGCTGATACGTTGCTTGCAGTCAGACCTTGGTATTGCATACAAAATTATCTGTAGTGTAGAAGGTTGTACACCTTCTTGTAGTGTAGCACCCATCCCACTCCTAGAAGAATGAAATATTTTAGGAAGTATCAAAAAGGTGGAATATTATATTTTCCCTAAAGGAGAAACATGTTTTCTAAAGATATAGACCCTCAGCTCCCTGCCCTCCCCAGCAGGTATCTTGGTGCCAGCTTATCTACAAGACAAAAGGCTGGGCCAGTGTCAGCCCTGGATCCATTTTGACTCTCAGGGCTGCCACAGCCAAGGGGCCTGTGATGGGAATGGGGGGGGGAGAAGGGGGTGAAGCCCCATAACAACATTTCTTTCCCCAGAGACCAAGGATGCCAGCACTTGGATAGCATCTCTGGGCGACCTAGAGACCAGGGCTCTGATTGGGGGCTGTGACAGGCTGAGGCCAGACAGGGGCCAGGATCGAGTTGAGCTCAGAGGTTGGGGAAATGCAGGGATTCAGGTGCGGGTTTTCCCAGAGGTGCCAAGATGAATAAAGACCTCGAAGGGACTGGTTTGGAGTGGACCAGGTTTCTTTGAGGAGGAGTTTCTTGGAACCCTGACATCAACCCGAATCTCCTAAACTTTTTTCCTTTTGCGGTTTTGGAAGCCGGGACCGCTGTCGGGGGCCCTGAGCTCCGAGCATTTCTCACATAGTTGGAGAGCACTTGAGACTCAGGGAAGATGGAAGGGAATTAACTGAGCATGGAGAGAGCAGGGGTTAGCTCTAAAGATCTTGGGGAGGGGAGCAGTATCCTGCTTTGAAGATAGAGACCACTATGCAAGCAAGACTCGCTCACCGAACTGGTTATTACAGTGGTTGAATCCCACCCCGATCCAAAATATATGTGCCAGCCAGCCAAAGACTCCAAGGCCTCAAGGCTGGGTGAACATTTTGGCTTCCTGAAAATCTGACGTCTGACTGGAAGGCAGTTTTGGTGGCCAAAGAGGAGAACTGAAGTGGAGGAGTCCATGAAAAGCTGCACTATTTGCTCCACCATGGAAGTGAGGCATGGGAAGCCGCCTGGACAGCACCACACCATGGCAAACCCCAGCCAACCATGGGAGGACGTTGCCTTTAGAGTGCAATTGCCTGACAGCGGAGGAAATACAGCAATCTGGACAGCCATAGATCGGTTTACCAAACAAGCCCACATAGTCCCTTCTTGTGCCGGGTGACCCTCAGCTCGGAAGTTGACCAAGACGTTCATGAAACACGTCTATAGGCTGCCCTGGAGTCCTGTACAGAACCTGCCAAAGTCTGGAATGCCGTGCCTAACTTAAAGGGGGGGGGGGGCATAAGTGCACCCACCTGCCTATCATTCCTCCCACTGCATTTTTCTCTCTCTCCTATTCTTCTTTTCATTTTTGTTTGGCAAATTCTAATAAATAAAATAAAATAAATAAAAACAAGTAAAAGGGGCTTCTCCCCTCCACAAAGGCCTCCTCCGTATCCCCGTGAAGCCTGGATGGGCCCAGAGGGGGGAGGAGGAGGCCCCTTTTCAGTCAAAAAGAAGCCCACCACAATTTCTGGGCTCCCCCAGGAGAGATCCTGGGGGGAGGGGGGGCAGCCGTGGCCATTAGGAGCTGCTTGTAGGCTCTCCAGAGGCTGCACCTGAACCCGGGCTTCCTCTCTGGGGGGTTGTGGGAATGTTTCCTTGCTTGGCGAAGGGTGTTGTGTGAACAGGATCCTCACAGGAAGAAAAGCCTCTTCAGATTCTTCTCAGTTGCAGTCGGTGGTCCAAACTGCCTCCCCTGAACTGAGACCCTTTGGGTCTCATTGTGTTTCATTGACTCAACGGCCAGCAAGCCCAACCTCAGCGGACAAACCCCGGTTAAGAGTCGCCAGTGTAGATGTAGGCATGGCTGGAATCCCTGGGTAGAGGAGGCTGGGTGGACGGCATAAGAGATAGTTTGTGACTTCTTTCGCTGACTGTCTGAGTCAGCTCTACCTGCTCTGTTTCTAGAGTTAGAACTAAAAGTGTGTGGCTGGTGTGTATCCTCTGCCAATGGAGAAGAAAAGAAAATTGTTTTTATATACCAAAAAAGAGGGGAAACTCCCTGATTCCCTGGTGACCCTCCAGTGTTCAATATCCCCCTCCTGCCCCCGTGCAATTGGGGAAAAGTTGGCCTGGGCTTTGGGCCTCCCCCTCCTTGGTGGCCCTTCAGTAGAGCTCATCTGTCTGGCTGTCTAGGGCAGGGCCTCCCAGGGCTCCCAACCTTAGCAAAGATGTCTGGACTTCAACTCCCAGAATTCCTTGTCTAGGACCCAGGGTCCTCAATCCTCTTTACAGGATTTTAGCTTTCCCTCACACTGCCTATAGGGGGCAGTCGACAGTCAGGCGTTTCAGTCCCACTTGGCCCCCACAGGCAGCAAGAAAGACAACTAAAGCAGGCAAAGACCCCAGAGTGCCCTCCATTTTGTTTTACTCCTGACGGCCATAAGAAACCAGGGTTCCTGCATTCTGCAAGCCGGCCAATGACTGAGGTTCCCTTCAGGGATCTGTTGCCCAAAATGGAGGCAATGCCTGGAAAGAGGTTGGTCTGCATGAGTGTTTTTCAAACTTGAAGAGGAACGGACTTCAACCCCCAGGGTTCCCCACCCAACAATGCATGGACTTCATCATGCTGGGCAGGGGATTCTGGGAATTAAAGTCCCTTCATCTTCAAATTCCAAGTTTGGAAAATGGTGGTCTACCTTCTTCTCTTATGTGAGAAGTTAAAGCCCTGCACTAAGACTTGGCTAACCCAGAGGTGGCTCAATATATTTTCTTTCTTTCTCTGTCCCTCCCTCCCTCTCCCACTCTTCCTCCCAGGTAAGCCCAGATCCCCCTTGGAAGACCCAGCCCTGCATGGCTTCTCCCCCACAGGAGTCTCTCCAGGAAACACACAGAGCCCAAGTGAGGCTGGAGAAACCCCGGGGCTGCATCCCCCCAGCACTCAACCCCAGTTAGTCTCTTCCCTGGAATGGGGTGGGTGGGGGCTCCCCCAGATTCCCTCCTCCTTCCTGGCCATCCTGGGTCTTCTCTGTGGGTCTGGGCTTTGCTTTCCCCCGAGTGCCCCATGCATGGAAAGAGGTGGCTGTGCCATATGGAATATGGTCTCCCCCCCCCCCCATTTCCAGGACTCAGAAGATGCAACCTGGAGAGATTGATTCTGCAGATCTGCTTCCCTTCCCCAACACGAGGCTCCCTGGCTTCCTCCTCCCAAGAGGGGCTCCCCACTCAGCCGGGCAGAGTCCTGCCTGGCATCCCTGCAAGAGCCCCTGTGCCTGGCCTGTGCATGGGAAAAAAAGGCGGGGAAACATGGGATATGGATTTCTGCATTCCCAGGTCTCAGAAGGTGGAGGTAGGATTTTGGAGATCTTCTTTCCATCTGCAATAGGAGGCTCCTGAGCTCCCCCTTCCCTCCTTCCTTCCCTCCCTCCACCCCTTCCTCACATGGGGTGAGAGGCAGCCCTGATTTCTCCATCTCTTTTCACTTGGTTTTTTCTAACTACTCTCTGTGTTTGTGTCTGTTTTTTTTTTTAACTATGCAAAGTTCTAGCAACCAGTTTTTCACTAAAGTTGGTTTTTTTTTTCTTAGAGCCTGGCTGCACTATTACATCAGCCTTTTTGTGTTGGTGCCCTTGAGCATTAGCTTTCAAAATAAAGTAAATTTTGGTAGCAAATCAGCAGGCAGCTATTTCAGATCTGTGACATGTTCTGGCATTAACTGGACCTTGGGATTTTCTCTTGAAGCACAATGCCAACAAATGTCACATTTCTTTTTGTCTTCAGCCACAAGTGCCGTGTATTCCCTCTAGGGTCAGATTCAAGGATGGAGACCCCAAACCTCTCAATTCTAGATGATGGATTTAATTCAATCTTTGCCCCTATTATTATGAGCCATATGAGATTATTCCTGTTTCACTTCTTTCCAGAGAATTGCCCAACAATCTTTGAGTCCGAGATCTAGTTGAATTATCCAGGGATCCCTCCTGAGAGGGAGAATTAGGATAAAAGCTTCAGCTCTGCTCTTTGGCAGAATCTTCCAGGGGAGACTTTGGGCAGAGAAATATGGAGTTGGGAAGAGGCAGGGTCTGTACTCTTGAATGTACGTCTCTCTCCTTTGCAGCTGAGCGTTTCTCTGTGTTTCAGTCAGGAAAGTGACTGGATATCCCACCTTGTGAGAGTCCTTTGAATTCTTTTATTTCTACTTTAGAAACAGGAAGGGGATTGATTGATTCCTCCCATGAATTATGGACCTCCTGCTTCTGCTTTTGCTGTTGCTGGTGTCGCATCCAGTCCCTGGAAAGCTGAGAAGGAAATGCCCTCTGAATTTCAAGCACCAGGATGGAAACTATCCAAGCAGCTTTTGTAACCCAGGAGACCATCTCATTGGTATAGTCATCACTGGAAGTGAAGGATTGCATACAAAGTTGCTTTTCAACATGGCTCCTTTGGTTCAGTTTGTTTTCCATGTTTCGTAAGTCATTCTGGGTGATGGAGTTGCACTCCCTCCATTCTCTCCTTCTTTTCTGTTTTTTTATTTTCCTCATTTGTTCCTATATTGGGGGATAAGTCTAATTTCCTGAATGGTTTTGATTTCCATGGCTTCTCTCTTTTGTCTGATTTTGTGAAAGAGACTCAAATCCAAAAAGTGGTCTGAAAAATAGCTGAAAGGACTGCAGATTATTTTCCTCTCTCAGTTCAGGCCTTGATTTATCCCTTGAATTATGATTTTTATTTAAAGTAGTGGTTGAACCAATTGTAGTTGCCGTACCTCAGCCAATTTCCATATTTGTGCATCTGATCAATGTTGGATTAAGGCTTAATAGGCTTGTGGAGGATTATATATATTATATATAACAAAGGTATTTGTTGTTGCTGTTGATTATAACATTTTTTTTACAATAGGAATTCTTATGATTTTCTAAATGGCTTTCTATTCATTTTCGCCATTCAAATGGTCAACAACAATTCCCACTTCCTGCACAATCTCACACTTGGCTACAACTTCCATGACAACTGTTAAGCCTGGGTTCCCCAACCAGGGTTAGGTAGACAAGCTAAACAGAATGTGCAGCGTTAGTCAGATAGGCATACAGATAAATGAGTGAGCTAAGCTTGTATGTTTATTAACATACAGTAAAAATAACAGATACGCTTGTGCTATCAAGAATATAGTTTATTCCAGTATAAGTTTATGGCATAGTGAAATAACAGTCCAATAGTCATGTATCAAGTAGTCAGTCCATTCAGGGATATTCAGTTAGCAAAGTCCATGTAGAATATCCTATGTCAGTTCACTTACAAATCAGTCCTTTGTTGTCTCTCCCGTTCGAGCAATGCAGTCTTGATTCCAAGCAGTAATCAGGGATCATCAAAGCCAGAGTGAGCAAGCTGTAGACTTGCTACTTTTATATTGTTTTCATAACCACTCCCTTAATTGCTATTTCACAGTTAAAGCTGCAGACACTTTAACATACACTAACTATGATTCATAGTTATTATTTCACCTAAACCAGTTAGGGTAAACAATGTTATCCCTAACAACAACTATTGGAGCACTTTCCGCACTTCAGATGCCTTGCTGGACATGCTCTCCAGTGGAGACATCAATGTCCCCAACTATAGCTGTGGAAGGAAGGAGAACCTTCTGGCTCTTGTTGATCGAGCAAACAGGGACATCTCCAACCAGATGTCAACATTAGGAGACACCTACAAAGTTCCACGGGTTTGTTTGTGTTTTTCTCCACTAGTTACAGTGAGTGGTAGGTGTTGGTGGGTGAGGGCCAAGCCAGCAAGCTCTTCTTGACGCTCTTCATTACTTCTTTCATTTCTTCTTTTGTAATCCAGACTGGCTGAACAACGATTGCCAGACTGCGGTGGAAGCATCCCTTTGGGCGACCCTCCTCCTCCTCCTCTCATGCCCGGTGCTCGAGGAGAGGCCAGGAGGGTGCACTTGTGTGGGGAGACACTCGCTCCTCAAGTGAGCAGCCACCCGCTCCGTACCCGGTTTTGCTGTACTTCTTAAATATCTATCTATCTATTTATTTATCTATCTATATTTGGGTTTTCATTAAAAAAAACATAATACAAATAAAACATCTTTTTTTGGAAATAGCATGGTCCCGGCTTATCACTTCTTCATAAAGACACAAACTCAATTTCATGCTCATCTTCGTGTTCTATTACATATTTTGTTACTGTTTTACATTTTCTACATAGTTTTTCCCCTGTTTTAATTTTCTCAACTTTATTTTGATTATCTCATCTCAATTCAAATCATTATATTTATACTTTTGTCTGTCCTGTTTCAATTTCATATTATATTTTCTCATTAAACAAATTTTCCCCCCTGTAGTTACTAATTGGAGTATGACACGTTTATATCTTTTAATTTTATCCATTCAACTCTTATTTAAGCTTCAATTTATACCCTTAGGATTATAACATTCAATATGATACATAACTTCTCATCGGATTCTGCTTGGTACATTCTTAAAATACACACTACATTCTTTAAAAAATTATATATATATGTAAATAAAGCACTCATTACATTCCAATTAAATTCTATCATTTATATTCATTAAAATCTTAACATCTTCAACATTTCTTTTCAGTTGAAAATCATTTCTTATGAACACTTATAAACTTTCCATAATTAATTCTTTTCTTTTTTTCATATTTCTCTTCACTTATATTTTTATAAATAATTAATAATAATCAAAGTGTTCCCATCTTTTCTCAATCTAATTCTCTCATTCACTTTATTTCATTTATTTTTTAACAAACATTCCACTACATTACAATAAATATTTTATCTATAATTTTAATCATGTTTCCTAAAAATTATTTCAATTTGTAATATAACAATACAATCTTACGTATCTTTGCAGAATCCCTTTTATGCTTCAATTTTCACGCATTATCTCTAAACAGGCTTATACTTTCAATCCTTATTCCTTTTTCCTGTTTTTCTATATCTTGTTTTGTTTTTTATCACTTCTTTTCCTTTCCTTCTTCCCCCTCTTCTTCTCCCTCCCCTTTTTACCCCCTTGTCTCTCTACTTCTAATTCTCTCTTCAGTAATCCCCTCTTCTGTTGCTTTCTAATATTCCACTTATTTTTCAAACTATTCTTCTTTTTGGTTGTTTTTTCAAATCTTAAACTTTTCACTGTCAGCCTTCAAGATCTTCTACTATCACTTTGCATCTTTCAGCTGCCATAATTAATGGAGGGGGGGGGAAGGGGAGGTAGGGATAAGTCTGAGAAGTGAGCTGGAGGTGTTACATTCTTCTGTTGTGTAAATGAGGGGGGGAGCATACAATAGAGTTAGGTTTCTATTTCTCGCTTAGCTTTCTTTTCTCTGCGCAACTGCAAAATATGCCAAGGTCAACGGACAGAGGCCTCATCATCACCTGAAGATGCCCACATGATCATATTCACAACTTCTAATTGGAAGTTTCATCTGAACTATTGGGGGTGGGAACACTTCCATCACTTTGTATATGTGAATTGCGCGCCTAATTTCTCAGATTCAGAATTCTTTGGTTGCTACCACTTCACTTTCAGTAAAAGATATCTTTTCTCTCAACTAAAGAGTCTTAAGTATTTCTTTCCTGGATTTTGAATGGAGCTCTGCCTGACATTATTCTGAATCTCTGCTACCAGCCCACCCGGAGAGAATACCCAGTTTTCTTCCGAGGGGGCCTGGACATCATGTCATCTTCAACTAGTGATCAGGAAGACCTGGGAGCCATTGGAGGGCAAGATTCTCTGCTGGTACAGGAAGCCCAATTGCTAGCAGAGCTCAGTCTGGAAGAGGATCCAACTGTGAAGCCCAGATGGTCGGTGGGGGTTGGTTGGAAAGATCCGGAGAAAGACTCCCCCCCCCCCGAGTCACAACTACCCGCTGGCGTGGAAAAGAGGAGCCATGGCAAGAGAAGGAAAAGAGAGAACTCTCACTGAATCAAGCCAGGAAACTCCTTGATGAAGCCTTTGAACAACTCCAAGCTGCACAAAGGTATGAAGGGGGAGGGGAAGCAGCCCCAGCCAGAAGAAGCAGAGCAGCCCCCTCTCCCATAAATCAACCCAATCCAGCAGCAGCCCCGGGGCTCTCAGCAGGAGGTGTGATTCCTAGAAGGCGTAGAGCTCCTAGGCTGCCTCCGTTAGAAGTAAGATACGGGGGAAATCCCAAAACCTTGGGATTTTTCCTAGCCCAAGTTTGGAGCTATATGGAAGAATACGGGGAGGATTTTCCCTCAGAAGCAGCCAAAGTGAGATGTGTTACCAGGGCCCTGGAGGGAACAGCTGCAGAGTGGATGGTGACCCTGCATAATGATGATGCTCCCCAGTTGCTGAACTATAACCTGTTCATGACTGCACTGCGGGCTAGGTTTGAGGACCCACTGGCAGAGTGCAAGGCCCGGATTAAGATGAAGACCATAAATCAGGGGCGGAGGTCAGTGGCTGACTACACCCAAGAATTCAGAGTTAACCAGTCATATCCGAGGCTGGTCCCAGGAAGCTCTGATAGAAGCGTTTAAAGATGTTTTAAATGAAGATGTATCCCAGAGATGCATTGCTAGAAGAGACCCAAATGACTTGCAGATGTGGTACTTGCTGGCAGAAGAAGTGGAGATTGATTTAACCCGAAGCAGACGGCGGGGAGGTTCTGGGTGGAGCAAGCCTTCCCCCCCACGTCCTCAAGAGATTCCCAAACCTTAGAGGGGAGGAGTGGTGGCAAGACCCAACCCCTTGACCTGCTTTCGATGCGGGAAGGAAGGTCACCAGGCTGTGAACTGCAGAGTCAAGCTGGAACCAAAGGGGGCTCCAAAAGAAGGGAAGAAACCTGAAAACTACCCAGCAAAGCCTCGCGAAGCAGCACTAAAGTCGAAAGAGACGGCAGAGGTCGCCCCTCCCACGGGAGATGAATCAGAAACCCCAGTGACCCCTGAGGAGGATGATTTTGACTTGGAAGATGACTTTCTGGTAAGTCCAAGCGTGGGCCCTATGACCATTCCGGTGAAGTTGAGGGTACCCAATTCAGGGGTCGAAGGGGAAATGCTAGCCCTGTTAGATTCTGGGTGCACAAGATGTATAATCAACACGGAAGTAGTGAAGAAAATGGGCCTAAAAGTAAAACCTTTGACGATGCCCATTTCCTTTTGCCAACTAGATGGTTCAGTAGCTGGAGGTTGCCCTGCCCGTTTTGTCATGGAAATTACAGAAATGATCATGGGAGAGCATGATGAGACTCTGTGTTTTATTGTGGTCCCTGGGATAGAGCAACCATTAATACTGGGATTGCCCTGGCTCCGGAAAAGGAACCCCCAGGTAAACTGGAGAAAGGGGTTGTTGCGCATACGCACCAAGCAGCAACTGGGAAAAGAGGGCAGATCCCAGCCGAAGCCTGAGGACCCGATTGAAATAGCTTCCACAGGTACTGAGCCCGTGAAAGGGGAGGAGAAAATTCCCAAAGAGTATTGTGATTTAAAAGAAGTGTTCAGTGAGAAGGCCTCGGATGAGCTTCCGCCTCACCGGCCAACAGATTGTGCTATTGAGATTTTGCCTGGGGTGAAGCTCCCGAAACCAAAGTTGTACTCAATGACCCCATGGGAATTGGAAGAGCTAAGATTGTTTATAGATAAAAATCTGGAACGTGGTTTCATTCAACCTGCTAGGCCCTGGGTAGCGGCCCCAGTGTTGTTCCGTGAAAAGAAAGATGGTTCCAAATGCTTGGTGGTGGATTACAGAAATTTGAATGCTATTTCTGTGGAAAACGTGTACCCCCTTCCTTTGATGAACGACATGTTGGCCCATCTAGCAAAGGGGAAGATTTTCACGAAGTTGGATTTGAGAGAAGCATTCTACCGAATTCGAATTAAGGAAGGGGATGAGTGGAAGACCGCTTCTAACTGCCTGATGGGTTGTTTCCAATTCAACGTTCTTCCTTTTGGTTTACAAGGGGCCCCAGCTGTATTCATGCAGATGATCAATCAGGTGTTAAATGAACATTTATACAGGGGGGTTCTGGTTTATCTTGATGATATCCTTATCTACACGGAAACTCTGGATGAACATGTGAAACTAGTGCGGTCGGTTCTACAGAAACTGTGTGCCACTAAGTTGTATGCTAAATTGTCAAAGTGTGAATTCCACCAAGACAAAATTGACAATTTGGGATATCGCATTTCATCTAAAGGCATAGAAATGGATCCAGAGAAGGTATGTGCCGTTTTGGAAGGGGCTCCACCACGCACCAGAAAACAACATCAAAGCTTTTTGGGATTTGCAAATTTTTACCGGTAATTCATCCCGACGTTTGCTAAGATAGCAATGCCCATCACAAATCTCTTAAAAACAAAAGGGGAGGTGAAACCCAAGGCCAGGAAAGCCACTGGAGTGGTCCATGGAGTGCCAAGCCACTTTTGAAAAGCTAAAACGACTGTTTGCTGCACAACCAGTGCTGAAGCACCCGGATATGGAAACTCCCTTCGTGATTCAAGCCGATGCAAGTGATGTGGCTATTGGAGTGGTGTTACTTCAAATCAACGAGAAAGGGATCTTACAGCCTTGTGCGTATACCTCCCTTAAGCTGTCTGAAAACAGAGAGAAGGTGGGCCATCTGGGAGAAAGAAGCTTTTTTTTTTTTTTTTTAAGTTTTTTACAAAACATTAAAAACATCTATTCTCATATATACTTCCGGTGTATCGGTTGGTTCATCAGTTTTGTGCA
>BLBF01016381.1:51595-128678 GCA_015471245.1 Laticauda colubrina
TTTTGTCATCTCTAATATTTCTATTCAACACTTCCAAAGTTAATACGCAGTTCGTTGGGCCTTACTGACCTGGAGACATTTCCTGGAAGGAGCAAAACTCCCATTTGTGGTATGGATTGATCATAAGAATTTGGAAGCCTTAAAAACGCCCCGGAAGCTGTCCCCTAAACAAGTTCGCTGGGCCCAGTACTTCAAGCAGTTGAATTTCTCATAGAAGTACATTCCAGGAGGGAAGAACTTCATGGCGGATGCTCTCTCTAGACTACCCCAATATAATAGTATGTGCCAGGAGGTGATAAGCCCAATTGTCTCAACCAAACATCTAGCTGCCCCAGTGATCACCAGAGCCCAAAAGAAGAACCAAGAAGTGGATTTATCGAATGACTTAACCGAACAATTAAAAGAAGCATTAAAATTTGATGATTGGTTCCTGGCTCATTCAAGTGACTATACAGTTAGAGATGGTTTGGCTTTGGTGGGGACCAAGTTGTATGTGCCGCAGGTGCTGAGGGCCCAAATACTACAACAGGCACATGATTCTAAAGCAGCTGGCCACTTTGGATTTGTGAAGACCTTACATCTGGTTAAGCGGCAATTCTGGTGGCCTACTTTAAGCCCATGTCACACTGAACCAACGGATGCAAAGAGGATGTAAAATGGACAAAAAACCTTGCCATCCGTTCGAGAACGCGATGTACTCACTGCCTCCGTTTTGCTTCCTCTCTATCTGTCCAGCATCCGTTTATTGACGTTTCATCCGCTCCTAAAGTTTTGGGCTGCCTAAAACTTTTGCACGGAAAATGTATCCAGTTTGTCCATTCTGCATCCATTACGCATCCGTTACGCATCCGCTATATCCGCTTGACGTCCGCTGCACATCTGCGCAACTCGCATCCGCCCGGACGCAAGGAGGAAGCGGAACGGATGCAGAACGGATGCAGAACGGATGCCTAGCGGATGCAGAACAGAAACAAAGTATTTAAAGCAGAAAAAACATTCGTAGAGGGGACCTATCTCGGATATTAAGGATGTCCACAGGATGCCTAGAGGATGCCTAGCAGAAAACCTATACTGCCTATAAAAAGGGGGAGCAACTCGCCTGCATCTCACTTTCAGAACAGCAGCCCAGCGGTGCAGACCTCTGCAGCCTTCATCTGGCTCTTCCTCTTCCACAGCATCCAGTCATGTCCACCGTGGATTGTAACAAAGTCCTTTCGGCAGCCACCTTCGTTCTGCAACAGTGTGAAGCCATCTGCAGGCTCTGTGAACTCTACTGCGAGAAGAAAAGGAGCCACCCCAAAAGAGTCTGAATCCGAAGATGGTTTGCCAGAAGAGCAAAGGACGGACTGTACAACAAGCTGATGGTGGAGCTTAGGAACGAAGACACTCGGGCGTTCCAGAACTTCATGAGTATGCCTCCAGCCATGTTTGACAAAGTTGTGCAGCGCCTCACACCCAGGTTGACCAAGGCAAACACCAGCTTCCGGCCCAGCCTGGAACCTGGGCTCAAGGTGGCACTCACTCTGCACCACCTGGCCTCAGGGACCTCCTACAGGAGCATGCAGCACGGCTGGAGGGTGCCACACAACACCATCAGCATTGTGATTAGAGAAGTGGTGCAGACCATCATCGAAGAATACAAGGAGGAGCTCCTCCAGTACCCCTCCACTGAAGAAGGATGGAAGAAAGTTGCAGAGCAGTGGTATCAGAAGTGGAACTTACCATACACCGTTGGAGCCATAGATGGGAAGCATGTGGCCTGAAAATCTCCAGCCAACTCGGGGTCCACTTATTTCAACTCCAAGGGCTTCTTCAGCATCATCCTCTTCGCCATGGTCGATACTAACTACAAGTTCATGTACATCGATGCTTCAGGCAACGGCTCATCTTCAGATGCCCAGGTATACAACACCAGTCACCTCAAGGAGGAGCTGGAACGCAATGTCATCGTGGGCTTCCCAGATCCAGAACCCCTGCCCAACGACACACAAGAAGTGCCCTACTTCATCGTGGGGGATGACGGCTTCTCCCTCACAACCTACCTCATGAAGCCCTACACCTCCATATGCCTCACCCGTGAAGAGAGGATCTTCAACTACAGGCTGTCCAGGGCAAGGCGGGTGGTGGGGAACGCCTTTGGCATCCTGGCCAACAGGTTCCAGGTACTTCTCACCACCATGCAGCATTGCCCAGAGACCGTGAGGAGGATCATGGAAGCTTGCTGCATCCTGCACAATCTCATGCACACCCACTACCCAGTCTTGCAGAACAGGCTCGTGGACCTCCAGCAAGGCAATGGGGACATGGAGCCTGGGGAATGGAGGCAAGGGCGAAACCTGATAGACACTGTGGATGTGCAAGGCCCCAACAGAGCTTCACGTGGAGGGAAGGAAGCAGCGCAACCTCCTGAAACACTGGTGCAACTCCCGAGCTGGAGCAGTGGAGTGGCAAGACAGGATGGTAGATGCTTAATGGATGCTTCCTTCAGCCTGTCTCATCATATGGATGAGATTGGGCCATGTATGGTTGGTTGGCCTACAATGAACAGGGCATTTAATAAAGAGTTGTGTTTATGTTGACGTGTGGATAATTATTACATTATTATTGATAATAAAGGGCCGTAGGTGTGGCACCTGGGAGGGTGGACCATACAGTCCCACTATGCTTGCACTGGAGGTTTATCTATCCCACAGCTATTACCCATCCCACAGGTATCCCTGCCCATCCCACAGCTATCTCAACCTATCCCACAGCTATCTTAAACCATCCCACAAGCATTGAAAGGCTTAAACCATTTCTAAATGTTTCCAGCAAGACTTTATTAAAAAAAAGAAATGAAGCAAGTGTGTGAATCAAAACTAGACTTTATTAACAACAAGCTATAAGACAAAAATTAGTCTCTGGCACTCCTCTTGGTCGCTCAGTCTCAGGGGTGAAGGGTGCAGGTGGCTGGTGCTGGAGTGCTTGTCATCAGCTCCTCCAGAAGCAGAAGCAACAGAAGCCCGAGGCCCAGAAGAGCGAGCCCGTGCTGCAGAAGCCCCAGCAGAACCAGAGTGAGGGCCAGGAGGCGGGATGGTAGCCCAGTCCCTCTTGCCAGGGCTGGCAGCAGATGGCTGAGTCTTGCTGTGCTTCCGCATGTTTGTGGGGTTGCTGGCTGGCAGTGAGGCTGGCAGGAACCAAGGCTGGCAGGAAGGCTGGCAGGGAGGCTGGCACCAAGGCAGGCACCAAGGCTGGCAGGGACGCAGGCACCAAGGCTGGCAGGAAGGCTGGCAGCCAGGCAGGCACCAAGGTTGGCAGGAAGACATGAACCAGGGCTGGCAGGAAGGCAAGGCAGCAAGGCTGGTAGGCAGGCTGGCAGCAAGGCTGGCAGCGAGGCTGGCAGGGAGGCTGGCAGCAAGGCTGGCAGGGAGGCTGGTAGCAAGGCTGGTAGCAAGGCTGCCAGGCAGACATGCAGGCAGGGCAGGCAAGGCAGTCGATGTGTCTGGCAGCAGGCCTTTCCTCTGAATGGCGACCTGCTTCCGAGCTGCTTCCGTTATATCCGCGGGGCTGACGCAATGCATCCTCCCCGCATGCGCAATTCACGCCAGGCATCCATTAGGCTTCCGCTGTGCATCCGCTAGGCTTCCGCTGTGCATCCGCTTCATCCGTTTGGCATCCGCTCTGCATCCGCTATTTCCGTTCCATGTCTGCTTTGCTAAGGCCCCCCGTAAGCCTAGCGGATGTGCCATCCGCTCTCATCCGCTTTCATTTCCATTCCGCATCCGCTTTGCATCCATCTTGCGTCCTCCCCGCATCCGTGTTATCCGTTCCGGTGATGCAAATTTTTGCCCCTTTTGAGAGCGGATAACAACGGATGGAACATTTTGCTCGTCCGCTGTGTCCTTTTTGCATCCGTTGGGCAGTGTGACATGGGCTTTAAAAAAGGACATGGAAGCTTATGTAGTGAGCTGGCCAATTTGTGCTTCGGCAAAGAGACCTCCTGGTAAGCCAGTAGGATTGTTACACAATGTAGCTAGACCAACGGCCCCCTGGAAGGAAATCTCTATAGACTTTCTAGTAGAATTACCCGAAAGCGGTGGAAACACGGTCATCTGGGTAGTAACCGATTTGTTTTCCAAACAAGTACATTGCATACCTTGTTCCAAGATTCCATCTGCTAAGACGCTGGCTAAACTGTTTATTTCACATATCTATAGGTTACATGGCGTTCCGAAACGCATAATCTCTGACAGAGGGGTCCAGTTTACCTCAAATTTTGGAAAGAGTTCCTGAAATTGATAGGCTCCGCTCAGGGCTTAAGCTCCGACCCCACCCTCAAACCAATGGGGCCTGTGAGAGGACTAACACAGTGTTAGAACAGTATCTTAGATGTTACATAAGTTATCAACAAGATAACTGGTCCGACTTACTACCATTTGCCGAAGTGGCATACAACAACTCCGTACACAGTAGTACTGGATTTACTCCATTTAAGGTGGCTTCGGGACAAGATTTCGTACCCATACCTGAACTTCCTCGTGAAAAGCCTTACATCCATTCATTGGATGAATGGATAACTCAACTCCAACTTAACTGGCCAGTGACATGCAAAGCATTAGATGCGGCCCATCAAGCTCATAAGAAGTTTGCAGACAAGAAAAGATCTCCACAGAAAGAATATAAAGTGAGCGAGAAAGTTTTCCTGTCCACCAGATACCTACAGACCACTCAAAAGTCAAAGAAGCTTGGTCCTAAGTATATTGGTCCTTTCACGATTGAACGGATTATCAATCCTGTAACAGTCCAGCTGAACTTACCCAAAACTCTTCGACGAATTCATCTGGTTTTCCATGTTAGTTTGCTAAAACCTGAACGTACTTCTGACTTAAGACCCATCCAGGTTGACCCTCCCATACCAATACTGATTGAAGGCGAACAACAGTTTGAAGTTAAAGAAATTCTGGACTCTCGCAAATGGAGGGGTCGACTCCAGTGTCTTGTAGCCTGGAAACATTTCCCTTCTTCACAAGCTGAATGGCTTTACAAAACCGATGTTAAAGCCCCTAAGTTGGTCAGGGCATTTCGTTCCAAGTATCCTGATAAGCCTTAGGATTGTATTCTTTTGTAATTGTTTAATGATTAATAATTGTCTTTATATTTTCTCCTCTCTCTCTTTTATGACTGATGGTTTTCCTTTTTCTAGGAGGGCCGAATGTGAGCCTTCAAGATCTTCTACTATCGCTTTGCATCTTTCAGCTGCCATAAGTAACGGGGAGAAGTGGAGGTAGGGATAAGTCTTAGAAGTGAGCTGGAGGTGTTACATTCTTCTGTTGTGTAAATGAGGGGGGGGGAGCATACAATAGAGTTAGGTTTCTATTTCTCGCTTAGCTTTCTTTTCTCTGCGCAACTGCAACCTGTTATCAAAATATGCCAAGGTCAACGGACAGAGGCCTCATCATCACCTGAAGATGTCCACATGTTCATATTCACAACTTCTAATTGGAAGTTTCATCTGAACAATTGGGGGTGGGAACATTTCCATCACTTTGTATATGTGAATTGCGCGCCTAATTTCTCAGATTCAGAATTCTTTGGTTGCTACCACTTCACTTTCAGTAAAAGATATCTTTTCTCTCAACTAAAGAGTGTAAATATTTCTTTCCTGGATTTTGAATGGAGCTCCGCCTGACATTCACTCTCTTTCCTCTCTTTCCTTTTTTCCCCCACATAAAATTACTTGATCATTAAAAATGGCTTCTTGTTTGCCCTGATCTTCTTGTTCTGCAATCGTTTCTTGTTGTTTCTCAAAGTTCCAGATCTCCATTTCTAAGAATTGAAATACAAAGCCAAAAAAAGCCTCTCCCTTCTTGCGCATCTCCTTTCTAAGTTCCATTTCAGTTCTTCCAAGAGTGATGCCATTTTAAAAACTTTTAAACAACCACCCGATTGAGTTTAGTCATTTAAATGCATTAGCCAAAAATCCAAAAATCACCAAGTAATCCAAATAATCTTGCTTCTTTTGTCCACTTTCTCTTCCTGGGGTTCTATTATTTTGTTGCCAAGTTTCAGTTAAAATGTATCTAGGAATCTTGTTTAGGTTTCATTGTAAAGCCCATGTCACAAAGCACCAACGGATGGAAAGAGGATGTAAAATGGAGAGAAACATTTGCCATCCGTTGGTTAACACGATGCATCCGTTCTGTACTCATTGCGTCCGTTTTTCATACTTTCTATCCGTCCAGCATCCGTCTAGTGATATTTCATCCACTCAAAAAGTTTTGAGCTGCTCAAACCTTTTTGAGCGGACAAAGAATCCAACGCGTCCATTACACATCTGCTATGCATACGGGGAACATCCGTTATACGTCCATTGTCATTCGTTACGCATCCGCTATATCCAGTAGGCATCTGCTGCACATCCGTGCAACTCACATCCGCTCCAGTGGAAAACGGGCACAGGGAGGAAACAAAACGGACGCAGAACGGACACGCAGTGTTAGTAGCATGGACGTAGAAAGGATGAAAGTGAATGCAGCTTGCATACAAAGCATTAAAACGGGAAAAACGTTCTCATAGGGGACGTATCTCGGATATTTAGGATGTCTGCAGGATTTCTAGAGGATTCAAAAGGACACCTAGTGGAAAACCTATATTTCCTATAAAAAGGGGGAGAAATCACCTGGATCTCACTTTAAGTCCAGCAGCCCTGCTGTGCAGACCTCTTCAGCCTTCATCTTGCTCTTGATCCTCCACAACATCCAGTCATCTCCGCCATGGATCGTCGCACACTCCTTTTGGTAGCCGCCATCATTCTTCAACAGTGCGATACCATCTACAGGCTGTTTCACCTGTTCTACGTGAAGAAAAGGAGGCGGCCAAGAAGTGTCTGGGTCCGAAGATGGATCGCGAGAAGAGCCGAGTACGGACTGTATAACAAGATGATGGTGGAGCTGAGGAACGAAGACCCTTGTGCATTCCAGAACTTCATGAGGATGCCGCCAGCCATGTTTGACAAAGTTGTGGAGCGGCTGACACCCAGGTTAACCAAGGCAAACACCAACGTCTGGCCCAGCCTGGAACCTGGGCTCAAGGTGGCACTCACTCTGCACCACCTAGCCTCAGGGACCACCTACAGGAGCATGCAGTACGGCTGGAGGGTGCCATCCAACACCATCAGCATTGTGGTCAGAGAAGTGGTGCAGGCCATCATCGAAGAATACAAGGAGGAGCTCCTCCAGTGCCCCTCCACTGAAGAAGGATGGAAGAAAGTTGCAGAGCAGTGGTATCAGAAGTGGAACTTCCCCCACACCGTTGGAGCCATAGATGGGAAACAGGTGGCCTGCAAAGCTCCAGCTAACTCAGGGTCCACTTATCACAATTACAAGGGCTTCTTCAGCATCATCCTCTTCACCATGGTCGATGCTGACTACAAGTTCATGTACATCGATGCTTCAGGCAACGGCTCATCTTCAGATGCCCAGGTATACAACGCCAGTCACCTCAAGAAGGGGCTGGAACGCAACCTCATCATGGGCTTTCCAGATCCAGACCCCCTGCCCAACGACACACAAGATGTGCCCTACTTCATCGTTGGTGATGACGCCTTCTCCCTCAGAACCTACCTCATGAAGCCCTGCACTTCCAGATGCCTCACCCGTGAAGAGAGGAACTTCAACTACAGGCTGTCCAGGGCAAGGTGGTTGGTGGAGAACGCCTTTGGCATCCTGGCCAACAGGTTCCAGGTACTTCTCACCACCATGCAGCATCGCCCAGAGACCGTGAGGAACATCGTGGAAGCTTGCTGCATCCTGCACAATCTCATGCGCACCCGCTACCCAGTTTTGCAGAACAGGCTCGTGGACCTCCAGCAAGGCAATGGGGACATGGAGCCTGGGGAATGGAGGTAAGGGCAAAACCTGATAGATACTGTGGATGTGCAAGGCCCCAACAGAGCTTCACGTGAAGGGAACAAGCAGCGCAACCTCCTGAAACACTGGTGCAACTCCCCAGCTGTAGCAGTGGAGTGGCATGACAGGATAATAGATGCTTAATGGATGCTTCCTTCAGCCTGTCTCATCACACTGATGAGATTTTGCCGTGTATGTTGAGTGGCCCTACAATGAACAGGGCATTTAATAAAGAGTTGTGTTTATGTTGAAATGTGTGGATCAATGATTACATTGTTATTGATAATAAAGGGCCATAGGTGTGGTACCTGGAGGGTGGACCCTACAGTCCCACTATGCTTGCACTGGAGGTTTATCTATCCCACAGCTATTACCCATACCACAGGTATCCCTGCCCATCCCACTGCTATCCTAACCCATCCCATAGCTATTACCCATCCCACAAGTATCCCTGCCCATCCCACTGCTATCCTAACCCATCCCACAGCTATTACCCATTCCACAGGTATCCTTGACCATCCAACTGCTATCCTTACTCATCCCACAAGCATGCAAAGGCTTAAACCATTTCTAAAAGTTTACACCAAGACTTTTATTTTCGAAAAGAACTGAACCAAGTGTGTGAAGCAAAGATAAACTTTATTAATAAAAAACTGTAAAAGCAAAATGACCCACGTAAAGTGTCCCAAGCAAAGATAAAGTTAAAAGGTAGCCACCCAGTCTCTGGCACTCTTCTCAGTCACTCTGAGGCGTGCCCATAATCTCAGCGGTGAAGGGTCCAGGTGCTGTGGAGGTGGCTGCTGCTGGAGTGCTGGTCTGAGGCGCCATTGGGGTGCCTGGCCCCGAGAGGACAACAGGGGTGGTGTGTGGAGGAAGCTCTCAGAGAGCTGGCTCAGTCCTGTGATGTTGAGAGCCCCTTCCTCCATGACATGGGGTGTCAGTCTCAAGACCAATGACAGATGTTCTGATGCCGGGCTTGGCTGTGGGGTGGAGGAAGGAGGAGTGTAGTGGGGCTGTCTGGTCTGCAGGTGAGCGAGGTGAGGCATGGGTGGCATCTGGTGTGGGTGGCATCTGTGGCATCGGTGGCATCAGTGGCGTCAGTGGCATCAGTGGCATCGATGGCACCAGTGGTTTACGATGAACCTGTGCCTGGACTGGGAAGGGCTGCCTGTGCTGCTGGAACTCCTTGGTAGGTGAGGGCCTGTGGAAAGCCTTGGAAGGGCTGTGACATCACCTGGGGTGTAGGACCAGACCTGGACTGGGTCAGAGCAGGTTCAGCTGGGCCTGGAGTCTTGTGCAGCAGACCGGTGATCCTCTCCTTTATCACCTGGTACTGGGATTTGGACATGTCCATGAGGGTCTGGTTGACGTAGGAAGGGCTTTCTGTTTGAGGATGGTATGTCGGTGTGTACCAGCTGAGAGAGGAGATCTACGCTGCTTTTGATGGTGTCCCTGATCTCCAGCAGGACAGTGTGGCTGTGTCCCTCCGGTCTGCCTCTCTGCCTGCTTTCTGTGGAGGTGGAGCTGGGGGTGGGTGTGGGTTGGTCTCTGGTGGCAGCAGCGTCTCCTTGCTCCAACTGCGTCAGGGGGTCCTCCACGTGCTCCGCCATGGGGAGTGCAGCTGTTGGGGTCTCCGTCGTGGGGCGCTCCCCAGATACCTGCCTGGACACAGGAGCTGACTCTTGCCCAGAAGAAGACTGGCTCTCTGTGGGCTACCTGAGAGAGGGGGTTGACAGAGGGGCTGCTCCTCTGTGGCGGACCTCACCCTCCAAGAAACTGCACTTGGCCATCACGGAGGTCTCCCGGTCAGTGAGCTTGACCGTAGCCTGGCCAGACTTCTTGAGGTGCAGCTTCCTGTATCAGGTGTCCACCACCCGAGGAGGATGTCCGAAGTGTAGCCCAGGCTTTCCGCCTTCTCACTCCAAGCCGCCTGCTTCCGCTTGGTGTCTCGATAAAGCCTGTGTCCCTTCTGCCAGAGGTACTCGTTCTCCCTCAGCCATTCAAGCACCTCTTCCTCATGTTCCTCTTCGATGTAGTACTGTCTCCTCTCCCTATCACACGATTGCCTCTTCCTCCCTCTGGCAGGGCCTTCTGTGCCCTCATCAGAAGGGCTTTGAGGTTCTAGGGGCTGGTCTGCCACACCACCACCAGCAGCAGCAGCAACAGCAGCAGCAGCAGCAGCAGCAAAAGCAGCAGTACCAGCACCAGCAGCACCAGCAGGACCAAGAGCAGCACCAGCAGAAGCACCAGCACTAGCAGAGTCAGCACCAGCAGCAGAAGCCCTAGCAGAAGCAGAGTCAGCGCCAGGGGGTGGGATGGTGGCCTTGTCCTTCTTGCCAGGGTTGGTAGGAGTAGACACAGGCTTCCTCTTCTTCCCCATGGTTGTTGGCTGGAGATGTGTCTGGCAGCAGGTCTTTCTTCTGAATGGTGACCTGCTTGTGAGCTGCCTCCTTTTATATCCGCGGAGCTGACACAATGCATCCTCCCCGCATGCGCAGTAAACGCTTTGCATCCGCTAGGCATCCGCTAGGCATCTGCTCCTTCCGCTGCGTGTCCGCTTCGCTGTGCTCCCCTGGAAGCGCTGCAGATGTGCCATTCGCTACCATCCGCTAGGCTTCCGTGGAGCATCCGCTTAACATCCTCGCTATGATCTCTCCCCGTCTGTTCCTTTCCGTTGTTGTCCGCTCTGTTTATGCAAATTTGGGGCACTTTTGAGAGCGGATTACAACAGATGGAACATTTTCTCGTCCGCTGTGTCCTTTTTACATACTTTTTGCATCCGTTGGCCGATATGACAGGGCCTTAACCTGGTCAACCAAAACTTTCTCTTCTTATCTTCCTCCTGCACATTCTTTTCTGATCGAGTCCTTCTTTGAGGTGGCCATTTCTGACCACCGCTACAACCGCCTTCAGGGAATGGAGCAATGGCCAGCTGTGGACAAGATATCTCCTTGACCCTGCTGGCAGTCTCCCCACTCTTCACCACCCCTTCGGGGTGGCTGAGCCCCAAAACCAGTGGGCTCAGGGCACTCCGGCGGCGAGCATGGATCGAAACCGTGCATGATTGTGGATTTCAGTCCATCACTGAAGGAACTCAAACCGGAAGCCAGGACCGCAGTGGAAGCATCCCTTCAGGTGACCCTCCTCCTCCTCTCATGCCCGGTGGCCATGGTGGGGCCAAGAGGGTGCACTTGTATGGGGAAACACTTGCGGCTAAAATGAGCAGCCATCCGCCCCATACCCAGTTTTGCTGTGCTTTGGCATTTGCTTGAGGAGCATCTTCCCATTAATGTGCACCCTCCTGGCATTGCCACAACTGCTGGTTGTGAGAGGATGAGGAGGAGGAGAATGGTCACCCAAAGGTCTGGCAATCGTTGTTCAGTCAGTCTGGATTCCAAAAAGAAAAAAAGAAATGAAAGAAGTAATGAAGAGTGCAAAGGAAAGCTTGCTGGTTTGATGCAGCCACAGCTTTGAGGGAGACACACATACATACACGCACACACACACTCATAGAGAGACACACAGAGTGGGAGAGAGAGGGGAAGAAAGGAACCCAGCTGCTTCGCTGTCCCCCACTGTCCGTCTTACCTTCTCAGGCCAGGCAAGGAGGGGAAGGTTAGGGGTAGGGCCAGCCGCTTCACCAAGATGAAGAGGTGGCGACCAAGCACAGGTGAGTAGAAGCCTGAAAATGGCAGCTCCTGAGGGGCCTTGAGGTCGGACGACCTGGAGTGGCCGAGATCTAAAGGCCCGGTCCCACTGCACTCACGGATGCAAAGAGGATGTAAAACGTTAAAAAAAGCTTGCCATCTGTTGGAAAACGCTATGCATCCATTGTGTACTCACTGCATACTGTTTCATACGCTCTATCCATCGAGCATCCGTCCACTGAGATTTCATCTGCGCAAGAAGTTTTGAGCTGCACAAAATTTTCTGAACGGATGAACTTTCCGCCACGTACGATGTACATCCGCGACATATACGGGCAACAAATGTTCTTTGTCCATTATCATCCGTCAAACGTCCGCTGTATCCTCTCTGCATCTTCTGGCCATTCCCTCAACTCACATCCGCTGGAGCTGAAAACGGAAATAGGGAGGAAACAAAAGGTACACAGAACGTCTACACAGCGTTAGTAGTATGGAAATAGAAAGGATGTAAGCGTATGCATCTTGTATATAAAGTATTAAAAACAGACAAAATGTTTGTATCTGGGATGTATCAAGTATATTTAGGATGTCTGCAGTATGTCTAGAGTGTGTAGAAGGACACCTAGCGGGCAACCGATATTTTCTATAAAAAGGGGGAGAAAATCATCTGGATCTCAGTATGAGTCCAGTAGCCATGGTGTACAGACCTCTTCACCCTTGGTCTTGGTCTTCAACATCATCCATTGTTCTCCACCATGGATGATGACACAGTCCGTATGATAGCTGCGCTCATTCATCACCAGAACCAAAACCTGTTCAGACTGTTTTAACTTTTATGCAGAAGGAGAAGAAGGAGACGTCCAAGAGCTGTGTGGGTCTGAGGATGGATCGTGAGAAGAATGGAGTTTGGACTCCATGACCAGTTGCTGGTGGAGCTGAGGAATGACGACCCTTGTGCATTCCATCATTTCTTGAGGATGCCACCAGCCATGTTTGACGAACTTGTAGAGCATCTGAGACCCAGGGTGACCAAGCCTAGCACCAACTTCTGTCCCAACCTGGACCCTGGATTGAAGGTGGCACTGACTCTGCTCCACCTGGCCTCTGGAACCACATACAGAAACAAGCAGTATGCACATCAGCAAAGTGGTCAGAGAAGTGGTGCAGGCCATCATCGAAGAATACCTGGAGGAGCTCCTCAGGTGCCCCACCACTGAACAAGGCTGGAGAAAACTTGCAGAAGAGTGGTATCAGAGGTGGAACTCCCCCCACGCCGTTGGAGCCATAGATGGGAAGCACGTGGCCTGCAAAGCTCCAGCCAAATCAGGGTCCAGGGCTTCTTCAGTATCATCCTCTTTGCTATGGTTGATGCTGACTACAAGTTCATCTACATCGATGCTTCAGGCAGCGGGTCAGCTTCAGATGCAAGTGACCTCAAGGATGGGCCAGAACACAACCTCATCATGGGTTTTCCAGATCCAGACCCCCTACCCAACGACATACAAGATGTGCCCTACTTCATCGTTGGTGATGATGCGTTATCCCTCAGAACCTACCTCACGAAGCCGGACACTTCAAGATACCTCACCCATGAAGAGAGGATCTTCAACTACAGGCTGTCCAGGGCAAGACAGGTGGTGGAGAACGCCTTTGGCATCCTGGCCAACAAGTTCCAGATACTTCTCACCACCATGCAGCATCACTCACTGTGAGGAGCATCGTGGAAGCTTGCTGCATCCTGCACAATCTCATGCGCACCCGCTACCCAGTGTTGCAGAACAGACTTGTCGAACGTCAACAAGGGAATGGGGACATGGAGCCTGGTGAATGGAGACAAGGACGTTACCTGATAGACACTGTGGATGTACAAGGCCCTAACAAAGCTTCACGTGAAGAGAAGAAGCAGCGCAACCTACTGAGACACTGGTGCAACTCCCCAGCTGGAGCAGTGGAGTGCCAAGACAGCATGATAGATGATTAATGGATGCTTCCTTGAGCCTGTTGCATAACACTGATGAGATTGTGCCATGTATGTTGAGTGGTCCTACAATAAATAGGGCATTAATAAAGAGCTTTGTTTATTTTAAAATGTGTTGATCAATGAATAAATTGTTATTGATAATAAAGGTCCATATGTGTGGCAGCTGGGATGATGGACCATACAGAAGTTCTGCTTCTGTGGGAAGTCCTAGTGGTCGTAACCTTGGTAGGTGAGGGGCCGTTGAAAGCCGTGGAAGGGCTTTGACATCACCTGGGGTGGAGGAGCAGACTGTGGACTGGGTAGGAGCAGCTTCAGCTGGGCCTTGAGGGTTGTGCAGAAGTGCTGTGATCTTCTGCTTCATCACCTGGTACTGGGCCTCGGGCAGGTCCCTGAGGTCTGGCTCATGTAGGTGATGAAGGCCTTCTGGCTCGAGGATGGTATGTCACTGTGGACCAGCTGAGAAAGAAGTTCTGTCCTGGTCTTCATTGTGTCCCTGATTTCCAACAGCACACTGTGGTCCTGGCCCTCCAGTCTGCCTCTCTGCCTGCATGCTCTGGAGCTGGGGGTGGGGTGGGGGTGGGTTGGCCTCTGGTGGCTGCTGCTTCTTCCTCCATTTGTGACAGCAGTGTGTCATCCTCCACGGGATCCTCCAAGTCTGCCGGCATGGGGAGTGCAGCTGTTGGGGGGGTCTCTGCCTTGGGGCCCTCTGAAGACACCTGCCTGGACAGGGTAGCTGGCGCCTGGCTGGAAGAGGACTGGCTGTCTGTGGGCTGTGTGAGGGAGAGGGTTGTCAGAGGGGCTGCTCCTCGGTGGCGGATCTCACCCTCCAGAAAATTGCACTTGGTCATGACGTACATCTCCTGGTCAGTGAGTTTGATAGTGGCCTGCCCGGATTTCTTGAGGTGTAGCTTGCCATGCATGTGCTTCCACCATCCTAGGAGTACTTCTGCAGTGTTCCCCAGGCTCTCTGCCTTGTCTTTCCAAACTGCCTGCTCCTTCTTGGTGTTGCGATACAGTCTGTGGCCCTTTCTCCAGAGAGTCCTTTCTCTTCTTGTTCTCCCTCAGCCATTCCAGCACCTCATCCTTATGCTCCTCAGAAATGGTGTACTGTTTCCTCACTCCCTTCTGCTTCCCTTGCCTCTTCCTCCCTCTGGCAGGGGCTTCAGCAGGGCCTTCAGGGGATTGAGCAGCAGGGCCTTCAGGGGATTGAACAGCAGGGCCTTCAGGAGATTGATTAGCAGGGCCTTTAGGGGCTTGAGCAGCAGGGCCTTCAGCAGCAGGGCTTTGAGGGCCTTGGGGCTGGTCCATAGCAGCAGCAGCAGCAGCAGCAGCAGCAGCTGGTTCAGAGTCAGTGTCAGGGGGTGGGATTCTGGTTCTGGCCTTCTTGCCAGGGCTGGAATGAGTAGGCATGGGCTTCCTCTTCTTACCTGACGAACCATGGTGTTCCTGCTAGATGTATGTGGCAGCATGTCTTTCCCCTGTATGCTGACTGCATGCATGCTGCATCCTTTTATATCCATGGAGCTGACGCAATTCATACTCCCCACATGCACAGTGAACGCTTTGCATCTGATATACATCCGCGCGGATTCCTATAGGCATCCGTGATGCATCCGCTTCATCCGCTATGCATCCACCCCTTCCGCTATGCGTCCACTTCAAAATTCTCCCCCGGAACCCCTTCGGATGTGTCATCCACTTCCATCCACCATCATCTGCTAGGCTTCCTATGAACATCCGTTTAACATCCCCACTACATACTACCCACATCCGTTCTTTTCCGTGCTTTTCCGTTCTGTTTATGCAAATTTTCACCAATTTTTCGAGTGGATGACAATGGATGGAGCCACCCCCAAAATTTTGCTTGTCTACTGTGTCCTTTATGCATACGTTTTGCGTCCATCGGCCAGTGGGACTGGGCCTTAAGTGAGCATTGCACCACAGTTCCACCTGACCACCCACTTCTTCAGTGGTGGCTTTACAGAGCCCCTAGGTGAGCCCTGGGCTGACATATGACAGCAGTGCCTTTAGCTGCACTCGCTTTTAAGTGTCCAAATAATCTGGCCAAAACATCGGAGGAGTTCCTCAGGTAGTCCTCCCCCCCCCCCACAGTCCTCCTCCTGCAGAAAATAGCTGTTCCCTGAGCTAAGAAATCAAGGAGTTGCGGCTCGACTCACCCAATTCCTAGGACTACCCCAATGGTCCCAATTCAGCATGAAGAGGGTGGCTCCCCCTGGCAATCCCCCTTTCCCCCGATGCTCTGAATTCCTGTTGCCCACCACCGGCCTGAACATTAGCTCAGACCACTAGGCCACATCCCCACTTCTCAGTGGTGCTCTTGTGCTGGCCACTGCAGGACCCCCCACCTCCTTCCCCAAATTCTTCCTCAACTTCGAAATGACAATGCCTGTTGCCGACATGGGTGCGACCGGGTGGGCGTATAGGGCCAACCAGGGTGATTGTTCTGGATCCAATAAAAGGGCTGTGGGTGGGAGAGGGAAGGGATGGCAGGCAAATGGGTCATGCTCCCTGGTCGACACCCCCACAACTCTACCCCCCACTGGCAGGGCCAAGAAGCTGCAGTGAATCCCAGCTAAATTTCGCTGTACCGGAGGACAGGTGGAGAGGCTTGTATTCTCCTGCTGCTGGGAAAGTAAGAGAGTCTTTCCTGGCACAGTGAAAAGTTTGCAACTTCCCCTCCAATAGGGAAATGGGTGGCTCTGGGTGGCAGAGAAGCAGCCTGCTTGAATCCTGTTTCTCTCTGCTGTCCAGAGTTGTGCCAGGAAAGACTCTCTTGCTCTCCCAGCAGTAGGAGAACACAAGCCTCTCCACATGTCTTCCAGTACAGTAAAATGTAGCTCTGGTCCCCACCAGTTTGCATCTTGCCCCCCCCCCGGCTGGATTCACCACAGCAGCTGGGCCTTACCTGCCAGGGGTTAGGGTGGCAGGTGGCGGCAGCAGCAAAAGGCAAGTGGGTTGGGGGGTAAAGGTGACTGGCAGTCCAAAATGCCCCATTTCTTATTTAAACAGAAGAACAAAAAGACTGTGAAGGAAGGGCTGCATAGAGAGAGGTGGCTGTTGCAGATTGGGCAGGCTTTACTACTGCCAGAAAAAAAATATTTCTTCTTTTTAGCTTGGATGTGTCCTTCCTTCCACATTTACTTCTCTCGGAACACCTGAGTTCCTTGAAACATGAGGAATGGTTTTAGGTCCACCTCCTGAAAGGAGTATTTCAATGCAGTCTACATGGTTTCCCTTTGAGGTAAACTGAAAAGGTATTGCTGATATGCAAGATACACAATGTGGTGGCAAGGACAGTTATGCCAGTATGTGACTGCACCCGTATCACCACTGCTCCAATGGCCATTCCAAATTATTTGCAGCAGTCACTTGATCTGCCAGCATCCTCTGAGGTAAGTACGACAAAAATTGCCACCTGGCAGATAAGTTTCTCTAGAAATATTAATTGATTATTTTCCTTTAGTAATGGAGGTTCCTATCAATATTCTGAACATTACAAAGGAAATCTTCCAAGTCCTCATCCTTCCCTCAATTTCCTATCAAAAATATACCGTAGCTATATTTTTTTAAAAAGTGATACACTTATTTTCTGTCTCTGGAAATATTAAGAAATCCATCGCAGAAAATGCTCTCAATAATCACTTGTTCCCAAAGAACGTACAATATATTTTGAAATGCAAAGGACAAAGAAATATGGGGTTGGGTTTTTTTTCCCCTCAGACACAAAAAAATGCACCAAGTGTCCAGATGATAAATACCCAAATAAAGAAAGAGTCCAATGTGTCCCCAAAGTTGTAACCTTCCTGTCTTATGAAGAACTTCTGGATCATCCTGGTCTCTTTTGCCCTATTCTTGTTCCTAACCACAAGCCTTGTTTTAATCATCTTCATTAAATACTGAGAAACTCCCCTTGTCAAAGCCAACAACCGGGACCTCTCCCAAATCCTCCTGATCTCCCTCCTCTTTGCTTCTTGTTTTCTTCTCTCTTCATTGGTCAACCAAGGAGAGCCACCTGCCTTCTCCGACAAATGGTCTTCAGCATCATCTTCTCAATTGCTGTTTCTTTTCTCTTGGCCAAAACCATCACAGTGGTTCTGGCTTTCCTGGCCACAAAACCAGGAAACCAAGTGAAGAGATGGTTGGGGAAGGGCTTGGCCAACTGCATCATCCTTTCTTGTTCTGCTGTCCAAGTTATCATCTGCTCCATCTGGCTGGGAGCTTCTGCCTCCTTCCCTGACTCTGACCTCCATTCCCAGCCTGGAGAGATCATCCTGCAATGCAACGAAGGGGCCGTTGTCATGTTCTATGTCACCTTCAGCTACATGGGCTTCCTGGCTGCCATCTGCTTCATGGTGGCTTTCCTGGCCAGGAATCTGCCTGGTGTCTTCAATGAAGCCAAGCTGATCACGCTCAGCATGCTGGTGTTCTGCAGTGTCTGGGTGACTTTTGTGCCCACCTTCCTGAGCACCAAAGGGAAATACATGGTGGCTGTGCAGGTCTTCTCCATCCTGGCCTCCAGTGCTAGTCTGCTGTTCTGCATCTTCATCCCCAAGTGCTACATTATTCTTCTGAGACCAGACCTGAACACAGAAGTGCATCTCACAGCCAGAACAAATGTAAAAACTTGAGATATAACGTCATTATGAAAGTGGAAGAATTGTGAATATTTATTTTATTTGATTTCCATGTAGATAGCACGCAGGAGTCAAAGAAAATGATATCTGTATGTTTCAAAATGGGGAATTGCTGAATGATTGGAATTCCTGTAGTTCCCTCCCCTTTCAATAAATATTGGTAAAGAGACCTCTGTAAAATTCAGAGAAATTCAGCTGTTCAGCTACTGAACATGACACCTTTAAAAAATGATTGATTTACTTGTTCCTACTGATAGCAGCTAAATGTGTGGGTGGGTGTGAGAGAATGAGTAGGAAAAGAGGTCAGGACAAAGCTGTGGAAACCAAACACCAGCCTGGTTGACTGATCTCCCTAAAAATGCCAGAATGATGTGAAATGCCATGTTTGATTGGCTCTCAGCTGGGGAGGCAAATCTTCATCCCTCTTATATGAGACTTTCTTTATTTCCTTTTCAGAAAGAATTAAGCAGAACAGCTGTCTGGGATTTCAGTTTGGGATTGTTTTTTTTATTTTGGTATCTACTTCAAAGCAAAAAAAAAAGGCAAATAAAAAAAATAAAGTGTATAAAGAAATTTCCACTGTTTTTTTTTTTTTCATTTACCAGAAAAATAAAATAGCAGTTTTCAGGCCCTATAATTTCCCACTACGCAGTTTGTACCTTAAGCATTTCTCTGCTCCTCCTCCAAGCTTGTCTTGTCTGTGAAGGGCTGGAGAAGATGTCCAGAGAAAGGGGACCTTGGGACTCTTCCCAGGAGGAGGTTGCAGGGATCCTGTCTCAAGGCAGCCGCATCATTGACCAGGTCACAAACCTTCAGTGCCACATAAGGTTCATCCATGTCCACCCTATAGCACTTATACCTACAACCAACAAGACCAAAAAGCTCATTGTGCACTTCAGAAAGAAGAGTGGTCACACACTCTCCTATATACATCAATGGGAGAACAGGAGAACGTATCTCCAGTTTCAAGTTCATGGGGATCCACCTCTCTGAGGACCTGTCCTGGCAGACTACACTACCAGCCTGATCAAGAAAGCTCAAAGCGCCTCTTTTTCCTGAGATTACTGAGGAAAAACCACCTTTCCTCAGCTATCCTGATCAATTTCTACCGTTGTGCAGTTGATACCATCCTAACAATCTGTATCTCAGTCTGGTACAGAAATTGCACCATAAAGGCAAAAAAGGCATTACAGAGGGTGGTGAAAACCACCCAACACATTATAGGGATCCCACTTCCTGCCATTGTGGACATTCAGAGGAAACAATGTCTAAGTAAAGCTAACAGCATCGTTCAGACCTCTCCCATCCAGCCCATAAACTGTTTACTCTTCTTCCATCTGTGAAGAGGCTCAGGTGCCTGCAGTCCAAGACCAGCAGAGTCTTGGAACAGTTTCTATCACCTGACGGTCTCCTTACTGAATTCTTCAACTTGTTTACCCCCATACACACAGGATTGTTTTTTTTTTTTTACAAAAATGCAGTAAAACTGGAACACACCTCCTCACTAGTCCAACACATAAAAACCACAGGTCACAACATCAACTTCAATGGCACTAAAACTCGAGCCACTATAGAAAACCCCAGCCACAGAATCATCAGAGAAGCCATAGAGATTGAAAAAAGACCTGAAAGCATGAATAGAAGAGATGATTCCAGCAGACTGTCAATCATTTGGAATCCTGCACTCTCAAATAGAAAGATCTCCACACCACAAACCAGGCAAACACCTGAGCACAAACAGACTCCCTCTGATGCCTCCAACTCAAACACCCCCCCCACCAGGCACCCAGGTGAAACCTGGCTTCCTAATGGATAGCAGCCGTACTTTCACACGAAGCCAAGCTGCACTGAAAGCCTCCAACACAGGAACAGAGTGTTGCCAGCCAATCAAAGCCACAAAACAGACAGAAGAAATCAGAAACACCAATCAATCAAACTCCAAGTCCAGTGAACACAGACCTAGACTCCCAGCCAATCAGAATAGGCCAGCCTCGAATTTGAAACCAGAAGCTGTGAGACCCACATCCATACAGAAGCCTGATGATGGCAGATGAGATTCTGCTGAAACGTTGCTACAACTTTTACAGCACTACAATGACGTAGGATAATACCTGAAGGAAGCTGAACAACACACACACACACACACACACACAGACACAAATATATATGTTTTTTTAAGCTTTCGCGGGTACTTACATGTATGCTGTTTAGCTTCCTTCGGGTATTATCCCACGTCATTGTAGTTCTGTTAAAGTTGTAGCAGCGTTTCCGCAGAATCTCATCTGCCATCCTCAGGCTTCTGTATAGAGTTAGTTCCTGGTTTCAAATTTGAGGCTGGTCCATTTTGATTGGCTAGGAGCCTGGGTCTGTGTTCATTGGACTTGGAGTTTGATTGATTGGTGTTTCTGGTTTCTTCTGTCCGTTTTGTGGCTTTCATTGGCTGGCAACACTCTGTTCTTGTGTTGGAGGCTTTCAGTGCAGTTTGGCTTCGTGTGAAAGGACGGCTGCTCTTCATTAGCAAGCTGCTATTCATTAGCAAGCTGGGTTTCACCTGGGTGCCTGGTGGGGGAGGTGTTTGAGTTGGAGCTATCAGAGGAAGTCTGTTTTTGCCCAGGTGTTTGCCTGGCTTGTGGCATGGAGATCTTTCTATTTGAGAGTGCAGGCTTCCAAATGATTGACAGTCTGGTGGAATCATCTCTTCTATTCATACTGTCAGGTCTTTTTTCAATCTCTATGGTTTCTCTGATGATTCTGTGGTTGGGGTTTTGTATAGTGGCTAGGGTTTTGGTGCCATTGAAGTTGATGTTGTGACCTGTGGTTTTCATGTGTTAGACTAGTGAGGAGGTGTTTTTTACTGCATTTTTGTGTTCATCTAGGCGGGTACTTATTCTTCTATTGGTCTGTCCAATGTATGTGGCCGGGCATGATGAACAGGGAATTTCGTATATGCCTTGGTTTTCCAGGTCAATTTTGTCTTTGGGGTTCCTCAGGATGGCTGCTATTTTTTTGTCTGTTTTGAAGGCAGTCTTGATGTGATGCCTGTGTAGTATCTTACTGATTTTATCTGTAGTACCTCTTATGTAGGGCAAGACAGCTGTTCCATAGGTCTGTTGGTCTTCTAGGTCTCTGTTATGTCTTGGTGTGTTTTTGTGGATCAGGTTGGTGATTTTGTTTTTTTGGAAGCCATTGGCTGTCAATACTTCAGTCAGGGTGCATAGTTCAGTCTTTATATGTGTCTTATCTGCCAGGCATTTGGTTCTGGTAATTAGTGTTTTCGGAATTTATCTGTGCTGGGTGGTGTTGGGATTGGGCGTTGAGGTAGCGGTTGGTGTGTGTTTTCTTTTGGTATATGGTGTGTCCCGGTGTGCCATCTGTTCTTTTGTAGATTAGTACATCTAGGAATGGTGGTTGTTTGTTTATTTCCGTTTCCATGGTGAACTTGATTTTGGGGTGTGTGTTGTTTAGGTGTGTTAGGAAATTGTTTAGGTTTTCTTTTCCATGGGGCCAAATCACAAATGTGTCATCGATGTATCTTAGCCATAGTTTGGGTTTGTGGGTGGCATTAGCCAGGGCTCTGGATTCGAATTCTTCCATGAACAGGTTTGCAATGACGGGTGACAGTGGTGATCCCATAGGGGCTCCTTCAATTTGCTTGTATCTTTGTCCTTTGTATATGAAATATGTGTTGGTTAGGCAGTGTTCTGTTAGTTCCATGAAGTCTTTAGCTGGTTGGTATTTATTTTTGATGATTTCAAGAGTTTCTTTTGTTGGGACTTGAATGAATAGTGAAACCACGTCAAAACTTACAAGCAGATCTTCTTGTTCTACGTGTAGATCTTTGATCATTTCTAAGAAGTGGTATGAGTTTTGTACATATGAAGCTGCGGTTTCAGCATGGGGCTTGTTAGGGATAACATTGTTCACCCTAACTGTTTTAGGTGAAATACTAACTATGAATCATAGTTAGTGTATGCAGCTTTAACTGTAAAATAGCAACTGTGGGTGTGGTTATGAAAACCAGATGATAAATATGAAGCAAGGTTATGAAGCAAGACTGCATTGCTCGAACGGGAGAGACAACAACGGACTGATTTATGTGAACTGACAATAGGATATTCTACATGGACTTTGCTAACTGAATATCCCTGAATGGACTGACTACATGGTAAATGAATATTGGACTGTTTTTGACTATGCTATATACTTATACTGGAATAAAATATATTCTTGATAGCACAAGCGTATCTGTTATTTTTACTGTATGTTAATAAACATACAAGCTTAGCTCACTCATTTATCTGTGTGCCTATCTGACTAACGCTGCACATTCTGTTTAGCTTGTCTACCTAACCCTGGTTGGGGAACCCAGGCTTAACAGGGCTGTAGTTGTTTTGCTAAGTATTTAGCTAGGTTTTGTAATGGTGCTCCTATGGAGCTGACTATGGGTCTGAGGGGTATGCCTTCTTTGTGTATTTTTGGCAGGCCGTATAATTTGGGCCATCTAGAAGATTTTTCTCTTGGGATGATCGTCTGTTGGATTTCTTTGCTTATGTGGCTGGTTATAATTTTCTTCTTGGTTAATTTTTCTAGATATGTGGTTTAGGACTGTGTTTATAGGTTTGTATGTGGAGTCTTGGAGTAGGTCTGTCAATTTTGTTTCATAGTCTTTTCTGTCCATCACTACTGTGGCATTTCCTTTGTCTGCTGGGAGTATTATTATACTATTATCATTTTTCAGGGTTTGTAACGCTCTGAATTCATCTTTTTGCAAATTATTTTTTGGTGGTTTCGTTGTGCATAAGATGTGAGTAACCTGGTGTCTTATTCTGTCAGCTTCATCTGTATTTAATTTGGTTAGGCTGGATTCTACTGCACATATGATGGATTCTGTTGGGATTTTTTTGGGTGCTATGGCATAATTGAATCCTTTGGATAGGACATCTGTTTCTGTTTTGTTGAGTTCTCTGTTGGAAACATTGTATGCTAGTTGTTTCAGGTGTTGTGGTGTTATATGTGCTGTTTAGCTTCCTTCGGGTATTATCCCACATCTAAACAATCTCCTAACACACCTAAACAGCACACACCCCAAAATCAAGTTCACCATAGAAACGGAAATATACAAACAACTACCATTCCTAGATGTATTAATCTACAAAAAAACAAATGGCACACCGGGACACACCATATACCAAAAGAAAACACACACCAACCGCTACCTCAACGCCCAATCCTACCACCGCCCAGCACAGATAAATTCTGTGGCGAAAACATTAATTACCAGAAACAAACACCTGGCAGATAAGACACATATAAAGACTGAACTATGCACCCTGACTGAAGTATTGACAGCCAATGGCTTCCAAAAAAACAAAATCACCAACTTCATCCACAAAAACACACCAAGACATAATAGAGACCTAGAAGACCAACAGACCTATGGAACAGATGTCTTGCCCTACATAAGAGGTACTACAGATAGAATCAGTAAGATACTACACAGGCATCACATCAAGACTGCCTTCAAAACAGACAAAAATATAGCAGCCATCCGGAGAAACCCCAAAGACAAAATTGACCTGGAAAACCAAGGCATATACGAAATTCCCTGTACATCATGCCCGGCCACATACATTGGACAGACCAATAGAAGAATAAATACCCGCCTAGATGAACACAAAAATGCAGTAAAAAAGCTGGAACACACCTCCTCACTAGTCCAACACATGAAAACCACAGGTCACAACATCAACTACAATGGCACTAAAACCCTAGCCACTATAGAAAACCCCAACCACAGAATCATCAGAGAAGCCATAGAGATTGAAAAAAGACCTGAAAGCATGAAGGGAAGAGATGATTCCACCAGACTGTCAATCATTTGGAAGCCTGCACTCTCAAATAGGAAGACCTCCACACCACAAAACAGACAGACACCTGAGCACAGACAGATTCCCTCTGATGCCTCCAACTCAAACACCCCCCCCACCAGGCACCCAGGTGAAACCTAGCTTGCTAATGAAAAGCAGCCGTCCTTTCACATGAAGCCAAGCTGCACTGAAAGCCTCCAACACAGGAACACAGTGTTGCCAGCCAATCAAAGCCACAAAACAGACAGAAGAAACCAGAAACACCAATCAATCAAACTCCAAGTCCAGTGAACACAGACCCAGGCTCCTAGCCAATCAGAATGGACCAGCCTCGAATTTGAAACCAGGAGCTGTGAGACCCACATCCATACAGAAACCTGATGATGGCAGATGAGATTCTGCTGAAACGTTGCTACAACTTTAACAGAACTACAATGACGTGGGATAATACCCGAAGGAAGCTAAACAGCACACATGTAAGTACCCGCGAAAACCTAAGAAAACATATATATATATATATATATATATATATATATATGTATGTATGTATGTATGTATGTATGTATATATATTCATATTTTACTGCTTTTATTGCACTTCTTGTTCGATGGTAACTGCATTTCGTTGTCGTATCTATGTGTAATGACAATAAAGTTGAATCTGAATCTGAATCTGTCTTTCCTAATGCAATCCTAAATTACATTACCACGAGATAGAATCGAGATCAAGTGAGTTACTAATACCACTCTGTAAAACCTTAGTAGGACCTCACCTTGTGTACTGCATTCAGTTTTATTCACTATACTATAAAAAAAGGTGTTGAGGCTCTAGAAAGAGTGCAGAGAAGAGCAACCAGGATGATTAGGGAACTGGAGGTTAAAACATACGATGAATGGTTGCAGGACCCAGGCCTAGCTAGTCTAGGGAAGAGAAAGACCAGGGGAGGCAGGAGAGCAGCCTTCCAATATTGAGGGGCAGCCACAGGAATTAAGGGATGAAAAGCACATGTAGGCCAGTCAAGGAATAATGGACAAAACGGAACAAGGAGAGATTCAACCTGGAAATGAGGAGAAATTTTCTGACAGTGAGAACAATCAACCAATGGAACAGAAGTTATCCTCAGAAGTTGTGGGAGCGCAATCACTTGAGACCTTCAAGAAGAGACTAAACTGCCATCTGTCAAAAGTGGTATAGGGTCTCTTGATTGACAAAGGGTTGACTAGATTACCTACAAGGTCCCTTTCAACTCTAATTATCAGTTACCTGTTTCCATGCCAGTTGGAGTCTCCTAATTGCAGTTTTTCAACTCAAAGGTCTTTTTGTTGGATAACTGGATGGGCCTTAGAAATATCTCCTTCTGACCCAGGACTCATCCTCATGTCCCATCTGTTGCAGCCAAAGATTTGCACCTTGATCTTTATCCAGGGCACGTTCTCATTGATCTCATTTCAATTTCACTGCAGTTCTAGAAACTATGCAGAAACCTTTCATGTTCATTAAGGAGAACATTTGTAGCTCAGAGTCGACATGAGAGCTCCTTGGTATCTCTGAGTTTGCTTGTTTCCTTGCAGAAGTTTCATTACCCAAACTAGGTAACATCATCAGCTATAATTTAAGAGGAATTTTTCCTTTATCTCTTAACTGGGAGACTATTTTGAACTTGGGCCAAAGGTGAGCAGTTTTCCAAGGCTTTCTGCAATCCAGAAGAAACCTTTCCAGATCCTACTGGTCAGAAGTTTGCTTCTTAATCACATTTTATTCTAATTTATTTTATTAAATAAATCTAATAAAGTAACAATTTAGCACATCTTTGACTACAAATTTATTCAATAATGTAATATGTTCATCCCAACCATGGATAGATGAAGAGTGAAGGAATGCATTTTAATACAGCCATGAGGAGGAACTGATTGTTTGTCACTTAATGCTAAAATATTTTCTCAATTTCACCCCTTCAGGCTTTATTAAGTAGAAAAGTCCCCTTTTGCCCTGTGTTATGCCCGAAGTAAAAGAGAAGAACAAACTAAGGAAAGAACCTGCTAGGGTCACATCTCCTACACCTGTTTGGAATGTCTAATGTCCAAGTCTACCTCCATGGATGGAGAGTCTTAACACATTATCTTTTGCGTATCTATTTTTTTCTGCGCAGTCCCTGCCTCAATCTAGATGTGTGAAAAAGTGCCATCTTGGATTTGTCAAGAGGGATCCAGAAGGAGATCCAGTTTGCTGCTACAACTGTGTTCCTTGTCCAGAGGGGACCTTCTCCACTTAAGGCCCTGTCACACTGCCCAACAGATGCAAAACGTTAGTAAAAAGGACACAATGGACGAGAAAAATGTTCCATCCGTTGTTATCCGCTCTCAAAAGGGGCAAAAATTTGCATAACCGGAGCGGATAACATGGAAAGGAACGGACGCGGGAAGGACGCAGAGCGGATAGAAAGCAGATGTGGAACGGAAGCCCAGCGGATGGAAACGGATGGGAGCAGATGGCACATCCGCTGGGTTTCCGGGGGGGCTCACAAACCGGACGCGGAACGGATACAGCAGATGCAGAGCGGACGCCGAGCGGATGAAGCAGATGCACAGTGGATGCACAGCGGAAGCCTAACGGATGCCTAGCGTTAATTGCGCATGTGGGGAGGATGCATTGCATCAGCCCCGCAGATATAACGGAAGCAGCTAGGAAGCAGGTCACCAGAGGAAAGACCTGCTGCCGGACGGATTGACAGCCTTGCCTGCCCTGCCTGCATGCCTGCCTGCAAGCCTTGCTGCCAGCCTTGCTGCAAGCCTTGCTGCCAGCCTCCCTGCCAGCCTTGCTGTCTGCTTGCCTGCCAGCCTTGCTGCAAACCTCCCTGCCAGCCTTGCTGCCTGCCTGCCTGCCAGCCTTGGTGCCTGCCTGCCTGCCAGCCTTCCTGCCAGCCTTGGTGCCTGCCTCCCTGCCAGCCTTCCTGCCAGCCTTGGTGCCTGCCTCCCTGCCAGCCTTCCTGCCAGCCTTGGTGCCTGCCTCCCTGCCAGCCTTCCTGCCAGCTTTGGTGCCTGACAGCTCCCTGCCAGCCAGCAATCCCACAACCATACGGAAGCACAGCAAGCCTCAGCCATCTGCTGCCACCCCTTGCAAGAGGGAAAGGGCTACCATTCCGTCCCCTGGCCCTCACTCTGGTTCTACTGGGGCTTCTGCAGCACGGGCTCCCTATTCTGGGGCTGGGACTTCTGCTGCTTCTGCTTCTGGAGGAGCTGATGACAAGCACTCCAGCACCAGCCACCTCCACAGCACCTGGACCCTTGACCCCTGAGACTGAGCGACCAAGAGGAGTGCCAGAGACTCATTTTTGTTTTATAGCTTGTTGTTAATAAAGTCTATTTTTGATTCACACACTTGCTTCATTTCTTTTTTTTAATAAAGTCTTGCTGGAAACTTTTAGACATGGTTTAAGCCTTTGCATGCTTGTGGGATGGGTTAAGATAGCAGTGGGATGGGTCAAGATAGCAGTGGGATGGGTTGAGATAGCAGTGGGATGGGCAGGGATACCTTTGGAATGGGTAATAGCTGTGGGATAAACCTCCAGTGCAAGCATAGTGGGACTGGATGGTCCACCCTCCCAGGTGCCACACCTATGGCCCTTTATTATCAATAACAATGTAATCAATCATCCACACATGTCAACATAAACACAACTCTTTATTAAATGCCCTGTTCATTGTAGGACCACTCAATATACATGGCCCAATTTCATCCATGTGATGAGACAGGCTGAAGGAAGCATCCATTAAGCATCTACCATCCTGTCTTGCCACTCCACTGCTCCAGCTGGGGAGTTGCACCAGTGTTTCAGGAGGTTGCGCTGCTTCTTCCCGTCACGTGAGGCTCTGTTGGGGCCTTGCACATCCTCAGTATCTATCAGGTTTCGCCCTTGCTTCCATTCCCCAGGCTCCATGTCCCCATTGCCTTGCTGGAGGTCCACGAGCCTGTTCTGCAAGACTGGGTAGCGGGTGCGCATGAGATTGTGCAGGATGCAGCAAGCTTCCATGATCCTCCTCACCGTCTCTGGGCGATGCTGCATGGTTGTGAGAAATACCTGGAACCTGTTGGCCAGGATGCCAAAGGTGTTCTCCACCACCCGCCTTGCCCTGGACAGCCTGTAGTTGAAGATCCTCTCTTCATGGGTGAGGTATTTGGAGGTGTAGGGCTTCATGAGGTAGGTTGTGAGGGAGAAGGCGTCATCCCCCACGATGAAGTAGGGCACATCTTGCGTATCATTGGGCAGGGGTTCTGGATCTGGGAAGCCCACGATGAGGTTGCGTTCCAGCCCCTCCTTGAGGTCACTTGAGTGTATACCTGGGCATCTGAAGATGAGACGTTGCCTGAAGCATCGATGTACATGAACTTGGAGTCAGCATCGACCATGGCGAAGAGGATGATGCTGAAGAAGCCCTTGTAGTTGTGATAAGAGGACCCTGAGTTGGCTGGTGCTTTGCAGGCCATGTGCTTGCCATCGATGGCTCCAACGGTGTGGGGGAAGTTCCACCTATGATACCACTGCTCTGAAACTTTCTTCCATCCTTCTTCAGTGGAGGGGCACTGGAGGAACTCCTCCTTGTATTCTTCGATGATGGCATGCACCACTTCTCTGACCACAATGCTGATGGTGTTGTGTGGCACCCTCCAGCCGTACTGCATGGTCCTGTAGGTGGTCCCTGAGGCCAGGTGGCGCAGAGTGAGTGCCACCTTGAGCCCAGGTTCCAGGCTGGGCTGGAAGTTGGTGTTTGCCTTGGTCAACCTGGGTGTCAGCCGCTGCACAACTTCGTCAAACATGGATGGAGGCATCCTCATGAAGTCCTGGAATGCACAAGTGTCTTCGTTCCTCAGCTCCACCATCAGCTTGTTGTACAGTCCATCCTCTGCTCTTCTGGCGAACCATCTTCGTACCCAGACGCTTCTTGGCCGCCTCTTTTTCTTCCCGTAGTAGAGTTCACAGAGCCTGTAGATGGCTTTGCACTGTTGCAGAAGGATGGTGGCTGCCAAAAGGACTTTGTTACAATCCACGGTGGACATGACTGGATGCTGTGGAAGAGGAAGAGTCAGATGAAGGCTGCAGAGGTCTGCAGCAGGGCTGCTGGTCTGAAAGTGAGATCCAGGTGAGTTCCTCCCCCTTTTTATAGGCAGTATAGGTTTTCCCCTAGGTGTCCCTTTGCATCCTCTAGGCATACTTTAGACATCCTTAATATCCGAGATAGGTCCCCTCTGCGAACGTTTTTCCCATTTTAAATGCTTTGTTTCCATGCTGCATCCGCTAGGTATCCGTTCTGCATCCGTTCCGCTTCCTCCCTGCGTCCGAGCGTATGCGAGTTGTGTGGATGCGGAACAGATGCCTAGCGGATATAGCAGATATAGCGGATGCGTAACGGATGCAGAACGTATGCCTAGTGGATGCCTAGCAGATGCAGAACGGACGAATTGGATACATTTTCCACTCAAAAGTTTTGAGCAGCTCAAAACTTTCTGAGTGGATGAAATTTCAATAAACGGATGCTGGACGGATAGAGAGGAAGCAAACGTATGCAGTGAGTACAGAACGGATACATCGTGTTAACCAATGGATGACAAGCTTTTTTGTCCATTTTATATCCTCTTTGCATCCGTTGGTGCAGTGTGACAGGGGCTTTAGGAAGGTCGGTGACACCAGATGAAAGGAAGGTCTCCGAACTCTTCAGAATCATAACAACCGGTTCTATAGAACTGGTCCGAACTAGTGGAATCCCACCCCCGGTATAGGGTCTCTTGCTTGAGCAGGGGTTTGGTCTAGAAACCTCCAAAGCCCCTACCAGCTCTATTCTGATTGGTTAATAAAGGACCATGTCAGAAAACTGGATTTAATAATAGAGCTTAATTTGCTTTGGATTATTGTTTTAATTATATTATAAACTTATTACTCTTTTTTATTTTATAATATAGTAAGTAGTTTCAGAATGTACTAAGTAGAATCAGAATGAAAAGTATATATTATTTTAAGTGCTAAATTTAGGGAAAGATTTAAAGGCGTCATACTTTAATCAGTGATCACAGGAGAAATTGTGTTTATGAGAAAAGATAATAGAAAATTGAAATAGAACAGACAAAAGATATACGCATAATGATTTAAATTGAGATGAAATAAATAAAATAGAATTTAGAGAGTGAAAAGAGGGGAGAAGCTATATAGAAAATGTTGAATGGTAAATAAGATATGAAATGGGATAAAAAGTGAGCATGAATTCGAATTTATGTCTGTACAAAAAGATGTAACCCAGGAAGCCGCTTTCCAAAAAGAAGTTTTATGTTTTTATGTTTTGTGTTTTGTTTGTGTATGTTTGTTTATTGAAAATCAATTAAAAAAATTCAAAAAAAAAAAAGACAGCAATGACAGAGCTAGGAGCAAGAAAGGAAGGAAGGAAGGAAGGGGAAAAAGCACAGTCCCATCTAAAAGTCTCAACCAGAATTCCCTCTCATTCCTGAGGTTTTCTTTTGCACAAAATTTTTCCTTTCCTTCCTTCTCTTTATTTATATTTGTATCCCTTCCATTCTACCACACAACACACACACACACACATCTCTGTTCTTACCTTCTGTTCCTGTTGTAACTATGTATCATTTATGTGTTTGCAACTGTGTATCAATGCAACTATGTATCATTCAGATATTTGCAACATTGTATCATTCCACGTGTAATCATTAAGCTTCTGTCTTCTCAGTGACCTTTTACAGGGCACGTACAGAGACAAGGAGTCAAACATTTGCAGAAATGGTTTATTCACTTGGGATTACATTGTCTGGCATGCAGCTTTGTGAAGAAGTAATATCCTGATCAAATATAAATCTTGCCATCCTGTCTGTCCTGATATCTTGCTTTTGTTTGAGCCATTGTTAAATCTGTACATTCCGTCTGACTTGGGCTTAACCTTGGTTCTGAATAAACAATCACCCCCTTTTGAATGAGCATAATAAAAGAGCGTGTACCCGGACATTCGGGGTGCACTCATCGCGAGGAACTTCATCTCCTGTCGTTTCTCTCTCCTTCGCTCCCTATCATGAGACGCCCATCTAATGCGGGATAGCAGATACCGCATGTTCCCAGGCTTGCTTTTTGCAGGCCACCTTGTATAACTTATATACTTTCTTGGTGTTAAATTCAGTAAACTTGGAGGCAAATACCCATAGATTCCTGAAAGGAGGTGAACAGCTATTTTAATTTTTCTGGTTTTAGGAGCTGGGCCAGAAGCCCAAACTTTTCATGCCGGAGGAAAGAGATGCCCCAAAGAAGCAGGGATGGAGTGATGCTCTTACACAAAAGTTCCCTCTTACACAAAAATGTCTTAAGGCCCTGTCACACTGGCCGACAGATGCAAAACGTTTGTAAAAAGGACACAGCGGACGAGAAAAATGTTCCATCCGTTGTTATCCGCTCTCAAAAGGGGCAAAAATTTGCATAACCAGAGCGGATAACACGGAAAGGAACGGACGCAGGGAGGACGCAGGGCGGATGGAAAGCGGATGCGGAACAGAAGCCTAGCGGATGCAAGCAGATGGAAGTAGGTGGCACATCCACAAGTCTTCCGGGGGAGCACAGCAAAGCGGACGCGGAACGGAAAGAGCAGATGCAGAGCGGACGCCGAGCAGATGAAGCAGATGCACAGCGGAATCCTAGCGGATGAAGCGGATGCACAGCAGAAGCCTAGCGGATGCCTAGCGTTCACTGCGTATGCAGGGAGGATGCATTGCGTCAGCCCCGTGGATACAAAGGGAGGCAGCTCCCAAGCAGGTCACCATTCAGAGGAAAGACCTGCTTCCAGACACATCGACTGCCTGCCAGCCTTGCCAGCCTGCCTGCCTGCATGCCTGCTATGCTTGCTGCCTGCCAGCCTTGCTGCCCGCTTGCCTGCCAGCCTCCCTGCCATCATTGCTGTCTGCCTGCCTGCCAGCCTTGCTGCCAGTCTGCCTTCCAGCCTCCCTGCCAGACTTGCTGCCTGCCTGCCTGCCTGCCAGCCTGCCTGCCAGCCTTGGTGCCTACCTGCCTGCCAGCCTGCATGCTTGCCTGCCTGCCAGCCTTGCTGCAAGCCAGCAACCCCACAACCATGGGGAAGAAGAGGAAGCCTCAGCCATCTGCTGCCAGCCCTGGCAAGAGGGACAGGGCCACCCTCCCACCCCCTGGCCCTCACTCTGCTTCTGCTGGGGCTTCTGTAGCACTGGCTCGCACTTCTGGAGCTGGGGCTTCTGCTGCTTCTGCTTCTGGAGGAGCTAATGCTGCTGTTTATGGCGTTGGTGCTTCTGCTCGTGCTTATCTTCTGCTGATGCTGCTTCTGGCGGTGGTGCTTCTGCTGCTTCTGCTTCTGGAGGAGCTGCTGATGCTGCTTATGGCGGTGGTGCTTCTGCTGGTGCTTACTCTGCTGAAGCTGCTCCTCGTCCTGCTGGTCCTGCTTGTCCTGCTGGTCCTGTTCATCCTGCTCGTGCTCCTGGTCTTGCTCGTGCTCCTGAGGCCAAGTGGCGCAGAGTCAGTGCCACCTTGAGCCCAGGGTCCAGGCTGGGCCGGAGGTTGGTGCTCTGCTTGGTCAAACTGGGTGTCAGCTGCTGCACAACTTCATCAAACATGGCTGAAGGCATCCTCATGATTTTCTGGAATGCACGAGGGTCTTCGTTCCTCAGCTCCACCATCAGCTTGTTGTACAGTCCATACTCTGCTCTTCTCCCGATCCATCTTCGGACCCAGACGCTTCTTGGCCGCCTCCTTTTCTTCCCGTAGTAGAGTTGAAAGAGCCTGTAGATGGCTTCGCACTGTTGCAGAACAATGGTGGCTACCAAAAGGACTGTGTTACAATCCATGGTGGACATGACTGGATGCTGTGGAAGAGCAAGTGGCAGATGAAGGCTGCAGAGGTCTGCACAGCTGGGCTGCTACTCTGAAAGTAAGATCCAGGTGAGTTGCTCCCCCTTTTTATAGGCAATATAGGTTTTCCCCTAGGTGTCCTTTTGCATCCTCTAGGCATCCTCTAGACATCCTTAATATCCGAGATAGGTCCCCTCTGCAAATGTTTTTTACATTTAAAATGCTTTCTTTGCGAGGTGCATCCACTTTCATCCTTTCTCCGTCCGTGCTCCTCATGCTGCGCGTCCGTTCCGCATCCGTTCCCCTTCCTCTCTCTGTCCGCTTTCCGCTGGAGCGGATTTGAGTTGCGCGGATGCGCAGCGGATGCCTAGCAGATGTAGCAGATGCGTAACGGATGCCGATGGATGCAGAACGGATATTCCCCGTATGCCTAGCGGATGCAGAACGGACGCGTTGGATACATTTTCCACTCAAAAAGTTTTGAGCAGCTCAAAACTTTTTGAGCGGATGAAATGTCAGTCGATGGATGCTGGACAGATAGAGAGGAAGAAAAACGGGCGCACTAAGTACAAAACGGAAGCATCGCGTTAACCAACGGATGGCAAGTGTTTTTCTCAATTTTACATCCTCTTTCCATCCGTTGGTGCAGTGTGACATGGGCTTTACTTCAAACTTGAATGATGAAAACTCCTAAGATAAAGTCTGCATTGTTTGATGCGACCATGGCATGACCAGTCTGCTACTTCTCTTGACCACTGCAAATGCCGGTATTGTGGTTTTCTAAGGGTTTGGACTAAAATGTGGATCTTGTTTTAAGAATCATATTTAACAACATATTTCCACAAAGGGGAATTCAACAATTGGAGACGACATCTCATTTCAGGCATTGCAGTAGGTATTTAAGGGCAGTTGGACTGTTTGCTTGTGGCTATGTAGAGATTCCAGGTGATTCCTCTTTTAACTCCATCCCCAGGTTCTGCTTCTTCTTCCCCTGGACCTCCAAACTCAAAAAGACTCTTGCCTCGCAAATCTGACTGTGTCAGCCTTCAAGATCTTCTACTATCGCTTTGCATCTTTCGGCTGTCATAAGTAATGGGGAGAGGGGAGAGTGGGATGAATCTGGAAAGTGACCTGGAGGTGTTACATTTTTCTGTTGTGTAAATGAAGGGGGGGGGAGCATACATCAGAGTTAGATTTCTATTTCTTGCTTAAACCCCTGTCACACAGCATCAATGGATGGAAAGAGGATGTAAAATGGAGAGAAACACTTGCCATCCATTGGTTAATGCGATGCTTCCATTCTGTACTCACTGCTTTTCATCCTCTTTATCCATCCAGCATCCGTCGAATGACATTTCATCCGCACAAAAAGTTTTGAGCTGCACAAAACTTTTTGAGCAGAAAATGTATCCAACGCGTCCATTCTGCATCTGCAACGCATACGGGGAACATCTGTTCTACATCTGTAGTCATCCGTTACGCATCCACTATATCCGCTAGGCATCCGCTGCGCATCCGCGCAACACAAATCTGCTCCAGTGGAAAACGGACACAGGGAGGAAGCGAAACGGACGCGGAATGGACACAAAGTGTTAGTAGCACGGATGGAGAAAGGATGAAAGCGGATGCAGCTCGCATACAAAGCATTAAAACGGAAAAAACATTCGCAGAGGGGATGTATCTCGGATATTTAGGATGTCTGCAGGATGTCAAGAGGATGCAAAAGGACACCTAGCGGAAAACCTATATTTCCTATAAAAAGGGGGAGGAACTCACCTGGAACTCAATTTCAGTCCATCAGCCCTGCTGTGCAGATCTCTTCAGCCTTCATCTGGCTCTTCCTCTTCCACAGCATCCAGTCATCTCCACCATGGATCATCACACACTCCTTTTGGTAGCCACCATCATTCTACAACAGTGTGAAGCCATCTACAGGCTCTTTCACCTGTTCTACGCGAAGAAAAGGAGGCAGGCAGAAGTGTCTGGGTCTGAAGATGGATCACCAGAAGAGCAGAGGATGGACTCTAAAACAAGCTGATGGTGGAGCTGAGGAACGAAGACCTTCATGCATTCCAGGACTTCATGAGGATGCCTCCAGCCATGTTTGACGAAGTTGTGGAGCAGCTGAGACCCAGGTTAACCAAGCAGAGCACCAACTTCCAGCCCAGCCTGGACCCTGGGCTCAAGGTGGTACTGACCCTGCGCCACCTGGCCTCAGGGACCACGTACAGGAGCATGCAGTACGGCTGGAGGGTGCCACACAACACCATCAGCATTGTGGTCAGAGAAGTGGTGCAGGCCATCATCGAAAAATACCTGGAGGAGCTCCTCCAGTGCCCCTCCACTGAAGAAGGATGGAAGAAAGTTGCAGAGGAGTGGTATCATAAGTGGAACTTCCCCCACACCGTTGGAGCCATAGATGGGAAGCACGTGGCCTGCAAAGCTCCAGCCAAGTCAGGGCCCACTTATTTCAACAACAAGGGCTTCTTCAGCATCATCCTCTTCGCCATGGTCGATGCTGACTACAAGTTCATGTACATCGATGCTTCAGGCAACGGCTCATCTTCAGATGCCCAGGTATACAACACCAGTGACCTCAAGGAGGGGCTGGAACGCAACCTCATCATGGGCTTCCCAGATCCAGACCCCCTGCCCAACGACACACAAGATGTGCCCTACTTCATCGTGGGGGATGACGCCTTCTCCCTCAGAACCTCCCTTCCTCAGAGCCCTACTCCTCCAGATGCCTCACCCGTGAAGAGAGGATCTTCAACTACAGGTTGTCCAGGGCAACGCGGGTGGTGGAGAACACCTTTGGCATCCTGGCCAACAGGTTCCAGGTACTTCTCACCACCATGCAGCATCACCCAGAGACCGTGAGGAGGATTGTGGAAGCTTGCTGCATCTTTCACAATCTCATGTGCACCCGCTACCCAGTGTTGCAGAACAGGCTCGTGGACCTCCAACAAGGCAATGTATCCTGGTGAATGGAGGCAAGGGCGAAACCTCATAAATACTGTGGATGTGCAAGGCCCCAACAGAGCCTCATGTGAGGCGAAGAAGCAGCGCAACCTCCTGAAACACTGGTGCAACTCCCCAGCTGGAGCGGTGGAGTGGCAAGACAGGATGGTAAATGCTTAATGGATGCTTCCTTCAGCCTGTCTCATCACACGGATGAGATTGGACCATGTATGTTGAGTGGGCCTACAATGAACAGGGCATTTAATAAAGAGTTGTGTTTATGTTGAAATGTGTGGATCAATGATTACATTGTTATTGATAATAAAGCGCCATAGGTGTGGCACCTGGGAGGGTGGACCATACAGTCCCACTATGCTTGCCCTGGAGGTTTATCTATCCCATAGCTATTACCCATCCCACAGCTATCCTAACCCATCCCACAGTTATTACCCATCCCATAGGTATCCCTGCCCATCCCACAGCTATTACCCATCCCAAAGGTATCCCTGTCCATCCCACAGCTATTACCCATCCCACAGGTATCTCTGCCATCCCACTGCTATCCTGACCCATCCCACAGCTATTACCCATCCCACAGGTATCCCTGACCATCCAACTGCTATCTTAACCCATCCCACAAGCATGCAAAGGCTTAAACCATTTCTAAAAGTTACCACCAAGACTTTATTTAATAAAATAAATGAGGCAAGTGTGTGAAGCAAAGATAATCTTTATTAATAACAAGCTGTAAAAGCAAAATGACCCAAATGTCCCAAGCAAAGTTAAAGTCAACAGGTAGCCACCCAGTCTCTGGCACTCTTCTTCTTCACTCTGGGCGTGCCCAGTCTCAGGGATGAAGGGTCCAGGTGCTGTGGAGGTGGCTGCTGCTGGAGTGCTGGTCTGAGGCGTCATTGGGATGCCTGACCCCGGGAGGACCACAGGGGACGGTGTGTGGAGGAAGCTCTCAGAGAGCTGGCTCAGTCCTGTAATGTTAAGAGCCCCTCCCTCAGGACATGGGGTGTCAGCCCCAATACCAATGACAGATGTTCTGAGGCCGGGCTTGGCTGTGGGGTGGAGGAAGGAGCAGTGTAGTGGGGATGTCTGGTCTGCAGCTAAGCGAGGTGAGGCGTGGGTGGCATCTTTGGCATAGGTGGCATCTGTGGCGTGGGTGGCATCTGTGGCGTGGGTGGCATCAGTCGCATCAGTGGCACCGTTGGCGTCCAATGTACCTGTGCCTGGACTGGGAAGGGCTGCTGGAGCTCCTGGTAGCCATAGCCTTGGAAGGTGAGGGCCTGTGGAAAGCCTTGGAAGGGCAATGACATCACTGGGGTGGAGGAGCAGGCCTGGACTGGGTGGATGTGGTTTGTTCTCTGGTGGAAGTGCCCTCTCCTTGCTCCCACTGCGTCAGGGGGTCCTCCACATGCTCCACCATGGGGAGTGCAGCTGTCGGGGGGGGAGCGTCTCCATCGTGGCACGCTCCACAGATACCTGCCTGGACACAGGAGCTGACTTTTGGCCAGAAGAGGACTGGTTCTCTGTGGGCTGCCTGAGAGAGAGGGTTGTGAGAGGGGCTGCTCCTCAGTGGCGGATCTCACCCTCCAAGAAGCTGCACTTGGCCATCACGTAGGTCTCTCGGTCCGTCAGCTTGACCGTGGCCTGGCCAGATTTCTTGAGGTGCAGCTTCCCGTACCAGTTGTGCATGTGCTTCCACCAGCCGAGGAGCACCTCCGAAGTGTAACCCAGGCTCTCCGCCTTCTCTTTCCAAGCAGCCTGCTTCCTTTTGGTGTCTCAATAGAGCCTGTGTCCCTTCCGCCAAAGATACTCATTCTCCCTCAGCCATTCCAGCACCATATCCTCATGTTCCTCTTCGATGGAATACTGCCTCCTCTCCCATTCTCATTCACGTGTATGCCTCTTCCTCCCTCTGGCAGGGCCATCTGGGCCCTCATTAGAGGGGCTTCGAGGTTGTAGGGGCAGCTCCTCCACACCACCGCCAGCAGCAGCAGCAACAACATCAGTAGCAGCAAAAGCAGGACCACCACCAGCAGCAGCACCAGCACCAGCACCAGCAGGACCAGGAGCAGCACCAGCAGAGTGAGCAACAGCAGTGCCAGCAGGACCAGCAGGCAGGATCAGCAGCAGCAGAGTAAGCACCAGCAGTGTTAGCAGCACCAGCAGGACCAGGATCATCATCAGCAGAGTAAGCACCAGCAGCGCCAGCAGCACTAGCAGCACCAGCAGGACCAGGAGCACCAGCAGGACCAGGAGCACCAGGAGCACCAGCAGGACCAGGAGCATCGCCAGCAGAGTAAGCACCAGCAGAAGCCCCAGCACCAGGAGCAGCGCCAGCTGAAGCGCCAGCACCAGAAGAGTCAGCCTGAGCAGCAGAAGCCCCAGCAGAAGCAGAGTTAGCGCCAGGGGATGGGATGGTGGCTCTGTCCCTCTTGCCAGGGCTGGCAGCAGATGGCAGAGGCTTTCTCTTCTTCCCCATGGTTGTTGGCTGGCTGGCTGGGTGGCTGGCTGGCTGGCTGGCTGGCTGGCTGGCTGGCTGGAGCTGTGTCTGGGAGCAGGTCTTTCCTCTGAATGGTGACCTGCTTGCGAGCTGCTTCCCTTTATATCCACGGGGCTGACGCAGTGCATCCTCCCCGCATGCGCAGTGAACACTCTGCATCCGCTAGGCATCCGCTAGGCTTCCGCTCTTCATCCGCTTCATCCGCTTGGCATCCGCTCTGCATCGGCTCCTTCCATTGTGCGTCTGCTTCGCTGTGCTCCCCCGGAAGCCCTGCGGATGTGGCATCCGCTCCCATCCACTTTCCATCCGCTAGGCTTCCGTGGAGCATCTGCTTTCCATCCTGGCTACGTCCTCCCCCCGTCCATTCCTTTCCATTGTTGTCCACTCTGCTTATGCAAATTGGGGCACTTTTGAGAGCAGATAACGATGGAACATTTTCTCGTCTGCTGTGTCCTTTTTACAAACGTTTTGCATCCGTCGGCCAATGTGACAGGTCCTTTAGTTTTCTTTTCTCTGCGCAACCGCAACCCATTATCAAAGTATGCCAAGGTCAACGGACAGAGGCCTCATCATCACCTGAAGATGCCCACATGATCATGTTCACAATTTCTAATTGGAAGTTTCATCTGAACTATTGGGGGTTGGAACACTTCCATCACTTTGTATATATGACTTACGCGCCTAATTCCTCAGATTCAGAATTCTCCAGTTGCTACCACTTCATTTTCAGTAAAAGATAACTTTTATCTAAATTAAAGAGTCGAAGTATTTCTTTCTTGGATTTTGAATGGAGCACCGCCTGACATTATTCTGAATCTCACTCTACCAGCCCACCCTGAGAAAACACCCAATATTCTTCCAAGGGGGCCTGAACATCATGTCATCTTCAACTAGTCAACAGGAAGATCTGGGAGCCATTGGAGGGCAAGATTCTTTGCTGGTACAGGAAGCCCAATCGCTGGCAGAGCTCAGTCTGGAAGAGGATCCAGCTGTGAAGCCCAGGTGGTCGGTGGGGGTTGGCTGGAAAGATCCGGAGAAAGACACACACACACCGGAATCACCATCACCCGCTGGTGTGGAAAAGAAGAGCCATGGCAAGAGAAGGAAAAGACAGAACTGTTACTGAATCAAGCCAGGAGACTCCTTGATGAAGCCTTTGAACAACTCCAAGCTGCACAAAGGTATGAAGGGGAAGGGGGAGTAGCCCCAGTTAGAAGAAGCAGAGCAGCCCCTTCTCCCATAAATCAACCCAATCCAGCAGCAGCTCCGGAGCCCTCAGTGGGAGGTGTAATTCCTAGAAGGCATAGAGCTCCTAGGCTGCCTCCGTTAGAAGTAAGATACGGGGGAAATCCCAAAACCTTGGGATTTTTCCTAGCCCAAGTTTGGAGCTATATGGAAGAATACGGGGAGGATTTTCCCTCAGAAGCAGCCAAAGTGAGTTGTGTTATCAGGGCTCTGGAGGGAACAGCTGCAGAGTAGATGGTGACCCTGCATAATGATAATGCTCCCCAGTTGATGAATTATAACCTGTTCATGACTGCGCTGCGGACTAGGTTTGAGGACCCATTGGCAGAGCGCAAGGCCTGGATCAGGATGAAGACCATAAATCAGGGGTGGAGGTCCGTGGCTGACTACACCCACGAATTTAGACAGTTAGCAGGTCATATCCGAGGCTGGTCCCAGGAAGCTCTGATAGAAGCATTTAAAGATGGATTAAACGAAGATGTGTACCAGAGATGCATTGCTAGAAGACACCCAAATGACTTGCAGATGTGGTACTTGCTGGCAGAAGAAGTGGAAATTGATTTAACCCGAAGCAGATGGCGGGAAGGTTCTGGGTGGAGCAAACCTTCCCCACCACGTCCTCAAGAGATTCCCAAACCTCAGAGGGGAGGACTGGCGGCAAGACCCAACCCCTCTGCCTGTTTCTGATGTGGGAAGGAAGGTCACCGGGCTGTGAACTGCAAAGTGAAGCTGAAACCAAAGAGGGCGCCAAAGGAAGGGAAGAAACCTGAAAAATCCCCAGGGAAGCCTCGCGAAGCAACACTAAAGTCGAAAGAAACAGCAGAGGTCGCCCCTCCCGCGGAAGAAGAGTCAGACACCCCGGTTACCCCTGAGGAGGATGATTTTGACTCAGAAGATGACTTCCTGGTAAGTCCAAGCCTGGGCCCTTTGACCATTTCGGTGAAGTTGAGGGTACCCAATTCAGGGGTTGAAGGGGAAATGCTAGCCCTTTTAGATTCTGGGTGCACAAGGTGTATAATCAACACGGAAGTAGTGGAGAAAATGGACTTAAAACTAAAACCTTTAAAGGTGCCCATTTCCTTTGTCGAATTAGATGGATCAGTGGCTGGAGGTTATCCTGCATGCTTTATCACGGAACCTATAGAAATGATCATGGAAGAACATGATGAGACTCTGTGCTTTATTGTGGTCCCTGGGATGGAGCAACCATTAATACTGGGATTGCCCTGGCTTCAGAAATGGAACCCCCAGGTTAATTGGAGAAAGGGGTTGTTGCACATAGGCACCAAGCAGTGACCGGAAAAAGAGGGGAGATCTCAGCCAAAGCTTCAGATTCCGATTGAAATACCTTCCACAGGTACCGAAACCTTGAAAGGGGAGGAGAAAATTCCAAAAGAGTATTGGGATTTAAAGGAAGTGTTCAGTGAGAAGGCCTCGAATGAGATCCCACCTGACCGGCCAACAGACTGTGCTATTGAAATTTTGCCTGGGGTGAATCTCCCGAAACCGAAGTTGTACTCAATGACACCACGGGAATTAGAGGAGCTAAGACTGTTTACAGATAAAAATCTGGAACGTTGTTTCATCCAACCTGCTAGGCCCCGGGTAGCGGCCCCTGTGTTGTTCCGTGAAAAGAAAGATGACTCCAAATGCTTGGTGGTGGATTACAGAAATTGGAATGCCATTTCCGTGGGAAACGTGTACCCCTTCCTTTGATGAAGGACATGTTGGCCCACCGAGCCAAGGGGATAATTTTCATGAAGTTGGATTTGAGAGAAGCATACTACTGAATTCGAATTAAGGAAGGGGATGAGTGGAAGACCGCTTTTAACTGCCCGATGGGTTGTTTCCAATTCAACGTTCTTCCTTTTGGTTTACAAGGGGCCCCAGCTGTATTCATGCAGATGATCAATCAGGTGTTACATGAACATTTATACAGGGGAGTTCTGGTTTATCTTGATGATATCCTTATCTCCACGGAAACTCTGGATGAACATGTGAAACTAGTGCGGTTGGTTCTACAGAAACTGTGTGCCGCTAAGTTGTGTGCTGAACTATCCAAGTGTGAATTCCATCAAAAGAAAATTGACTATTTGGGATATCTCCTTTCATCTGAGGGTATAGAAATGGATCCAGAGAAAGTGCGTGCCATATTAGAATGGGCTCCACCACATACCAGAAAACAACTTCAAAGCTTCTTGGGTTTTGCAAATTTTTACCGGCAATTTATCCCAACTTTTGCTAAGATAGCAATGCCCATCACAAACCTCTTAAAAACAAAAGGGGAGGTGAAGCCAAGGCCAAGTAAGCCGTTGGAGTGGTCCATGAAGTGCCAAGCAGCTTTTGAGAAGCTAAAATGACTGTTTGCTGCACAACAAGTGCTAAAGCACCCAGATATGGAGGCTCCTTTTGTAATCCAAGCCGATGCGAGTGATGTGGCCATTGGAGTGGTGTGACTTCAAATCAATGAGAAAGGGACCTTACAGCCTTGTGCGTATACCTCCCGTAAACTGTCTGAAACAGAGAGAAGGTGGGCCGTCTGGGAAAAAGAAGCTTTTGCAGTTCGTTGGGCCTTACTGACCTGGAGACATTTCCTGGAAGGAGCAAAGCATCCATTTGAGGTATGGACTGATCATAAAAATTTGGAAGCCTTAAAAACGCCTCGGAAGCTGTCCCCTAAACAAGTTCACTGGGCCCAGTATTTCAAGCAGTTCAATTTCTCACTGAAGTACATTCTAGGGGGGAAGAACTTCATGGCAGATACTCTCTCCAGACTACCCCAATATAATAGTATTTGCCAGGAGGTGATAAGTCCAATTGTTTCGACCAAACATCTAGCCGCCCCAATGATCACCAGAACCCAAAAGAAGAAACAAGAAGTGGATTTATTGAATGACCAAACTGAACAACTAAAAGAAGTTTTAAAATTTGATGATTGGTTCTTGGCTCATTTGAAAGACTATACAGTTAGAGATGGTTTGGCTTTGGTGGGGACCAAGTTGTATGTGCCACAAGTGCTGAGGGGCCAAATACTACAACAAGCTCATGATTCTAAAGCAGCTGGTCACTTTGGATTTGTGAAAACCTTACACCTGGTTAAGCAGCAATTCTGGTGGCCTACTTTGAAGAAGTACATTGAAGCTTATGTAGCTAGCTGTCCAATTTGTGCTTCGATAAAGAGACCTCCTGGTAAGCCGGCAGGGTTGTTACAAAATGTAACTAGACCAACAGCCCCTGGAAGGAAATCTCTTTGGACTTTATAGTCGAATTACCTGAAAGCAGTGGAAAAACAGTTATTTGAGTGGTACATCTGAACAAGAGAAAGAGAGAGAGGGAGAGAGAGAGGGAGGGAGTGAGAGAGAGGGAGTGAGGGAGAGAGATTGCAGAATTGGGGGCAGGAAAATCGCTGTCTCCATATTCCAAGAACTTCCTGTTTAGGGTGAATTTTCAAACCTTCAGCCATGTGGTCTCCTACCTGGAGCAGGCAAATCTGAGTTTGCTCCAGCTGTTCTTCCTCTCTAATGGCTTTTTTTCTGGCTCATCTAGATGCTTCAGGGACTTCTTCACTGGGCTCATCAGCTCTTTGCACTTGGGAGACAGAAAAAGCAAATCTTCATGTGAGTCCCATATCAGAAGGAAGGCGAGGAAAGGGAGACCCCGATTGAGGCAACCTTTTGAGTCTAGGGGCCCATTTGAATTTTGGGGAGGGGATCTACCATGGGTACCCTCTCAAAATGGCAGCCAGAGGAGTTTCCCCCATTCCCAAGACAAGTCACCAGGCTACAGAGAGGACAATGTTGGAGTGGGTGGTTCCTCCTTGTAAAGCGGATTCTGTTTTCATCCCATTCTCAGAAGTTCTACAATTCTCCTGTGTTAGAGGTAAACTGGTTGTGGAAAAAGTCTTTTTCCATTGAGATGAACCTGCCATGGACCGTGATTGGCTTTCCAGCATGTCAGCCACCTTAACTGAAAAGGGGAAGAAAGCGAGAGGGTGAAGGAACATGAGGTGTATCCAGAGAAACCCCTGGAGCCACATGGTCTCCAGCCCCAGTAGTCTGGGCAAGACCAAGCAAGTGAGAGTGATCCAGAGTTCAGGATGGGATTTAACTCTTGTCTGGGGAGGCCCTAAAATCTTGGAAACTTTGTCTTTCTAAGATATTCTTTGTCAGTGTCTTAGTTTTATCTTTATTTATTTTCAAACCTGCTACTTTCCATATGTCTCCAATTTTTCTATTAATTTAAATACTGTTTCTAATGGATCCTCTAAAATAAAAACCAGGTCATCTGCAAATGCTTATAACTTGTTTTCTTCCTTTTTAATTTTCATTCCTTTTATATCTTTTTCTTCCTTAATATTCCTGTTCAGTACTTCTAATGTGAACACAAACAACAGAGGTGACAGTGGACAACCTTGTCTAGTTCCTTTTCTTATGTCAATAGACTCTGTAAATTCACCATTTATCATTACCTTTGCAGTTTCTTTATGATATATCATTTCTATTGTTTGAATGGATTTCTTAGCAAAGCCCATCTGTTCTAATTGCAATGTGATCAATTGCCAATTCATGTTATCAAAGGCTTCTGTGCATCTAGAAACATCAAGGCCATTTGTTTTTCAAGATGTGCTTCAAAATATTCCAACGTATCCAGAATTATTCTCACATTGTCTTTAATTTGTCTCTTTGGCAGAAACCCATTTTGATCCGGATGGATAAAGTAATTTAAATATCTTTTAAGTCTTTCTCCCAATATTGAAGCAAAGATTTTATAATCCAAATTTAGCAGGGATATAGTTTTTGATTTGCTGTGGGTCGGCATCTCCCTTCAGCACAAGTGTAATATACGCTTCTGTGCATTATTTGGACAGCCTCTTCTTTAACATAATTTCATTCATCACTTCTAATAATGGAAGATTCAATACTTCTTGTAGTATTTTATAAAATACCGCTGGAGGTCCGTCTGGTCCTGGCGCCTTTCCATTATTTTGTCTTTCCAATGCTTCAGTCAACTCCATCATTGTTATCTTCCCATCTAACATAGTTCCTATATCTTTGGGTATCTGGGGTAGATTTGCTTCTTGTAAGTATTGCTTAATACTTACCTCTTCTACCTTCTCTTGTTCATACAATTTGCCATAATAGTCTTGTCTAATTTTTTCTTCTCTTTATTACGGTAGTAATCTTGCCCTTGTTCATCTATTAGCTGCATTATTTTTCTTGATTCTCTCTCTTTTCTCAGTTAATATGCTAACCACCTACCTGGTTTATTTGCATCTTCAAAGTAATTCTGTTTCGCACTTTTAATTTTTTGAGGTAATTCTTTTTTTTCCCTTAATCCCATTTTATTGTGTCCATTTTTATTTTAATGTCTCCTTTCTGTGGAAGCTTCTGGAACTCTTTTTCAAGTCTCTTCTAGTTGTCCTCCAATGTTTTGAAAGTTTTTCTCTGTTTTATATTTCTTTTCCTTGTGTTGTCTATCATTAAGCCTCTGGCATAGGCCTTCATTGTATCCCAAAGATTCTGTAATGATGTGTTCTCTTTTTTATTTTCCATAAAAAAAGGTTAGTACTTTTTCCATTTTTTGTACAAAGGCTTTTTCCTTTAATCTCGTATTATTTAGAGTTCATCTAGATCTCCTCTTTTGTCTTTTCCATGTGATTATTATTGGGTTGCGGTCTGCCCAAGTACTTGCTTCTATCTTAATTTCCTGTATATTGGGAATTAATTCCATTGACATCCATATCATGTCTATTCTAGACCATGATGCATGTCTATTTGAATAAAATGTGTATTGTTTATTTTTATCATTTCTGTCCCTCCATGCATTTTTAGATTTATTTCTTCTGCTATTTGAAAAAAGGATTTTGGGAGTGTCTTTCTACTTCTCTTTATTGTTTTCTGCACTTTATAATCCATTTTCTCCTTAATTATTCCATTGAAGTCTCCCATCATACATGTATTAGTATAGTCCAACTCGATTATTTTCATATGTAATTTACTGTAAAATTCTTTTTGGTTATCATTTGGAGTGTAGATTGCTATCAAAAGTATTTTTAAATCATTGTCTATTATTTCTACCATCAGTATTCTTCAATCATCATCTGTATAAATCTGTTCTTCAGGAATTGTATCTTTAATATATAGAACCACTCCTCTTTTCTTACATCATGTCAATGCAGTAAATATTTTCCCTAATTTTGGTCATGCCAATATTTGTTCATGCTGCTTTTTAATATGTTCTTCTTGTAGGCAGATTATGTCAAATTTTAATTTATCTAATTTGTGAAATATTTTCCTTCTTTTAATAGCTAAATTAAGTCCATTTATATTAATTGTAATCAATTATTTCTCTTCCATTTGTATACTTTATAGAAGGGATTTATGGCTCGAGTAGATCTTGGTTCTCATTTTGCTCTCTAGGGTCACCGCCTTTTGCACCTTCTTCTTTTTCAGTTGCAATCAGAGATTCCTTTTGAAATTCAATTAGAGACTCTTCTCTTCTTTTGTCCTCCTCTTTCCCTCTGAAATATTCTGTGTAGAAAAGCTCTGCCTTTTCAATTGAATCAATTCTGTGTCTTTGCTCCTGCCATACAAACATAAGGCCCACTGGTATCAGCCATCTGTAGTTAATGCTTTTCTTGAGTAACATTTTGATGAAAAAATTATTTTCTCTTATTTCTCTCACTCTTCTTGATACCTGTTTCAGAACCACTATTTCTTTATCTTTATATTTTAGTGTTTTTTTCTCTTGCCACTTGGAGTATTTGTGTTTTTATAGTTTTCTAAGTGAATATTTTATGGACTTGGTCGCTTATTTCTCATTGCATATTTTGTAAATAAACGAAGCACCTCATCCATTCCATCCATCATCTTCTCTTTGGTTATCTCCAATACTTCTGCAAGAATTTCTGTCATTATTTCTGTAAAGGGTTCGCCCTTTTCTTCTTCTACATTCTGGAATCTAAGATAAAACTCTGACCTGTCCATTTCCCATTGCAATGAGCTCTTCTCCTTTTCAACCACATTCTATCAAGTATCAATATCTCCAATTTTCTTATCTCTTTCTATATCCTGTTCTTCAATTTTCTGGAATCTATCCTCATATTTCATCATCATCTGGTGGATATTCTCAACTTTTTCATCTGTCTTTTGAGTTCTTTGTTCAGTATTTTGAATTCTCTTTTCAATGTTCTCTGTTCTTACTTGTATCTTTTGAATTCCTTGAATAATCATCTGTCATGTCACTTCCTTATCTTTTTCCTGTTGCAACATCATCTGTATTGATTGTTGTCTTCTAGATGGTGTAGATTGGTATCAAAGAAGCAGTAGTTGTTGTCTTTCTGCTCAACTTCCCAAAAATAAACAAAAAAAAAAAAACAGGCACCAAAAAAAAAGAAAAGGAAAAAATTCTTCAGGCTCTTGTATGCCTAAATAGAACTAAAAAAGAAAAAGGAAACAGAAAGGGAACATTAAAAAAAAAGATTAAAAGGAAAAAAATATCTTCTTTAGAGATATAAAAAATAAAAAGGAAAAGAGCTATAAAAAAGAGAGAGAAAAAATTCAAATTCCTTGCCCGTAGGCCATAGTCCAACTAAAAAATATCTGGATGAGGGGGTGAGACAAAAAGGGAAAAAAAGGCCAGCTAAAAGAAAACTCTGCCACCATATGATGTCCAAAGCTTTTTCATCAAGTTTCAAACCAGATTTATAGTTTTATAGTTCTCTTCAAGGTCACCACAATCTTCTTTCTTTCACTTAAAAGTCTTCAGACTCCAGCCATTAATAGGTCAAAAGAAGAGCACCTGTGTAAACAATGTCCATACTCATCCAGCTATCTTCTCAATACACAGGCTCAGAGCCCTTGACTATAGCAGCAATTTATAAACAAGAAAGAGAAAACAATGCATCCAAGGCTCTAGGTGTCAGTGTTACTTATTTCCCTCTACTTTCATTTCCCCCCTCCAATCCATCACCAAAAAAAAAAGAGAAACAAAAACAGAGAAAAATAAAAAGGCTAATAAAAAGTATTAAAACGTTGAGGAAATAAATAAAAATAATAATCTTAAACAAAAGAGACTTTTTTTAAAAAAGGAAGGAAAACCAGTCCAGTTTAAAAATGGAAGTCTATTACATAAATTCCAACCATAAAAAGGAGGGGAAAAAATCATTAAGTTTAATACCGGCTCAATCTCGCCACTTAATCACTTCTATTTTCACTTTTAATTTTAGTTTTAAAATCTTTAGGGTGTTCTTTAGAAAAAAATAGTAGTATACAAATTGTCTCACCAGACCGACACACTTTCTCCACTTTCTTCCTTTCTGGAGCTGTCCCAGCTTCAGCAGTTTGATGGCTTCCTCTCTGCTGCCGGCATAAAGATCTTCTCCTGGATCGACCAGGGACTTTGCAATGTCCCTGGGATTGACAGGTTGAGTCCTTTGGGACTCCTTCTCTTTGGGATGGTTTAGGTCCTTGTGGACCATCCAGAAGCAAAAATATAAATGGTGATCGCCACGACACCAGCTTCACCCTCTCCAAAGAAAAGAACTTTTAAAAGTGGAGAGATATAGAGCACCACCGAATGATTAAAGATGTTTTTCCTTCATGATTTTATGGAAAATGACCAGTCTTATAATTGCTATGAGATAAAATAATAATGAAAGAACAAGAAGGCCGGAAACTTTAAAAAAAGGGGGGGAAATCGTAGTAATAGGATAAACGAATACAATTTCCTGGACTGCTGGATGTTGATTGTGATAAAGAGACAGAAGGATTAATAAGGTCAATAGAGATAAAAGGAGACCTTTGGCAAGGATCGCAACAAAAGACTTTGAATTTTAATAATTCAACTGATAAAGCAAAATGGAAGAAATAAGCAAAGACTTTTAGTCAGAATTGCAAACTATAAGTGAAATGCTGAAAGAAAGAAGGGAATTATTGCTCATACTGGCAAAAAAATAATGGTGATGCAGTCCATAGAAGAACAAAGAAATCTCAGAGAGGAGCAGTTAAAGGAATAGGAAACTGATTCAGATGAACATGGAGAACAAGAGATATCGCCAAAAGACATTAAAGGAACTAAAACTATGACATTGATGACAGAGATAATAAGTAAAAGAGAAAACGCTCCCAGGATTAAACAAAAGAAAAAGAAATTCTACCAGAAGAAACTTCAAAAAAGAGAACAGGAAAGGGAGGGGGAGAAGATGGGTGACTGGCAGATGGAAATGAAAAGGAAAGATTGGGGAAACTTAGAAAAGGGAAAACTAGATAAAACCAAGAGAAATTACAAGGTGGAGAGATTTAGAGATAAGGGTTGGATAGGATATAAAAGGGGGATGTCACATGGGAATGTATTTGGGTATTTTTTTTTAGTAGAAACTTAAAATGGGGAGATTTGAAATTCAAAATGAATTGGGAATTATGCTAAGAGTATTATATATGATATATGAGACAAGTGAAGATGAACTAAGAGATGTGAAGAGGGTTTTATTATTATTAATTCATTCTTTAATATATATATCCTAAATGAAATAGAAAATGTTAAGCCTGGGTTCCCCAACCAGGGTTAGGTAGACAAGCTAAACAGAATGTGCAGCGTTAGTCAGATAGGCACACAGATAAATGAGTGAGCTAAGCTTGTATGTTTATTAACATACAGTAAAAATAACAGATACACTTGTGCTATCAAGAATATATTTTATTCCAGTATAAGTTTATAGCATAGTCAAAAACAGTCCAGTATTCATTTACCATGTAGTCAGTCCATTCAGGGATATTCAGTTAGCAAAGTCCATGTAGAATATCCAATTGTCAGTTCTCATAAATCAGTCCGTTGTTGTCTCTCCCGTTCGAGCAATGCAGTCTTGCTTCCAAGCAGTAATCAGGGATCATCAAAGCCAGAGAGAGAGAGAGCAAGCTGTAGCCTTGCTACTTTTATATGGTTTTCATAACCACACCCACAGTTGCTATTTTACAGTTAAAGCTGCATACATTAACTATGATTCATAGTTAGGATTTCACCTAAAACAGTTAGGGTGAACAATGTTATCCCTAACAGAAAATATAATTGATGAAATAAAGTATATGAGAAAATAAAAAATATGGATCATATTGGAATTTTATAATGAGAATATTATAATTTAAAAAAGGGCAATGAATTTTTTGTTCAAATTACAGGAGTAAAATTTGACTATGTGGAAATAAAGAAAAATATGAAATGCTTATATGAATAATGTTGGAAGAAATATAAGATATATTGTACATTGAGGAATATACCATGTGGATCCTAAATATATTAATTTTACTTTAATCTTGGTTTTTTGTGTGTTTACTATACATTGGTCTTGAGTAAATTAATGAAGATAATAATGCATAAGGTAAAATAAAACAGGTAGTAGGCTGAAAATGGAAATATGTGAGGAAATGATTTTGATATTGAATTAATGGTTTGAAATATGAAATGGAAATTTATTTGAAGATTAATGGAGTGGATAATAATTTGGTGTGTTATTAAATAAGAAAGTTGAAAATGTTAGTATGACAATGTATACGTGTTGTAATCTGGAATCACGTTGCTTATGTGAAGAGATGTGTAAAAAATAAAAATAAAAAACTTTTTTTTTTAAAAAGACACTAGAGTTAAATGGCATTAACTTAGAAATGACACCAAATTCTGTTGCTCTGGGTGACCTTCTCCAGCAATCTCTGGAGACAAAAGGCCATGTTGAAGGACAGCAGACGTCAATTTCCTGGGTGTTGAACTCTCTGCCCCAGCATCACTTTCTGGACTTGCCCTGACAGGAAGGAAGGACCACAACCTCAACAAAAGAATGATCCCAGGGGTATATCTGTAATTTTTACAAACATGTTTATTTCATCCTCTCCTCTGCAGATGGAGCCCCCAAAAAGTTCAGGATCCCAAAGGAGAAGTTGCTTCTTGCTATAATTATGACCTTTGAGACCTGTGATGCTATATCTCCAGTTTTTGACTTTGATGTAGGCATTAGATTGAAGCCACATAGAAAGGATCTTCTATCAGAAAAGGATAAATTCCTTGGGTGAAGCTCTCTGGGACCAAGTTTTGGGACAGGAACAGGCTCTGCTCTTGATTGCACCTTTCTCTCCTTTGCAGATGAAACTGAGTGGTTCTCTGTTTAGATCAGGAAAGCCACTGGCACTTCTCAGAGTCTTTGAATTTTTCGAACAGTTCCTGTTGTTTGTGTTAAAAACAGGAAATGGATTGATTAATGCCATGAATGATTAACCTTCTGCTTCTGCTTATGCTTGTGTCCCCATCAGTCTGTGTGAAGCTGAGAAGGAAATGCCCATTGAGTTTGGAGCACCAGCATGAGAACAATCCATGGAGCTTTTACAGGCCTGGAGACCATCTCATTGATGTGGTCACAACTGAAACACATGTGTTGCCTATAATGTGGCCTTTCAACAGCCCTCCCTCTATACCTTCTCCTTCGTAAGTCATGGAGGGTGATGTAGTTGCACTCCCTCCATGTGCAATTCTAACACTCTCCTTATTTCACTTATTTTTGTTCCGCAGGACCTGTCTAATTTCCTGAATGATTTTTATTTCCATGGCTTCCCTATTTTGCTTAACTTTGTGGAAGAAAGTAAAATCCAAAGATGGAGTTGAAAAAAAACTGAAGGAAATCCAGGTGATTTTCTTTTCTCAGTTCAATCCTGACTTCATCACTTGAATAATGACCTTTGTTTAAGTAGCGATTGAAACAATTGTAGCTGCCTCTCTCAGCCTATTTCCATAGTTGCATAATTGATAACAAATAACAGATAATCAGAATTGGAAGGGACCTTGTAAGTCATCTCGTCCAACTCTCCGCCCAAGTGGGAGACCCAACACCATTTCTGACAAATGGCAGTCCAATTTCTTCTTGAATGTCTCAAGTGATGCCGCTCCCACAGCTTCTGAGGGAAACTTCTGTTCCATTGGTTGATTGTTCTCACTGTCAGAAAGTTTCTCCTGATTTCCAGGTTGAATCTCTCCTTGATCAGTTTCCATCCATTATTCCTTGTCTGGCGTGCAGGTGCTTTTCACCCCCTCATCTCTCTGGCAGCCCCTCAATATTGGAAGACTGCTATCATGTCTCCCCTGGTCCTTCTCTTTACTCGACTAGCCAAGCCCAGTTCCTGCAACCGTTCATTGTATGTTTTAATCTCCAGTCCCCTATTAATCCTGGTTGCTCTTCTCTGTACTCTTTCTAGAGTCTCAACATCTTTTTTGTAATGTGGTGAACAAAACTGGATGCAGTACTCTAGGTGTGGTTTTACTAAGGCTTTATACTGTAGTATTAGTGTCTCCCTTGATCTTGATTTTATCCCTCTGTTAATACAACTTAGGATTGCATCAGCTTTTTTGGCTGCTGTTGAACACTGCTGGCTGATATTTAACTGGTTGTCCACTAAGACTCCAGGATCCCTCTCACAGTTACTGCTATTGAGCCTGGTTTCACCCAGTCTATATGTGTCCTTTTGGTTTTTCTTGCCTAAGTGTAGGACTTGACTTTTCTCTACATTGAATTTCATTTACTTAGATATGGCCGAGTGTTCTAGTCAATCAAGATCCATCTGGATCCTGAGCCTATCTTCTTGGGTGTTAGCTATTCCAAGATCATTGGATTTGGATCAGTGTTGCCCAAAGGCTTAGCAGGTTTGTGAAGATTATATATTTTAAAAGGATTTGTTGTTGCTGTTCACGATAACATAAATATTATTTTTACAATAGGGAGATTTCTGATTTTAAAATTGCCGTACAATTAATTTTTGTCATTCAAGCGGTCAACAAGAATTCCCAGTTCCTACCAATCTCACACTTGGCTACAACATCCACGACAACTATCTAAGCACCTTCCGTACTTCAGATGCCTTGCTGGACATGCTCTCCACTGGAGAAGCCAATGTCCCCACCTATGGCTGTGGGAGGAAGGAGAACCTCCTGGCTCTGACTGATGCAGCTGAGAGGGACATCTCCATCCAGATGTCAACATTTGTAGGCACCGACAAGGTCCCACAGGTTTGTGTGTGTTTTTCTCTGTCTGAGGTGAGTGGGGTGGTGGGGATAAACAACAGATCCAATATCTTAATAGAATTCAAGAGCTGTTTTTCATAATATTAGGGAACATAATAACTATGTTTTAGTCTATTATGTTCATCTTCAAATTCGCCATTGAAGGCTTGAAAAGCCATAAGGTCTCTGTAGAGGATATTCTACTGAAGGTTTTCCATGAGCATATTCATTTTCATGTATCAAGAAAAACTGCCTTATCTAATTGGAATCAAGTTGGCAATAGTCCTGCCTATGTATGAAAAATTATTAAGATCACAGGATCTGAAGAGTATATTTGGGGTGGATAAAAGGAGTTCAGCTCCTACCCTCAGAGAGACAGTAAGTTCTGAATTTACAAAATTTCTACTTTATATAAATTCAGGATGTACAATTATTGGTTTAAAATTAAAGTAATGAAACAGGCAGAGTCCCAAAACAAACAAAATTTCAATTAAAGCCTTACTGGATTGTACAACTGACAATTTGTGTTAGGAGTTGCGGTCTCTTAGTCTCTTGTACATCTGGAGAAAAAGCTGAAAAATTGTTCCACAAAGAACTTGGGATATAGAATCTGAGAAAGAGGTTTTATTACTCAAAAATAGCATATAATACAGCCCTATATTTTAATGGTGGACAGGAGCACATGCCTTGGTTGAGGAAAGAAGGGCTGAGATGCTGAGAGTGCAATTGTTTTATGCCCTCTGTTGGGATTTGAATTTGAGCTTGTATTCTGATTGGTTGTCAGACTCCCATGGGGCCATGCAGGGGCAACTCTGTGGGCTGTCCTGAGTCCCAGGCTTGGTTGAGCCTGGCTGGATGGTGATGTTATAAAAGGGCTTTAGGCAATTCCTATTATAGCTTTACCTGGAGTAAATCTTTGTTATGTAAAATAGACTGGCCTAGGCCAGAGTAATGGTCCATCAGCAAAGGTGGGAGGGGGGGCTGAGTTTTAGGGGTGGGATTGAAATTTATTAACAACCAGTTCTGTGGGTGTGACCTCATTTGTGGGTGTAGCTTGTTGGTAATGTGACTGGGGAGGGAGTGGCTTGCTGACTGGGACTGGCTAGATGGTCTTGTGATGGAGTGGGAATGGCTAGGGGATCTTGTGGCTGGCAACCCAAATTTAAGTGGTCCTCACTTAATGACCAGGTCCTCGCTTAGTGGCCAATTGCTTAGCAAGTGATTTTTGCCAGTTTCCAATTCCTGGGAAACCCTGGAGAGAGCCAGGCGAGGCGCGGACAGATATAGGGAGGACTGCAGAGGGATTTGCGAGGCCAACTCAACATCAACAAATTTCTTTGCCCTAATGACTAGTATTAAAAACTAAGTATTAAAAAAGATATACCAAAACAAAATGTAGTTTATTATGTCATGTCTTTAATGCTTAAATTATAAAAAGGTACACAAAATTATATTGTTACAACATTTTAAAATATTAATCAAAAACTATTACATAACAAAACTTTACAAAAAACAATAAAACTTATTGAAAGTACTCCCAAATTGCTTTTCTATTTTCGTCCCAAGTAACAGTATTCTTGTGTTTAACACGAGCATCTTCAGCTGTGTGAGGATGTGCATGTAACCAATTCTATTTACAATAGGAACAGGGTACCATTCTTGCACAGAGAAGCCAATGAGATTGAAGATCAGGAGGTTTGTAATATTGGAAACTGTCAGGCGACTTCTGCCCTCTGAGCATATTATGTTCATCTGCAAGAATCCCCTTTCCGCCTACCCTGAATTGACTGCAGTAGTTTTTATAATATCTCTAGCCTTTTTAATGCTGCAAGGAATTGTATAATTTTTAGAATCTTTCAGTACATTTTCTATGAAATCACGATATTCATTAATATTGATTTCATAATTGAAAATTTGACCAAATGCAACCAATTGTCCTTCAGCTGCTATCCATGGAATCACCACTTCTTCACTGTTCCAATAATCTGGCTCCAAATATTTTAGAAATTTTAATTGATCAATGTCTTTAAATTGTCGGCCTGTTCTTTAATGTTCACAATCCATCAATCTTTTCTTCAAATTAGTTACAATACTTTGTGTTAATTTTTCACGATGAAGTCCCCACAAATCGATCATTTTGTATAAAATTTATATTTTTAAAGATTTATGAAGTAATTAATTCATCAACCTTATTTCATATGAACCCTTTTCCTCTATTTCAAATGATCTAATTGATCTTATTACAAATTTTTCAGCCTTTATAATGTCTATGTTTCTCGCTTGCAATGCATTAGAAAGAAGAAATATTTCAGTTAACACATCAATCATCAAGGCCAAGTCAGTGAGAAAATATGAGTTTTCAAGACAGGCAGCAATACCGGAGTATTTTGATTTGAACAGAAAAACTGATGGAGCACTGGACAAGCCCTCCATACAGCTGGGGTTGATCTTAAACTACAGGCAGCCCAACTTAGTCCAAAAATACTACCAATTTTTATAATTTCAATCTCAAGTTGTTTGGAAATTTTGTTAAGTTCAATTAAAGTTCTTATTTGATTGATGGAAAACTAGAATATATTTTATCAATAAAAATTTGAAAATGATTGATTTGCTTTATTTCCCTAATAGAATCATCTAAAACAAGTTGCAGGGGATGGTTCAAACAGTGCCATATTATAATGTTTGGAAAATATTTGGCTCTCCTTGTGCTTACCCCAGATTTTCTCCCAAGCATAACAACTGGCTCCATCAGAGCAAAATCCAATTAAATTTTTCTACAGTTAGTTCCGATAAAACCCAACTTTATTCAAAGTTTCTATAACCGAACAATCTCTGCATCTTGTTTATCTAATTCTACTTATTCAAGGAAAATCGTTGGTGAGAAAGCTGGACCCTCAACTTTTAAGTATAGTATAAGAACTAGTTTGGAAGATACTGTTGAGGTTTCGTCAATTATCAAACAGTTTTTTGAAGTTTTCTCAATAATGTTGGGAAATAAATGTTTCCTGATACTTTTTGCAATGAAATCTACGATTGCAACTGCAGTTCTACGTGAATTCAACCCTGTTCCCAAATCTAATCCATTTGTTATTTGTAATTCAATCAGATCTTCTGTATATGAAAATGGTCTACACCTTTGTGCCAGACTATCCACTGTAGTAAACATTCTACATGTACATTCCAGATATTTCTCAGTCATCTTCTCCAGTCCTTTACTGATGACATCCTGCTCATATTGCTTCAACTTCTCTGCACAGATGTTGTGAATGTTCCATATTAACATACTTCAAATAGGCTATTCCAATTGGACAATAAATACCCGATGCTGATTGGCTACTTTTCTCAACGCTGATAGGCCAATCATAGCAGGGCTATGATTTGCCAATTCAAGCGGCGGGAAAAACAAGTAGCCATCATTGGACACTAGCCGTGAGCAGCTCTCTATAAAAAGAGCTGCCGCGTCTCCTGGTTAGAACAGACTTTCAGAACTAGATAAAAGAGCTGAAGTTACGCTGATCTCTGAGTCTCATTCCTGCGAACCGAACAGTGAACCTTAGATTAAAAATGTTCCTTCAATTTCTTTCTGAGGAAAGTTTTCTTTACTCCTTCCTGATTGTTCAATTTGGTAATTCTTCCACTCCTTAGCTCCATGGACACTTTTTTCTTTGGTCGAAATTTCAAATCTTCTGCAATACTTGCAACCAATTTTTTTCTGGGAAACGTCCAGTCCATCATATTTTTCCCTACAATTATTTTACTGCTGCAGTGTCCAGCAGTCAGGAAGGTTCCCTTCAATGTCTTATTCAACTCTTCGAGTACATGATGATGTGCTGGCTCCTTCTTCTAGTCATGGCATGGATGATGTCCTGGCTCCAGTTTCTTCGATGAATGATGTGCTGGCTCAGCTTTCCTCAGACTCCCATGGTTGTGGTTGTGGTTGTGACTCTTGGATCTCCTTTTGTTTTCTTGCCAAACAAAGCAGACAAACTCATTTGCCTTTTTATTTTGGCAATGTGCTGTAAAAAACATGGACATGACTCAGAGTGACTGGGAATAATGTCAGAGACTGAGTTGTTTACTTGTAAAGTTTATCTTTGCTTAAGACACTTTACTTGGTTCATTTTGCTTATTTAATACGGTCATAAAGTTTACTTAAGAAAGTTAATAAAGGTTATCTTTGCATAAGACACTTAATACAGTTTACTTGGTTCATTTTGCTTATTTAATAAAATCATAAAGTTTACCTAAGAAAGTTAATAAAAGTTATCTTTGCTTAAGACACTTAGTTTACTTGATTCATTTTTTTTACTTAATAAAGTGTTGATGAAAACTTTAAAAAAATGGTTAAGCCTTTGCATGCTTGTGGGATAGATAAGGATAGTTGTGGGATAGATAAACCTCCTGTGCAACCATAGTGGGACTGTGTGGTCAACCATCCCAGCGATCCAGTTGATTTTCTCCCCCTTTTTATAGAAAATATCGGTTGTCTGCTAGGTGTCCTTCTACATACTCTTGACATGCTCCAGACATCCTAAATATACGAGATACATCCCAGATACAAATGTTTTGTCCATTTTTCATACTTTATATATGAGATGCATACGCTTACATCCTTTCTATTTCCATGCTACCAACGCTGTGTAGACGTTACATGTACCTTTTGTTTCCTCCCGCTTTCAGTTTTCAGCTGCAGCGGATGTGAATTGGGGGGATGGCCAGAGGATGCAGAGAGGATACAGCGGACGTTTAATGGATGATAATGGACATAGAACGTTTGTTGCCCGTATATGTCGCGGATGTACATCGTATGCGGCGGAAAGTTCATCCGTTCAGAAAGTTTTGTGCAGCTCAAAACTTCTTGTGCGGATGAAATTGCAGTGAACGGATGCTCGATGGATAGAACGTATGAAACACGTATGCAGTGAGTACACAACGGATGCATAGCGTTTTCCAATGGATGGCAAGCTTTTTTTTACGTTTTATATCCTCTTTGCATCCATAAGTCCAGTGGGACCAGGCCCAAGAGCTTGCTCTTCCTCAGACCATCATCTGTGAACTATCCTTAAATATCACATTTCAATTCTTACTATGTTACAGAGCCCCAGATTATGACATTGAACCTGTAAACAAGCTAGATTCTCTACTAACATGGGCAACATCCTGCCCACACAGTTTTATCTTTCTTGCTGACTTCAATCTACCTCATATTAACTGGACCCTTAATGAATGTACAACTGAACGCACCCATGCAACCTTCTACAATGCAGTAACAAATCCGGTACTGGAACAACTAGGGGTTTAGAGAGTGGCCCAAAGTTACCCAGATGGCTTTCATGATCAAGGCAGGACTTGAACTCACAGCCTCTTGCTTTCTAGCTCAGGGGCTTAACCCCTAGACAAACTTGCTCCCTTACATATTTATCAAGTCTGGCACAATCCTTCATCCAGTGCATCTTATATGAGATACTATAATTTATCAAATCTTAAAACCCAGATATTTTTCTACTGCTGAAAATATTTCTGATTTCCTCCTAGAAACAACCATGACTAAATACACTTGTTTCTAGGAGGAAAAAAAAAATATTTTTCTGGAAATTTAGTAATGTTTAAATAAGATCAAAGTACATCTGCCTGAGAATTGTTATAAATCTCGTATGATAGCGATTTATCAAGTCTATTATATTAATGACAACATGGAAAAATTGATGGCTTAACAACAAAATGTTGTATCTTCCCACTTTCATGACAAAGATTTAAAAAACTAAAAACAATTTGAGTACCATTTTTAAATCAGTTTTTATCCACGTAATTATCATGCCATCCACCCCTCAATTAACTGGGTTTCTGATCAAAGCACAAAATTGTTTGTTACTCTTTCCTGAGATCAAGTTATATCAGCAGTATTTCCATAATGCATTTAGGAAATAATATGTGAGGATGACTTGCATAGAGCACATAAATTATATCCCCCCCCCCTTTTCCCACCATCCATTTAGAAAGGGCAGTGATAGGAGGGAAAGACTTTTGGGGGGTAGAGGAGAGATTCTGCCTGGGGAAGAACCAGATAAGAGAAGGAAACCTACAGCTGCACAAAAAAAGGGTCGGTGGGAGATTTGTACTTTCTGACTCCCCAAATCCTGTCAGTGCAGCATAACAGTGAAGTGGGCCTAGCTCAGGTTTCCTCTCTGGGCTTCCTGGGAGAGGATTTCCCTGAAAATTTTCTTCCTGACAAATCCCTGTTTCTGATAATCAACCTGTTGCTTTCAGGGAGTTCATAAATCTCCTTTTTTCTGTTGTTCAAGTATATTTTGTCAAAATCTATATTGGGATATGATCAACAAATTTTTGTGAACTTTTTCGTTCATTTGTAAGATAGTGGTAGCATCTATTTTCCTAATAAAGCATGTCTGTACATCAGGAAACAACAGAAGAAAGATTGAAATGTGAAAAAGCATCTGCGATAAGAAACAAAAGTTTTCTGCTTTTAAAATTGCTGCATGTTCCCATTCTAGTTCAATCCTTTCCTGGAGAAGAATGAGTTTGTCAGTATTTCAGAATGTAAACTCTACATGGACCCAAATGGAGAAGTAGCAGCAGATGTGACCATTTTGGGTTTCTTTGTTCTTCCCAGGGATGATCCCAGGGATGAGTTTCTGGCACATTTTGAAAGACAGAGACTTTCTATCAAGCAAGATGTTCTTTCACGGCTAAAGGTGCTCAACAAGTTGGAGAATGTTTTGGTGTCTTCTCTCTGTTTTCCAAAGCCTGAGGTCCCATTTCAAGAGGACTGATGCTGTTCCCCAAAGGTGGTTGACCTTCACCAAGAATTGAATCTGGGCAGTAGAAACTGGATTTTTTCCCTTAGGCTGCTTGGGAGGCTTCAATATTGTTCCATTTTGTGGACCACATACAATTAAGGGTCTCCATCAAACGGGTGAGAAACCCACAAGGGATGGGGAAGGTGTCCCTAGCAGCTTCTGGTTGTTTGCTCCTTGTGCCCAGAAGAGCAACAAAGGCGGCAATTCTGCTGACCGGGGCCTGAATCCAGGCTTGGACTGTATCGGAGGGGATTGAATCGTGATTGGACGGAGATCCTTTTAGCCCCATTGGGGGAAAGAAGCTTCCTCTCGTCCTGCTTGGGGAAAAGTGTCCCCTGAAAGGGCAGGTCCATAATCTGGAAGGCTCCTAAGGAGGCCAGACCTGGCCAGAGCCGTCCATGCCTCCCTTTCACTCTCCCTGGGATAGAGCAATGAGCCTTCTGCTGCTAGGAAGCAGCTCCAAGGCTTTCAGTTCATCTGAAATTATCAGGATTGTTCTGATATCACACCTTAAAATTTTGGGTGTAAGAAGAGGGGAGAAATGCGTGTTGATGGGGTCATGAGAAGGAACTGACTGGTTATCACTTAATGCTGAAATCTTTTCTCAGTTCCATCCAGGGGTGAGATTCAAATTTTGTAACAATCGGTTCTGCGGGTGTGGCTTAATTTTTGAGTGTGGCTTGGTGGTCACGTGATTGGATGGGCATGGCTTTGTGGCCATGTGGCCGGCAAACCAAATACAAGTGGTCCTTGCTTAATGGCCAGTTGCTTAGCAAGTGTTCTAATTTATGACTGATCTCCCCAGAGCTTCTTGACCTGGAGTTTTGGAGTTTTGACAATGATACACATACACACAAACACACATGTGCGCGCGCGCGCACACACACACACATACACATACACAGAAAGATCCTTCTAACCCTGATATTCTTTGATTCTGTAAGGATCTCCTGCTGGAGCAGGGGGTTGGACTAGATGACCTCTGAGATCCCTTGCAGGCCAGCCCTAGATTGCTGTGCTGCTTCAAAGAGTCTTCTGAAGCCAGGGTTTAGGTCCTTCCTTCCTCTCTGTTTTTTCTTCTTTCCCTCCCTCCCTTCTTCCATGTATTTATCTATCCATTCATGTATCTCATTCTCCTCCCTCCATCTCTTCCTTTCTTTTTCTTTCTTTGTCCCTTCCTTCCATCTCTCCCTTTCTTTATCTATCCCATTTCTTCCTTTTTCTTCCTTTCTCTTTCTCTTTTCTTTCTTGTCTCTCTCTTCCTCTCTCATTCCCCCTTCTTCTCTCTTTCCCTCAATCTTTTCTCCCTCTCTGTATTTCTCTGTCTCTCTCTGCTTCTCTGCCTATCTTCCCCTCTCCCCTCTCCACTTTGTGAGTGTGTGTGTGTGTGTAAAAGAGAGGCTTAAGTCTGACCAGGTCTGGTCTCTTTAAGAACCTCCCCAACTATGAACCTGCTGGGGGATAGGTCTGGGGAGGGGTGGCAGAAAAAGGCAAATGGGTTGGGGGGCAGGTAAAGGTGACTGACAGTGGCACATAGGCAACTGGGCCCCGGAGCTTGCAGAGCCTCACTCACCAAGGGAGATCAGGCAAGGTGACAGTGGAAGGCATGCATCAATGGCTGGCCTGGCAAGTGGGGAAAAGCAGGCTGCAGGCTATACCACGCATGCGCAATAAGGACTGACTAGGCGCGGAGGGGAGGGGCAGGTGGAGTGGGGTGGGGCCAGTCAGTGGTACGATTTCCAATTCTCTGAACTGCAGAGAATCATAACAACTGGTTCTATAGAATTGGACAGAACCAGAAGAATCCCAACCCTGGTTTCATCTCTCCAGACTTTTCTATTTTATAAAGTCCGTTTTTTTGTTTTTTGTTTTGCAATGTCAGATGCCAAAAACAAAAGAGATGAACTAACAGAAGAATCTTTCAGGAGTTTTATCTCCAGCCATTTGGAAATAGTGAGAGATTTTATATTTACTTAAGTGAAGACCAGAGGCTAATATCTAATAACTTGTCTAATATTAATTTTTACTTCCATTTTCCATGGACAGAGATCCTAACACGTTTCCTTCTCCAATCTTGTTTATTTTCTTTTCAGTCCTTTCCTCAATCTGAATGTGCAGAAACTTGTCATCCTGGATTTGTCAAGAGGGCTCGAGAAGGAGAGCCAGTTTGCTGCTTTGACTGCGTTCCTTGTCCTTGTTCTCCACTCAGAAAGGTGGGTGACACCAGAGGAAAATGGGAGGCCTGGTGGAACTGGATCCATCCAGAGCATTGTCATGAAAGTGTAAATTAAAAGACACTTTGAAGCTGAATTGATTTGTGGTTTATTTTCAAAATGCCCCATTTCTCATCTGAACAGAAGAGCAAAAAGACTGTGAAGGAAGGGCTGGATAGAGAGAGGTGGCTGTGGCAGATTAGGCAACCTTTACTACTGCCAGAGAAAATATTTCTTCTTTTTTAGCTTGGATGTGTCCTTTCTTCCACATTTACTTCTCCAGGAACATCTGAGTTCCTTGAAACACAAAAAATTGCTTTGGGTCCACCTCCTGAAAGAAGGATTACAATGCAGTTTAAGCCCCTGTCACACTGCACCAATGGATGGAAAGAGGATGTAAAATGGAGGAAAACACTTGTCATCTGTTGATTAACGCGATGTATCCGTTCTGTACTCACTGCCTCCGTTTTGCAATCTCTCTATCCGTCCAGCATCCGTTTTTTGACGTTTCATCCGCTCAGAAAGTTTTGAACTGCTCAAAACTTTTGAGCGGAAAATGTATCCAATGCGTCCATTCTGCATCCGCTAGGCATCCGCTAGGCATCCGTTCTGCATCCGTTATGCATCCGCTATATCCGCTAGGCATCCTCTTCGCATCCGTGCAACTCCATCCGCTCCAGCGGTAAACGGACGCAGGGAGGAAGTGAACCGGATGCAGAATGGATGCAGAACGGATGCCTAGTGGGTGCAGCACGGAAACAAAGCATTTAAAACGGAAAAAATGTTCACAGAGGGGACCTATCTAGGATATTAAGGATGTCTGTGAACTCTACTATGGGAAGAAAAAGAGGCGGCCAAGAAGCGTCTGGGTCCGAAGATGGATCGGGAGAAGAGCAGAGGACGGACTGTACAACAAGCTGATGGTGGAGCTCAGGAACGAAGACACTCGTGCATTCCAGAACTTCATGAGGATGCCTCCAGCCATGTTTCATGAAGTTGTGCAGCGGCTGACACCCAAGTTGACCAAGACAAACACCAACTTCCGGCCCAGCCTGGAACCTGGGCTCAAGGTGGCACTCACTCTGCGCCACCTGGCCTCGGACCACCTACAGGAGCATGCAGTACAGCTGGAGGGTGCCACCCAACACCATCAGCATTGTGGTCAGAGAAGTGGTGCAGGCCATCATCGAAGAATACCTGGAGGAGCTCCTCCAGTGCCCCTCCACTGAAGAAGGCTGGAAGACAGTTGCAGAGCAGTGGTATCAGAAGTGGAACTTCCCCCACACCGTTGGAGCCATAGATGGAAAGCACGTAGCCTGCAAAGCACCACCCAAGTCGGGGTCCACTTATTTGAACTACAAGGGCTTCTTCAGCATTGTCCTCTTCGCCATGGTCGATGCTGGCTACATGTTCATGGACATCGATGCTTCAGGCAATGGGTCAGCTTCAGATGCCCAGGTATACAATACCAGTGACCTCAAGGAGGGGCTGGAACGCAACCTCATCGTGGGCTTCCCAGATCCAGAACCCCTGCCCAACGACATGCAAGATGTGCCCTACTCCAGTGTGGGGGTGACGCCTTCTCCCTCACAACCTACCTCATGAAGGCCTACATCTCCAGACTCCTCACCCGTGAAGAGAGGATCTTCAACTACAGGCTGTCCAGGGCAAGACGAGTGGTGGAGAACGCCTTTGGCATCCTGGCCAACAGGTTCCAGGTACTTCTCACGACCATGCAGCATCGCCCAGAGACCGTGAGGAGGATCGTGGAAGCTTGCTGCATCCTGCACAATCTCATGCGCACCCGCTACCCAGTGTTGCAGAACAGGCTCATGGACCTCCAACAAGGCAATGGGGACATGGAGCCTGGGGAATGGAGGCAAGGGCAAAATCTGATAGACACTGTGGATGTGCAAGGCCCCAACAGAGCCTCACGTGAAGGGAAGAAGCAGCGCAACCTCCTGAGACACTGGTGCAACTCCCCAGCTGGAGCAGTAGAGTGGCAAGACAGGATGATAGATGCTAAATGGATGCTTCCTTCAGCCTGTCTCATCACACTGATAAGATTGGGCCATGTATGTTGAGTGGTCCTACAAAGAACAGGGCATTTAATAAAGAGTTCTGTTTATGCTGACATGTGTGGATCCAAGATTACATTGTTATTGATAATAAAGGGCCATAGGTGTGGCACCTGGGAGGGTGGACCATCCAGTCCCACTATGCTTGCACTGGGGTTTTATCTATCCCACAGCTATTAACCATCCCAAAGGAATCCCTGCCCATCCCATTGCTATCTTAACCCATCCCACAGCTATTACCCATCACACAGGTATCCCTGCCCACCCCACTGCTATCTTAACCCATCCCACAAGCATGCAAAGGCTTAAACCAATTCTAAAAGTTTCCACCAAGACTTTATTAAAAAAAAGAAATGAAGCAAGTGTGTGAATCAAAGATAAACTTTATTGAACAACAAGTTGTAAAAGAAAAATGACCCAAGTCAAGTGTCCAAATAAAGTCCACAGGTAGCCAGCCACCCAGTCTCTGGCAGTCTTCACGGTCACTCGGAGGTGTGCCCAGTCTCAGGGGTGAAGGGCCCAGGTGCTGTGGAGGTGGCTGGTGCTGGAGTGTTTGTCTGAAGCGCCATTGGGGTGCTTGGCCCCAAGAGGACAACAGGTGACGGTGTGTTGAGAAAGCTCTCGGACAGCTGGCTCAGACCCGTGATGTTGAGAGCTCCTTCCTCCATGCCATGGGGTGTCAGCCCCAGTACCGATGACAGATGTACTGAGGCCGGGCTTGGCTGTGGTGTGGAGGAAGGAGCAGTGTAGTGGGGCTCTCTGGTCTGCAGCTGGGTGAGGACTGGCGTGGGTGGCATAAGTGTCATTGGTGGCATTGGTGGCGTGGGTGGCATCAGTGTCATGGGTGGCATCGGCATCAGTGGAACCGGTGGCAACGGTGTCGTCCAATGACTCTGTGCCTGGACTGGGAAGGGCTGCTGCCTGTGCTGCTGGACCTCCTGGTAGCCGTAGCCCTGGTAGGTGAGGGGCTGTGGAAAGCCTTGGAATGGGAGGGACATCACCTGGGGTGGAGGAGCAGACATGGACTGGGTGGGAGCAGGTTCCTCTGGATCTGGAGGGTTGCGAAGCAGATCGGTGATCCGGTCCTTCACCACCTGGTACTGGGGTTCCGCCATGTCCGTGAGGGTCTGGTTGACATAAGTGAGGAAGGGCTTGCGGTTGGAGAATGAGGAATCAATGTGGACCAGCTGAGAGAGGAGATTTATGCTGGTCCGGATGGTGTCCCTGATCTCCAGCAGGACAGTGTGGCTCTGCCCCTCCTGCTGTCTGGCTCTCTGCCCTTCTGTGGAGGCGAAGCTGGGGGGGGTGGATGCGGCTATGACTGTGGTGGACTCGATGTCTCCTTTCTCCCACCGCACCAGGGAGTCCTCCACGTGCTCCATCACGGTTACAACACCTGTCCGCGGGTTCTCCACCGTGGCACGCTCCTCAGAAACCTGCCTGGAGACAGGGACTGACTCTCGGCCAGAAGAGGACTGGTTCTCAGCAGGCTGCCAGAGAGAGAGGGTAGTGAGAGGGGCTGCTGGTGCTCCTCAGTGGCGGATCTCACCCTCCAGGAATCTGCACCTGGCCATGACATAGGTCTTTCTGTCCGTCAGCTTAACCGTGGCCTGGCCAGATTTCTTCAGGTGCAGCTTCCCGTACCAGGTGTGCATGTGCTTCCACTAGCCGAGGAGCACCTCCGAAGTGTAGCCCATACTCTCCGCCTTCTCTCTCCAAGCAGCATGCTTCCGCTTGGTGTCCCTGTAGAGAAGGTGTCCCTTCCGCCACAGATAGTCATTCTCTCTCAGCCACTCCAGCACCTCATCCTCGTGTTCCTCCTCAATGGAGTATTGCCTCCTCTCCTGTCCCTGCCTACGCCTCTTCCTCCTTTTGCCAGGACCAGATGGGCCCTCATCAGAGGGGCTCCCAGGTAGTAGGGGCTGCTCCTCCACACCACCAGCAGCAGCAGCACCAGCAGGATCATCATCATCATCATCATCATCATCATCATCATCATCATCATCACCAGCAGGATCATAATCATCATCAGCAGCAGCAGCAGCAGGATCATCATCATCAGCAGCAGCAGCAGGAGCAGCAGCAGCACCAGCAGGATCATCATCATCATCATCATCATCAGCAGCAGCACCAGCACCAGCACCAGCAGGACCAGGATCAGCAGCAGCAGAGTAAGCACCAGCAGCATGAGCAGGACCAGGAGCACAAGCAGGACGAGCAAGACCAGGAGCACGAGCAGGACGAGCAGGTTCAGGAGCACGAGCAGGACGAGCAGGACGAGGAGCAGCAGAAGCAGAGTACGCAGCAGCAGAAGCACCACCACCAGGAGCAGCTTCAGCAGAGTAAGCACGAGCAGAAGCACCACCGCCAGGAGCAGCTTCAGCAGAGTAAGCACGAGCAGAAGCACCACCGCCAGGAGCAGCACCAGCAGAGTAAGCACCAGCAGAAGCACCAGCACCAGGAGCAGCGCCAGCAGAAGCTCCAGCACCAGAAGAGCGAGCCCAAGCAGCAGAAGCCCCAGCAGAAGCAGAGTCAGGGACAGGGGGCAGGAGGGTGGCCATGTCCCTCTTGCAAGGGATGGCGGCAGGTTGCTGAGGCTTTCGTTTCTTCTACATGGTTGTGGGGTTGCTGGCTGGCAGGGAGGCTGGCAGGCACCAAGGCTGGCAGGAAGGCTGGCACCAAGGCTGGCAGGAAGCCTGGCAGGCAGCCAGGCACAAAGGCTGACAGGCAGGCAGGCACCCAGGCTGGCAGGAAGCCTGGCGGGAAGCCTGCCAGGAAGCCTGGCAGGAAGGTAGGCAGTCAGGCAGGCACCAAGGCTGGCAGGCAGACTGGCTGGCAGGGAGGCTGGCAGGCAGGCAGAGAGCAAGGCTGGCAGGGAGGCTGGCCAGGAGGCTGGGAGGCAGGCTTGGAGGCAGGCTGGCAGCAAGGCTGGCAGCAAGGCTTGCAGCAAGGCTTGCAGGCAGGCATGCAGGCAGGGCAGGCAAGGACTCGATGTATCCGGCAGCAGGTCTTTCCACCGAATGGTGACCTGCTTGGGAGCTGCTTCCCTTTATATCCGCGGGGCTTACGCAATGCATCCCCCCTGCAGGCACAATCAACACTCAGCGTCCGTTAGGCTTCCGCTGTGCATCCGCTAGGCTTCTGCTCTGTATCTGCTTCATCCGCTGTGCATCCGTTGTGCATCCATTTCATCCGTTCCACGTCCGCTCTGCATCCGCTTCATCCGTTCCGCGTCCGCTTTGCTGAGGCCCCCCGGAAGCCTAGCGAATGTGCCATATGCTCTCATCCGCTTCCATCCGCTAGGCTTCCTTTCCACATCCTCTTTCCATCCGCCCTGCGTCCTCCCCGCGTCCGTTCCTTTCCGTGTTATCCGCTCTGGTTATGCAAATTTTTGGCCCTTTTGACAGCGGACAACAACAGATGGAACATTTTTCTCGTCCGTTGTGTCCTTTTTACAAACGTTTTGCATCCGTTGGGCAGTGTGACAGGGCCTTTACATGCATTCCCTTTGAGGAACACTGAAAAGGTATTGCTGATATATGAGATACACAATGTGGTGGCATGGACAGTTATGCCTGTATGTGGCTGCACCCGAATCACCACTGCTCCAATGGCCATTCTCAATTATTTGCAGCAATCACTTGATCCATCAGCATCCTCTCAGACAAGTATGACAAGAATTGCCACCTGGCAGGTAAGTTTCTCGAGAAAGATTAATTTATCCATTATTTAAGGGCCTGTCACATAGGCCGACGGATGCAAAATGTATGTAAAAAGGACACCGCGGATGAGAAAATGTTCCATCTGTTGTTATCCGCTCTCAAAAGTGCCCCGAATTTGCATAACCAGAGCAGACAACAACGGAAAGGAACGGACGGGGGGAGGAGGTAGCCAGGATGGAAAGCAGATGCTCCACGGAAGCCCATTGGATGGAAGCGGATGGCACATCTGCAGGGCTTCCGGGGAGCACAGCGAAGCGGACGCGCAATGGAAGGAATGGATGCAGAGCGGATGCTGAGCGGATGAAGCGGATGCAGAGCAGAAGCCTAGCCAATGCCTAGCGGATGCCTAGCGGATGCAAAGCATTCACTGCGCATGCGGGGAGGATGCATTGTGTCAGTCCCGTGGATATACAGGGAAGCAGCTCGCAAGCAGGTCACCATTCAGAGGAAAGACCTGCTGCCAGACACAGCTCCAGCCAGCCAACAACCATGGGGAAGAAGAGGAAGCCAGTGCCTACTCCTGCCAGCCCTGGCAAGAAGGACAAGACTAAAATCCCACCCCCTGGCACTGACTCTGTTTCTGCTGGGTCTTCTGCTGCTAGGGCTGACTCTTCTGGTGCTGGAGCTTCTGTTGGCGCTGCTCATGGTGCTGGTGCTTCTGCTGGTGCTAACTCTGCTGCTGCTGCTTCTGGTCCTGCTGGTGCTGCTGGTCCTGCTCGTGCTCCTGGACTTGCTCGTCCTGCTCGTGCTCCTGGTCTTGCTCGTCCTGCTCGTGCTCCTGGTCTTGCTCGTCCTGCTTGTGCTCCTGGTCCTGCTGGTGCTGCTGGTGCTCATGATATTTACTCTGCTGCTGCTGATCCTGGTGCTGCTGGTCCTGCTGGTCCTGCTGGTCCTGCTTTTGCTGCTACTATTGTTTTTGTTGCTGCTGCTGTTGTTGCTGCTGGTGGTGGTGTGATGGAGCAGCCCCTACAACCTCAAAGCCCCTCTGATGAGGGCCCAGATGGCCCTGCCAGAGGGAGGAAGAGGCATACGCATGAATGGGAGAGGAGGCAATACTCCATCGAAGAGGAACATCAGGATGAGGTGCTGGAATGGCTGAGGGAGAATGAGTATCTATGGTGGAAGGGACACAGGCTCTATCGAGACACCAAAAGGAAGCAGGATGCTTGGAGAGAGAAAGCAGAGAGCCTGGGCTTCACTTCAGAGGTCCTCCTTGGCTGGTGGAAGCACATGCACACCTGGTACGGGAAGCTGCACCTCAAGAAATCCGGCTAGGCCACGGTCAAGCTGATGGACCGAGAGACCTACGTGATGGCCAAGTGCAGCTTCTTGGAGGGTGAGATCCACCACCAAGGAGCAGCCCCTCTGACAACCCTCTCTCTCAGGCAGCCCGCAGAGAGCCAGTTCTCTTCTGGCCAAGAGTCAGCTCCTGTGTCCAGGCAGGTATCTGTGGAGCGTGCCACGACGGAGAACCTCCCGACAGCTGCACTCCCCGTGGCAGAGCACGTGGAGGACCCCCTGACGCAGTGGGAGCAAGGAGAGGGCACTTCCAACAGAGACCAACCCACATCCACTCCTAGCTCCACCTCCACAGAAAGCAGGCAGAGAGCCAGAATGGAGGGGCAGAGCCACACTGTTCTGCTGGAGATCAGGGACACCATAAAAAGCAGCGTAGATCTCCTCTCTCAGCTGGTACACACCGACATACCATCCTCTAACAGAAAGCCCTTCCTCATCTATGTCAACGAGACCCTCATGAACATGTTGGAATCACAGTACCAGGTGATCAAGGACAGGATCACCAGTCTTCTTCACAACCCACCAGACCCAGCTGAACCTGCTCCCACCCAGTCCAGGTCTGCTCTTCCACCCCAGGTGATGTCATTGCCCTTCCAAGGCTTTCCACAGGCCCTCACATACCAGGGCTACGGCTACCAGGAGCTGGTAGCAGCTCAGGCAGCCCTTCCCAGTCCAGGCAGAGGTACATCGAACGCCACCAGTGCCACCAATGCCACTGATGGCACCAATGCCACTGATGCCACCCACGCCACAGATGCCACCCATGCCACAGGTGCCACCCACGCCTCACCTCGCTCACCTGCAGACCAGACATCCCCACTACACTCCTCCTTCCTCCACCCCACAGCCAAGCCTGGCCTCAGAACATCTGTCATCGGTCTTGGGACTGACACCCCATGTCATGGAGGAAGGGGCTCTCAATATCACAGGACTGAGCAGCTGTCCGAGAGCTTCCTCCACACACCATCCCCTGTTGTCCTCTCAGGGCCAGGCACCCCAATGGCGCCTCAGACCAGCACTCCAGCAGCAGCCACCTCCACAGCACCTGGACCCTTCACCCTTGAGACTATGGGCACACCTCAGAGTGACTGAGAAGAGTGCCGGAGACTGGGTTCCTATCTGATGACTTTATCTTTGCTTGGGACACTTGGGTCATTTTCTTTTACAGTTTGTTATTAATAAAGATTATCTTTGTTTCACACACTTGGTTCAGTTCTTTTAGTCAATAAAGTCTTGATGGAAACTTTTAGAAATGGTTTAAGCCTTTGCATGCTTGTGGGATGGGTTAAGATAGCAGTGGGATGGACAGGGATAACTTTGGGATGGGTAATAGCTGTGGAATGGGCAGGAATACCTTTGGGATGGGTAATAGCTGTGGGATGGGTTTGGACACCTGTGGGATGGGTAAAAGCTGTGGGATAGATAAAACTCAAGTGCAAGCATAGTGGGACTGGATGGTCCACCCTCCCAGGTGCCACACCTTTGGCCCTTTATTATCAATAACAATGTAATCATTGATCCACACATTTCAACATAAACACAACTCTTTATTAAATGCCCTGTTCATTGTAGGGCCACTCAACATACATGGCACAATCTCATCAGTGTGATGAGACAGGCTGAAGGAAGCATCCATTAAGCATCTATCATTCTGTCTTACCACTCCACTGCTCCAGCTGGGGAGTTGTACCAGTGTTTCAGGAGGTTGCGCTGCTTCTTCCCTTCATGTGAAGCTCTGTTGGGGCCTTGCACATCCACAGTGTCTATCAGGTTTCGCCCTTGCCTCCATTCCCCAGGCTCCATGTCCCCATTGCCTTGCTGGAGGTCCACGAGCCTGTCCTGCAGGACTGGGTAGCGGGTGCGCATGAGATTGTGCAGGATGCAGCAAGCTTCCACAATGTTCCTCACTGTCTCTGGGCAATGCTGCATGGTGGTAAGAAGTACCTGGAACCTGTTGGCCAGGATGCCAAAGGCGTTCTCCACCACCCGCCTTGCCCTGGACAGCCTGTAGTTGAAGATTCTCTCTTCATAGGTGAGGCATCTGGAACTGGAGGGCTTCATGAGGTAGGTTCTGAGGGAGAAGGCGTCATCTCCCACGATGAAGTAGGGCACATCTTGCGTGTCGTTGGGCAGAAGGTCTGGATCTGGGATACCCATGATGAGGTTGCGTTCAAGCCCCTTCTTGAGGTCACTGGCATTGTATACCTGTGCATCTGAAGATGACCCGTTGCCTGAAGCATCGATGTACATGAACTTGTAGTCAGCATCGACCATGGCGAAGAGGACGATACTGAAGAAGCCCTTGTATTTGTGATAAGTGGACCCTGACTTGGCTGGAGCTTTGCAGGCCACGTGCTTCCCATCTATGGCCCCAACGGTGTGGGGGAAGTTCCACTTCTGATACCACTGATCTGCAACTTTCTTCCAGCCTTCTTCAGTGGAGGGGCACTGGAGGAGCTCCTCCAGGTATTCTTCGATGATGGCCTGCACCACTTCTCTGACCACAATGCTGATGGTGTTGTTTGTCACCCTCAAGTTGCACTGCATGCTCCTGTACGTGGTCCCTGAGGCCAGGTGGCGCAGAGTCAGTGCCACCTTGAGCCCAGGGTCCAGGCTGGGCCCGAAGTTGGTGCTCTGCTTGGTCAACCTGGGTCTCAGCTGCTCCACAACTTCATCAAACATGACTGGCGGCATCCTCATGATTTTCTGGAATGCACAAGTGTCTTTGTTCCTCAGCTCCACCATCAGCTTGTTGTACAGTCCGTACTCTGCTCTTCTGGCAATCCATCTTTGGACCCAGACACTTCTTGGCTGCCTCCTTTTCTTCGCGTGGAACAGGTGAAAGTGCCTGTAGATGGCTTCGAACTGTTGTAGAATGATGGTGGCTACCAAAAGGAGTGTGTGATGATCCATGGTGGAGATGACTGGATGCTGTGGAAGAGGAAGAGCCAGATGAAGGCTGAAGAGATCTGCACAGCAGGGCTGATGGACTGAAATTGAGTTCCAGGTGAGTTCCTCCCCCTTTTTACAGGAAATATAGATTTTCTGCTGGGTGTCCTTTTGCATCCTCTAGACATCCTGCAGACATCCTAAATATCCGAGATACGTCCCCTCTGCGAACGTTTTTTCCGTTTTAATGCTTTGTATGCGAGCTGCATCTGCTTTCATCCTTTCTCCATCCGTGCTACTAATGCTGCGTGTCCGTTCCGTGTCCATTTCGCTTCCTCCCTGTGTCCGTTTTCCGCTGGAGCGGATGTGAGTTGTGCGGATGCACAGCAGATGCCTAGTGGATATAGCGGATGCGTAATAGATGACAACGGATGTAGAACGGATGTTCCCCGTATGCGTAGCATATGTCTTATGGACGCATTGGATACATTTTCTGCTCAAAAAGTTTTGTGCAGCTCAAAACTTTTTGAGTGGATGAAATGTCAGTAGACGGATGCTGGATGGATAGAGAGGATGAAAAACAGACCCAGTGAGTACAGAATGGAAGCATCACGTTAACCAACGGATGGCAAGTGTTTCTCTCCATTTTACATCCTCTTTGCATCCATTGGTGCTGTGTGACAGGGGCTTAACATTAGAAATGGAGGTTCCTATCAATATTCTGAACATTACAAAGGAAATCTTTCAAGTCCCAAGCCTTCCCTCAATTTCATAGCCTGCCAAAAATATACCGTAGCCATATTTTGAAGATGTGATACACTTATTTTCTTTCTCTGGAGATATTAAGAAATCCATCCTGAAAAATGCTCCTGATAATCAGCTGTTCCCAAAGGACAAAGAAATATGGGGTTGTTGTTTTTTTCCTCAGATACAGTAGAATGCACCAAGGGTCCAGATGATAAATATCCAAATGAGGACAGAATCCATTGTATCCCCAAAGTTATAAACTTCCTGTCCTATGAAGAATTTCTGGGCATCATCCTGGTCTCTTTTGCCCTATTCTTGTTCCTAGCCACAGGCCTTGTTTTAATCATCTTCATTAAATACCGAGAAACTCCCTTTGTCAAAGCCAACAACCGGGACCTCTCCCACATCCTCCTGGTCTCCCTCCTGCTTTGCTTCTTGTCTTCTTCTCTCTTCACTGGTCAACCAAGGAAAGCCACCTGCCTTCTCCAACAGATAGTCTTCAGCATCATCTTTTTAGTCGCCATTTCTTCTCTCTTGGCCAAAACCATCATGGTGGTGCTGGCTTTCCTGGCCACAAAACCAGGAAACCAAGTGAAGAGATGGTTGGCGAAGAGCTTGGCCAACGACACCATTGTTTGTTCTTCTGGTGTCCAAGTTATCATCTGCTCCATCTGGCTGGGAGCTTTTCCCCCCTTCCCTAACTCTGACCTCCACTCTCAGCCTGGAGAGAGTGCTATGAATCCTGCAATGCAACGAAGGAGCCGTTGTCATGTTCTACGTCACCCTCAGCTACATGGGCTTCCTGGCTGCCATCTTCTTCACAGTGGCTTTCCTGGCCAGGAATCTGCCTGGGGGCTTCAACGAAACCAAGCTGATCATCTTCAGCATGTTGATCTTCTGTAGTGTCTGGGTAACTTTTGTGCCCACCTTCCTGAGCACCAAATGGAAATACCTTGTGGCTGTGCAGGTCTTCTCCATCCTGGCCTCCAGTGCTGGTCTACTGGGCTGCATCTTCATTCCCAAGTGCTATAATATTCTTCTGAGGCCAGACCTGAACACAAAGGAGCATCTCACAGCCAGAACAAATGTAAAAATTTGAGATATAACATCATTATGATAATGGAAGAATTGTTAATGTGTCTTTTATTTGATTTCCATTTTGATAGTATTTAGTAGTCAAAAAAAATGATATTTATATGTTTCAAAATGGGGAATTGTTGAACGACTGGAATTCTTGCAGTTCCCTCCCCTTTCAATAAATGTTGTGAAAGAGATTTCTGTAAAATTCAGTGGAATTCAGCTGTTCAGCAACAGCTACTGAACATGATACCTTATAAAAAATGATTGATGAACTTGTTCCTACTGACAGCAGCTTAAATTGTGTGTAAGAGAGACTGAGGAGGAAAAGAAGTCAGGAGGAAACTGTGGGAACCAAAAACCTGCCTGGTTGCCTGATCCTCCCCAAAAATGCCAGAATGATGTGAAATTCCTTGTTTGACCAGCTCTCAGCTGAGGAGGGAAACCTTTGTCCTTCTGATATGTGTCTTTCTTTATTTCCTAATAAAACCTTCTTTGCAGAAAGAATTCAGCAGAACAGTTGTCTGGGATTTCAGTTTGGGATTGTTTTTATTTTGGAATGTACTTCACAGCAAAACAATAAATACATACATACATACATACATACATACATACATACATACATACATAAATAAATAAATAGTAAAGAAATTTCCACTGTATATTTTTTTCTTTCATTAACCAGAGAAATAAAATACCAGTTTTTAGGTCCTTTGATTTTCCACTCTACAGTTTGTGCCAAAAGCATTTCTCTGCTCCTCTTCCAAGCTTGTCTTGTCTGTGAAGGGCTGGAGAAGATGTCCAGAGAAAGGGGACCGTGGGACTCTTCCCAGGAGGAGGAGGTTGCAGGGATCCTGTCTCAAGGCAGCCTCATCATTGACTGGGTTACAAATCTTCAATGTTGCATAATGTTCATCCAGGTCCAAGAAGGTGCTGAATAAGTGGGGAGGGAACTTCTAGGTTTCTAGGAAGAGGTACCCATGGAAGCTGCTCTGCTCTCCAACTATAGAGATTGCTGATCAATTGGGAATCAATTTTTATGTCTCATAATGACTCCTAAATGCAAATAGGATCCCTTTGCAAATTCCATTTTGAGTAGATAAGCTCTGGTGGATCAGACGATGAGTCTAAGTGTTGTAGAGCAGCAGAATAACCTGAGGCAAACACAGAGTGAACTTCAGCTTTTTCCTTTTGTGTAACCATAAAGGGTTGCCATGGCTGCCATGCTAATAAGGCAGCCAGCTGGTGGACAACAGCTCCCTTTTATAGCCGGCTGTCAAACGGCATCAGCCAACAGGAACAGTCCATGTTCCCGCTGGAAACATGGACTGGGGTGAAGACTTCAGCTCAATCTTTTCCGAATGTCACACTCCTTTCCCCCAGAACGGAGCATGCATAGTCCTTCACATAACTCGGGGGTTTGCGCAGGCGGCCAGATCTTCTAAGTCCTGATGAAGCTGCTGCTGGAAGGAACTTCTCCGCTTGTTGGGCAACTTCTGGTGCTGACGAAGCTGGCATCTTGGCTTCAGGTGTCTCTGGGTGAAGGACCGATGGCTGTTCAGGTAGGCTTGCCTTTCTGTCATACCCATGGGAAGTTTCTTTGGGCGCTGGTGGTTCCTCTGTTGCAAGAACATCTTGAGGGCCATCTGCAGGTGAACTCTGCCTTCTAAGTTGATCGATGTGGTGGCATCAGATGCGCCTGTCTTGCAGTTGGACCCTGTAAGACTTAGGACCAGTTACCGTCACAATCTGCCCAGGCATCCATAAGGGGTGTCCTGCATAATTCCGGGCATAGATCTGGTCATTCTCAGCGAACTCCCTTGCCTGGCTTTTGACTCAAGGGGTGTGACTGGGGCATAATGGAGATGGAGTCTGTCTAAGGTGGTCCTCAGACGTCTACCCATGAGAAGTTCAGCCGGAGACCTATTAGTGGTGGCACAGGGAGTTGTGTGCTGGAGATACTTAGCGAGCCTAGAGTGCCAGTCTACAGGCCCAAACCTTGCCAGGGCCTCCTAAACCATTCTGACTGCCCTTTCAGACAGACCATTACTGGCAGGATGAAAAGGAGCTGTAAGTGCGTGCCTTATTCCTAGGTTGGTTAGGAAGATCTCAAACTCAGTAAACTGGGGTAAACTGGGACCGTTATCAGACACAATGGTGTCAGGGAGGCCATGGGTAGTGAATATCCTTGATAGAGCCTTCGTGACAGCTTCTGAAGTTGTGGAGGTCATCTAGGTCAGCTCCACCAATTTAGAAAAAGAATCAACTATCACCAGGAATGTATGCCCATGAACGGGGCCAGCCAGATCAATATGCACCCAGGACCACGGGGCCACAGAATCTTCCCACCTGCCTGGAGTGGATGTGGGTGGAGCAGATCTGGTAGCTTAGCATGGCTGACAAGCATTCATCCAACTTGTAATCTGAGCATCCATGCCTGGCCACCATACATAACTGCAAGCCAGGGCCTTCATCCTGACAATGCCAGGATGGCCCTCCTGCAGGACCTTTACAACTGAGTCTTGCAACTTGGAAGGAATAACTACCCTAGTTCCCCAAAGTAAACAGCCTTGCAAAGAAGATAGTTCTTGCTGGTGAATTTTGAAAGGCATGAATTGAGGGGCATAAGGAATTGCCGGCCACCCACTTCCCACCCAGTCAAGAATTTGGGTGATTACCTTGTCCCTGGAAGAGTGGGCAGCGATATCGAGGGCAGTGATGGGGAGCAAGGTCTATGGCATCTAGGAAAGAGTCAAATGGGTTTCTGTAGGACTCTCATGTTTCCGCTGTTGGCCTGAAAGGTGGGAACGCAGGGTTCAAAGTCATCTCGACTCAGCGGTGCCAGATCTTTCAAGGAAAGTTGAAATGTGACAGACAGCTCGGTAGTGACTTCGGCTGTTTTTGTAGTGACTTCGCTCAGCGATTCTTTGCCCAATTCCCTCTTATATGTGTCCCGCCCTCGTTGCCAGTGTTGTAGAGTGGTGGAATAACCTTAGGCAAACATGGAGCGAACTTCAGCTTTTGCTTTATTGTAGGAAAAAAGGGTTGCTGGGGTTGCCACAGTAACAAGGCAGCCAGCTGGCGGACAACAGCTGATGCCGTTTGACAGCTCCCTTTTTTAGCCAGCTGTCAAATAGCATCAGCCAATAGAAACAGTCCGAAACACAGACCGGAGTGAAGGCTTCAGCTCAGTCTATTCCGAATGCCACAGTCTCCATTGTAGATAACCAGAGTGGGTTGCCTGAATTATTTTAAAATAGCTGAAATTCAGGTATTTTTTCTCTTCCCGAAGAAAGTTCAGTTGTTGTTTTAGGGTGTTTCAGGACATCCAGCTGAATGCAACCCTACTTCATCACCCTACACGACACATGGGAACTGTTCAGAGGGCTGAAAAAAGGTGAATTATTGTTAGGGATAACATTGTTCACCCTAACTGGTTTAGGTGAAATAATAACTATGAATCATAGTTAGTGTATGCAGCTTTAACTGTAAAATAGCAATTGTGGGAGTGGTTATAAAAACCATTTAAAAGTAGCAAGTCTACGGCTTGCACTCTCTCTCTGGCTTTGATGATCCCTGATTACTGCTTGG